>BSBK01007839.1:0-455897 GCA_027943335.1 Chamaecyparis obtusa | reverse complement strand
TTGCGTTTGCTGCAAAAGGAGCCAAGCACGTACGTAATCTTGTTTGGGCTTGTTGAATCCATAGTTTTCATTCATTGATCCATCAAATGGCTCCACGACGTTGTCAAGTTTGATTCGGAAGAAGAGGTAAGTGTTTTTACAGCCCATTCTTCTTATTTGTTTTAAAATTTTAATTTTGTAGCAATTTATTTTGTTAAAATTCATTTTTGTTATAATTTGTGTGTAATTAAGATTTTAAAATCTAGTTTTTAAAATTTTCAAGAATAAATAATCTCCCTCAACCAAACTCTCCACCAAACCCTCTGTCTCCTCATGAAGAAATGAATGAAGAAACAAATGAAGAAAATAACCAAGAAAATGAATCTCAATTGCCTCCACCAATCAAGAAACCTCCTCCTTGAACACAAGAAATTTTGATGAACCAAATTGAAAGAGGAAAAAAAGAATTATAATCTTTAATTATGATGTTAAAAGATTCTAGTGGTATAAGTCCTGGAAGGGAAAGACTTGCGAAATCATTGGAAGCAATCTTGACCCATGTAAGCTCAGTTAGTGGGCAAATTAATTTATGGCAGGATAAAATTGAAAAACAAAAATAATATTATGCAAATAAATTATCTTATGCAGACATAAAAAAGAAAAAAATCACAAAAGATGACATTTGCAAGCTATTTAAAAAACCAGGGGACACAAATACTTTTAGAACTATAACAAGGAGGTTCCCAATTCATTGGTGCTTAAATGAAGATATTAAAAATAATTTTTGGGAGAGATGGTGGATGGTCTTTGATTCACCTCCCTGTAACAATCATGAGGTTCCTATATATTTCTTGAGGAAACTCTATTGTGAGTTTCTACTCAAGGAGGTGCCGAATTATTTTGACTATCTAGATTCTCAGGGTAGAGGAGGGGGGTCATCATTTGATAGAGTAGGTGCACATCGTGACCCTAATGTACCTAGGGTTCCTATTGGAAAGCCATAGGTGGATCATGTTACTATTCCTTCTATTGTGAAGGAACATGCAGAGGCAGACACACTAGGCACGATTAGTGCTCTGACACAGACTCTCATTCAGTGTGCCACTCCTTTAGTTGAGGGTGACCATGGTCAATCTTCGAGGGGGCATATTTGTCGGTCATGTGGATGCTTGTGCACATTTGGTACTACCGAGAGAGAGGAAGAGGATCTTGGAATGATGATTGATAGTTTTCTAAATATGACATTTGGTATTGACACACAGGTAAATATTTCCAAGTTCATTAAATTGCTTTGATCATATTTCATTTATGAAATAATAACTAATTAATTTAGTATATATTGATTATGATGAAAATTTAGGGCAAGAGTGTCAGTGGCGGTGGCAGTGGAAATGATCCTCATGTCCCCTTCTACACATCATCATCAATTCCACAAGTATGTATCAAATAAAACATTTTAATTAATATATTTGATTATTATATAATTATATGAATAATTGTATCATAACTTATTGTGCATGTGCATTAGATGTTCACTGGTGGACCATCGACATTCACAAAAGACAGCGAAGGGCATCGTGCCACTTTCCTTGAGGTATCTTTATTTGCATATTAATTTGATTTACTTGATTATATTTAATTAATAAATGAATGAATAACTAAATTACTAGACAAATTATGATCAAAATCTAGAGGCATGATGATCACATTCTTTCACGTAGCTTTGTGATGTCACCATTGAGTCCACAAGTATATATATAATAATGCATTATAATTAACATGTCAGTAGTATGTTCTTATATGAATGGTTATCTTATAATTTTCCATGTACATGTGCACTAGTTGAATGTTGGAGCTTCAACATCGACACTGCACACCGAAGGATGCAGTGGAATCTTCACGGAGGTATCATTTACTCATTAGTAGGGTTGTAAAAAATATATGTAATCTTGATAACTGCATAATACTTTTTTTGTTTTATTTTTAGTTATTGACATCAAAGACTCCTCCTTCTATCCATGATACTTTGGATTGTGGAGTAGCTGCAGCAGTAGCTAGTTCTAAAGCACTAATTGAGTTATGGAAGAGACCACTTAATTTTAATTGTTATTTTAATAGTTTGTATTGAATTTTATATTGATATTCATGTATGTATTTTAATTATTATTTTGATCATTTTTGTAGGGACTTATTACTCCAGATCGCCAGCATGTGCCTTCGGTGGATGTACATAGTGACTATTTGCTAGCAATAAGCGAATATTCAATTTTATGTCATTGTATAATTCAATTTTGATGTATATTAGTTATTGATGCTTAATTTATTTTTTATCAGCTCGAGCTACAGAGGAGTCTAGATAGGAGGATGAGTGAGCACACTCAGAAGACTACAACATCCACTGCATCTCCATCGATGCGATGATCAAAGACAACTCGGGATTTGTTTTCTTCCCCTAGCGGGAAAGTACTAGACTAGGGATATGGATTGTATGCCTATATGGCATTAGTGGACATATTTTTTGTATATTGTATAAGTGATACATTGTACATCCATTTGGCTTTGAGGAAGCTAGTTTAACTGTATTGAATATATTCAATGTATGACATTATTAGACATATATATTTGGCTTCATGCCCTACGAATATATATTTTTTATGTTTTAGGTATGCAATTCATGTGTTTGGTGTATTGATGTATACTCATTTATGTTTATGTGGATGTCTTATGCTTTGTAAATTTCCCATGCCTTATAGTTATGCTTGTATGTTTATCGATGTATATTGTTACTATCACCCTAAGGAGACTAACTCGACAACATTCACTATCACCTTAAGGAGACTAACATTCTTTGTTACTGTAAACTTCGACAACATTCACTATCACCCTAAGGAGACTAACTCAACTTGAGGATTCTACAAACAAATTGGAATCCACTCAAGGAATTAATCTCACTCAAGGATCTAGTTGAGTTCTCTAACTTTGTAAGTCACTCCCACAACCATACTACTCAAATTCACTTCCTTGTTTCCTTGTTCCAATGCCTTATAGCATCAACTCTATCCTAGGCCACCTAGTGCACCTAGTGCCTCCACCACACCAAAACTCAGACCCGACTTCACATGTTGATCCTAACACCTTAGATCATCTCAACATGCTATATTTTCCATGTTACAACTTCCCATTCAATCCAACCAACTCATCTTTCACCCTTCCTCTTCTATAGCCCTTCTAGGCTTGCCTAGTAGTCCTTCCAATATTGAAATTAGCAATTTACTCTCAAAATCCCCAAATAACCTAGAAATGTTTTTACATTTTATTGTACCCTTTTTGGAGTTACTAAATTGATATCAATATCATACTTTAATTCTTTGACTGGTGAAGACTTCCTTCACCCCCTAACCCTTCAACTAGGCCTAATTAGTCTCACCTAACAAAGAAACTCATAGAACCACTCACTTCCAGGACTCCACAACCCCAAAAAGTCTTGATAAAGGATAAAAGACAACCAATTTTCATCTTAGTTTTCCCATACTCACCCATCTACACTCCCATTCAATAAACCCTCATTATTTGGACTATAAACCAAGGGTTTTGTAGAAAATACCCTTCCCTGCAACACCCAACCTCAACACCAGTCCCAACACCTTGTAATACATAAAAAAGGACCTTCCCATCCATCATCTACCCTCTCCAATCATCGGGTCACTTCCAGCCATGACTGGTGCTTATCTTCAACTCCTTTCACTATGATTTCACCAGGCCTATCTATGTCTCTTCTCACCTTCTATTCAACTTCCCTGCATTCAAAGATAGATCTAATACATACAATACATCAATGGAAATCTCCCACCAAACCAAAGTTAACATATAGGTGGGAGTGCCTTACATATTATAGAGGATTCAAACCTTCAACTTGCTGACTGTGCTACAAATGCCAGTCACTGTCCTCAATAATAGTCAATTCCTTGACTCTGTAATAATAACAAAAGTAATGAAATGAATGCAAAAATATATAAATATAATATAAGGCAATATTTCTACATCACAACCTATCCAAGATCACGTGGAATCAAACATTTATATTCATTAGTGTGTTCCCTATTCCATGGGACAATCACAATATAAAGACATGACCTCAAACAAGTGAGGCAACATATGGCAAGGTTGTCGTCTATTGACCCCAATACCAGGCCTATTTTGATCTGTGGGTACCCTAATGTTGGCAAGAGTTCTTTTATTAATAAGATTACTAGGGCAGATGTGGATGTGCAACCTTATGCTTTTACTACTAAGTCTCTGTTTGTCGAGCATACTGATTATAAGTACTTGAGGTATCAGGTTATTGATACCCTTGGTATTTTGGACCACCCCTTGGATGATAGGAACACCATCGAGATGTTCAGTATTACTACCTTGGCTCATTTGAAGGCAGTTTTTTTGTTTTTCCTTGATGTTTTAGGGTCTTGTGGTTATAATATTGTGGGGTCCCTTAGTTGCTGACTGTACCCCTGTACCAGTCACTATCAATACCACAAGCCCTTTTGCATCTAAATACATATTTACACTCAACTTACTGCTTGCCCCAGAGTGGTCGGCAGCGTTCAAATGACTGTACGTGCCAAAAAAGGTTTTTAGTAGTGTTTAGCCGACCATTCAAAGTTGTTGGAATAAATAGTTTGATGCTATGACCGATGGTTTGAAAGATACGCAATGTTGGCCGTTTGAACTAAGGAACATTGTGAGTTCTGACATCAACCGAGAATGTGTTGCCAAATTTAAATGAACTTGAATCTCTAAAAACTGAGATAGGTTTTTGTAGGTCCCGGCAACATGGTCCCATAGCACCTAATAGATCGATGCTACCATGCATGAGCTCTGAGATATGACCTCGTAAAGATAATCGATTTCATGCTGAAGGGACCTTGAGGGACACTTCGGCCCAGAGTTGTCGGTGGTATTTGAACGACGATGTGTGGAAAATGAGGTTTCCCCTAGCATTTACCTAGCCATTCAGAGCTATTGGAATAGATGGTTTGATGCTATGACTGACGGTTTGAAAGATACACAATGTTGGCTGTTTGAACTGAGGAACACTATGAGTTTTGAGATCAATCGAGAATGTGTTGCCAAATTTAAATGAACTTGAATCTCTAAAAACCAAGATAGGTTATTGTAGGCCTCAATAACACAGTCTTGTAGCACCTAATGGATTGATGCTACCTCATACGAGCTCTGAGATATGACCCTGTAAAGATTATCAATTTCATGCTGAAGGGACCTTGAGGGACATTTCAACCTGGAGTCATCGACGACATTCGAACAACTATGTGTGGCAAAAAAGGTTGCCCCTAATGTTTACCCAGCCATTTGGAGCTGTAGGAATAGACGGTTCGATGCTACGACCGACGGTTTGAAAGATACGCAATGTTGGCCATTTGAACTAAGGAACACTATGAGTTCTAACATCAACTGAGAATGTGTTGCCAAATTTAAATGAAATTGAATCTCTAAAAACTGAGACAAGCTATTGTAGGCCTCGGTAGCATGGTCCCATAGCACCTAACAGCTTGATGCTACCTCATACGAGCTCCAAGATATGACCCCATAAAGATCATCGATTCTATGATGAAGGGACCTTGAGGGACACTTCGGCCCAGACTCGTTGGCGGCATTTAAATGAATTTGTGTGGAAAATGAGGTTTCCCCTAGCATTTACCTGACCATTTGGAGCTATTTGAATAGACGGTTCAGTGCCACGATCGACGGTTTGAAAGATACGCAATGTTGGCTATTTGAACTGAGGAACACTGTGAGTTCTGACATTGACTGAGAATGTGTTGCCAATTTTAAACAAACTTGAATCTTTGAAAACTGAGATAGGATATTGTAGGCCCTAGAAACACGGTCCTGTAGCACCTAACAAATCGATGCTACAATGCACGAGCTCTGAGATATGACCCCATAAAGACCATTGATTTCATGCTAAAGTGACCTTGAGGGACATTTCGGTCAGGAGTCATCGACGGTGTTCAAACAAGTGTGTGTGGAGAATGAGGTTGCCTCTAGCATTTACCTATCCATTCGAAGCTTTTGGAATAGATGGTTTGATGCTACGATAGATAGTTGGAAAGATACGCAATGTTGGCCATTTGAACTGAGGAACACTGTGAGTTTTGACATCAACCGAGAATGTGTTGCCAAATTTAAACAAAATTGAATCTCTAAAAACTGAGATAGGTTATTGTAGGACCTAGAAACACTGTCTCGTAGCACCTAATGGATCAATGTTACCTTGCATGAGCTCTGAGATGTGACCCCATAAAGATCATTGATTTCATGCTGAAGTGACCTTGAGGGACACTTTGGCCCGGAGTTGTTGGCGATGTTTGAACAACTGTGTGTGGTGAATGAGGTTGTCCCTAGTGTTTACCCAACCATTTAGAGCTATTGGAATAGACGGTTTGATTCTACGACCGACGGTTGGAAAGATATGCAACGTTGGTCATTTGAACTAAAGAAAACTGTGAGTTTTGACATCGACCAAGAATGTGTTGCCAAATTTAAATGAAATTGAATCTCTAAAAACCAAGATAGGTTATTGTAGGACCCAGAAACATGGTCTTGTAGCACCTAATAGATTGATGCTACCTTGCATGAGCTCAAAGATGTGACCCTGTAAAGATTGCCAATTTCATGTTGAAGTGACCTTGAGGGACACTTCGGCCCAGAGTCATCGACGACATTCAAACGAGGTTCATTCGGTGACTCTTCTTGCACCAAAGAATTTCTACTACTACTAGCCTTCTTACTAGCATGTGTACATTTGAAAGATCTATGTCCTTCTTCTCCACAATTGTAACAAGTTCGTCAAAAACTTCCTCTACCATAACCACCTCAGTAGTTACTGCCTCTACCTCTAGATGAAATTTCACCTTTCCACTCGGTCTTTCCTTTGTCCAGATTTGTCTTTTCTGGTTCACATCTACCATTTTCACCATTAGATCTACCTCTTCCTCTAGGGAATCTACCACCTCGACCTCTTGGTCTTTGTTCAATTTCTCCTTGGCCTTCAATGCAAATTGATAAGCCTCTTCAATGTTCTCCAACCTGACCATACTAATTTCCTCTTGGATGGAAACTCTCAAACCATTCAAGTATCTACCAATTCTTTCCACATCATCTTCATCATGTCTAGATCTGATGTCTAATCTATAGAATTCCTCAGTATACTCTTTTATCGAGCTATCTTTCTACCTCAAACTTTGCATTCACCAAACTAGGTTAATTTGATAATCACAAGGTAAGAACTTTCCTTTCAATTTGTTCACCATTTTATTCCAAACCTTGATTTTGTCTTTTCCTTTCCTCTTCCTATCCAACTGTAGATGTTCCCACCATAAGGATGCATGACTTTTCAACTTTGTGCTTGCAATCTTCACCTTCTTGTCTTCAGGAATGTTTTCATACTCAAAATACTTTTCCATCTTGGTGATCCAGTCCACCAATTCATCAGAATCTAGCTTTCCACCTTACTCAGGAGGATTGAAATGTGGTGTAGACTTCATACTTGTCAAAGCCTTCAAAAATCTTTCTTCACCTTGATCCATAACAGGTGCAAGTTTTGCATTTGTCTATTCTTCCTCAACTTCATCATCACTAACATCTTCAAGATGTCTACCTCTTCTCTGGGTTGTTTCAATAGCTTCTAACCTAGCAACAATCTACCTTAGCATATCTGCCAATCCTGAATCTGCATCTCACCTCCCACGAACCATCTTGACAACCCTCTACAATTGCAGGTCAAATCACAATCTTCTACCCTACAATAATCAACTAGGGCTTCAAGAGGAACCTACAAACCTAGATCCACAAACCTAGATCAAGATCTCACCTCTCTCTAATACCACCTGGTGCAAGGTAGAGAACAAGAGGGGCCAAACAATGGCACACCCTAATGATCCAAGCCTTCTCAACACATGTGGAAGCAAACAAACACAACAATGAGAGAGAGAATGCCAGATCTTTCATATATTTTCATCAAATAGAATGATACATGCTGGGCTATAAGGCCTTCCCGGTTAGGGCCAAATATTACAATGATTTACAAAAGTCCTCAAACATGTGAGGATCTGCCAACAATATCTAATTCTATCTTCTACCAAAACTCCTCTCCAAATTACCCCCTAAACTACAACCAAACAACTACATTTATACAAGAGTCTACCAAACTAAGTTGGCCTTCAGATCCATAATCAATGGGAGAAATGGTTAGATCTAGGACCACACATTTCCCAATGATGGATTCCAACATTAAATCCATGGCCCAACGTAAATGTACAAGTCGCCCACAATAGAAACTAAAACTAAACCCGTCGATGAGCAAGGATAACCGAGAAACATACAAGCAACACCGAGTGCCAATGAAACAACCAACCGCCCAAGAGATAACCAACCACACTTGGTAACCAAAGGAAACTGACCAACTACTAACCAACCTAGTCAAGGAAGGAACCAGACAACATAGACAAACTCCAAATTATTTTTGGTGACACAGGATTGCCAAGGACCCGAGATGCTCCAAAATCAGACACCTAGGGTTATTTTGAAATGATTCTTCAAATCATTTGGAAGGTTTGGTCTGAGCTACATCCAACTCAAAATGTGAAATCCATGAACTATCTTCCATTAGTCTATTCTTCCACTTTACTCGATATTCCATATATTATTTTCCTCTTGTACTCTTGCTAACTCTTTCCTTCAAAATCTATTCAATTTCTTCATTTTGCTTCTTAGGATATTCTGTTAGTACTATCACTTCTTCATCAGGTTCATGATACTCATACAAATTAGCAATGTTGAAAATTAGTGATATGTCCATGTCATCAGGTAACTCAATTTCATATGTATTTCCACTGTCAAATTTCTTCAAAATCTTGCAAGGTCCAAACTTCTTCATCTTCAGCTTCCCATATGTTCCAATAGGAAATCGACCTTTCTTCAAATGAACCATCACTTCATCACCAACATCAAAAGTTTTATGTCTTCTTGATCTATCAGATCTATCTTTGTATTTTTTATTACTGTCTTCCAGCTTCAACTTCACATCTTCATGCAATGTCTTCATGTACTCAGCAAATTTTACTCCTTTAGCATTTTTCTTATTCTCATTAGCAATGTCTCTCAAATCAGATATTCCTCTTGGTTGTGTGCCATTCACAATCTCAAATGGTGTCTTTCCAGTACTCCTATTCATTGAATTATTGTATGCAAACTCTTCTTGTGCCAACACAGAATCCCAATTACTCGGTGTGTCTCCAACTAAGCATCTCAAAAGCTTTCCCAAACTTCTGTTCACAACTTCAATCTATCCATCAGTTTGTGGGTGAAATGTAGAACTATATTTCAACTCAGTGCCAAATTTCTTCTAAAGGGTTTTCCAAAAATATCCAACAAATTTACTATCTCAGTTAGAGATAATAGTCCTCAGTAATCCATGAAATCTGACAATTTCCTTAAAGAAAAGATCTGCTACATGTACTACATCTGATGTCTTTCTACATGGTATAAAATGTGTCATCTTTGAAAATCTATCCACAACAACAAATATAGAATCATTACCTCTTACTATCTTTGGTAAGCCAAGAACAAAGTCCATACTGATGTCAATCCAAGGTTTCTCAGGAACAACAATTGGTGTATACAATCTAGTATTCTGACTTACTCCTTTTTCAACTTGACAAACTCCACAACTTTTCACAAATTTCTGAACATCTTTATACAACTACAGCCAATAGTACTTCTCCTTAAGCAAATTCCATGTTTTATCAATACCAAAATGTCCAGCCAAACCACTACTATGTTTCTCCTTTATCAAATTACATCTCATTACTCCTCTTGGTATACACAACTAAATTCCTTTAAACAACATTCCTTCTTGAATAAAATATTCATCCCATTTGGTATCTTGTTGATCATGAATAGGTGCTCTGCACTTTCTCCATGGCTCAGAAAAATCAGGGTCAAACTCATAAGAATCTCTCATCTCATCAAAACCAAGAACTTCATTTTTCATCTCGGTCATCAAATATTTACTTCTACTTAATGCATCAGCAACTCAGTTAGTGACTCCACTCTTATGCTTTATCACAAATGTGTAACTCTGCAAATACTCAACCCATTTCATATGTCTATGATTCAACTTATTCTGACTACCCATATATTGTAAATCCTTATGATCAGTATATAACACAAATTCACTTGGTATCAAATAATGTCTCCATTTCTTCAGTGCTTGAACAATAGCATAGAATTCTTGATCATACACAGAATATTTCCTTCTAGCATCATTCAACTTTTCACTAAAGAAAGAAACATGTTTACCTTCTTGACTCAACACAACTCTAATTGCACTTCCACTTACATCACATTCCACTTGAAATACTTTATTGAAATCAGGTAATGCCAAAATAGGTAATTCAACAACCTTCTGCTTCAAAGTCTCAAAACTTCTATCAGCTCCATGTGTCCACTTGAATTCTCTTTTGTCTCCTCTCATAGTTTCAGTCATATCATTACAAATTGAACTGAAATTCCTTATGAACTTTCGGTAAAAACTTTCCAAACCGTGAAATGATCTTACCTCACTAGCATTCACAGGTGTAGGCCAATTCAAAATAGCTTCAACCTTTTCAGGATCCATCTTCAAACCATCAGCTGAAATAACAAATCCCAAATACACAATCTCCTCTTTCATGAATGAACACTTTTTCAAATTTATCAGCAACTTTTTCTCTTTCAATCTCTGCAAGACTTGTCTAACATGCAACAAATGTTCTTCTCTAGTCTTACTGAATATCAAAATATCATCAAGGTATACAATCACAAAATTACCCAAGAATTTCTTTAAAAGTTCATTCATTAGCCTCATAAAAGTACTTGGTGCATTAGTTAAACCAAAGGGCATAACCAACCACTCATACAAACCTTCTTTTGTCTTGAAAGGAGTCTTCTATTCATCACCTTCTCTGATTCTGATATGATGATACCCACTTTTCAAATCAATTTTGGTGAAATACTTTGCTCCAATCAAACTGTCTATTATGTCATCCATTCTCAGTATAGGAAACCTATACTTCACTGTTATCTTATTGATTCTCTAGAATCCATACACATTCTCCATTCCCTATTCTTCTTAGGTGCCAATACATTAGGTACTACACAAGGACTCAAACTTTCTCTTATCAAACCTTTCTCCAGCAACTCTTGAATTTGTCGGTTCAATTCCTAATTCTTGGTAGGTGTCAACCGATGAGGTGCCTTATTTGGTAAACTCACTCAAGGGATTAGATCCATACAATGATCAATGCTTCTTTTCGATGGAAAAATATCAAGTACATTATTAGAAATGATATCACTGTACTTAGTGAGTAACTTATCAATCTTCGTAGGGACATTATACTCTTTTTTCTTACTCAGTTTGTTAGGGATCATAGCAAAACACACATCATTCATCTTCAAAGAGTTAACAAACTTTCTTCCCTCCATCAAACAAACTTTCACAGATGTGCAAACATTACTAATAGGTTCTTCCATCAATGGTAACAAGATTTGTTTCTTTCCATCAGCTACAATAGTATACTTATGCAATCTCCCATCATATATAGCATGTCTATCATATTGCTAAGGTCTACCCAATAAAATATGACAACAATCCATAGGCATGATATCACATAACACCTTATCATAGTACTTTCCAATCTTTAAACTCACATAACATTATTCACTTACCAAGAGTGTATGCTCATCTTTGATCCATGAAATCTAATAGGGCTTTAGATGTACCAACCTTTCCAACTAAAATTTTGTGACCATCTCTTCAGATGCCAAATTCTCCGAGCTACCACTGTCAATGACTACTTTCCAAACTTTATTAGAAACTCTACATCTGGTCTTGAACAAACTTTTCCTTATCGGATCTTCCTTTTTGCTTTCAATCCCTAGTGCTCTCCTTACCATCAAGTTATTTTCTTTCTCAGGTTAATTCAGTGACTCTTCTTGCACCAAAGCATTTCTACTGCTACTAGCCTTCTTACTAGCATGTGTACATTTGAAAGATCTATGTCCTTCTTCTCCACAATTGTAAAAAATTCCTTGGAAACTTCCTCTGCCATAACCACCTCAGTAGTTATTGCCTCTACCTCTAGATGAACTTTCACCTTTCTACTCGGTCTTGCCTTTGTCTAGATTTGTCTTTTCTGGTTCAGATATGCCATTTTCACCTTTAGATCTACCTCTTCCTCTAGGGAATCTACCACCTCAACCTCTTTGTCTTTGTTCATGTCTTTCATTCAATTTCTCCTTGGCCTTTAATGCAAATTGATAAGCCTCTTCAATGTTCTCCAACCTGACCATACTAATTTCCTCTTGGATGGAAACTCTCAAACCATTCAGGTATCTACCAATTCTTTCCACATCATCTTCATCATGTCTGGATCTAAAATCTAATCTATAGAATTCTTCAGTATAATCTTTTTATCGAGATATCTTTCTGCCTCAAACTTTGCATTCGTTAAACTAGGTTAATTTGATAATCAAAAGGTAAGAACTTTCCTTTCAATTTGGTCACCATTTTATTCCAAACCTTGATTTTGTCTTTTCCTTTCCTCTTTCTATCCAACTGCAGATGTTCCCACCATAAGGATGCATGACTTTTCAACTTCAATCTTCACCTTCTTGTCTTCAGGAATGTTTTCATACTCAAAATACTTTTCCATCTCGGTGATCCAATCCACCAATTCATCAGAATCTAGCTTTCCACCATACTTAAGAGGATTGAAATGTGGTGTAGACTTCAGACTTGTCAAAGCCTTCAAAAATATTTCTTCACCTTGATCCATAATAGGTGTAGGTTTTTCATTTTCCTATTCTTCCTCAACTTCATCATCACTAACATATTCAAGATGTGATGCAGGAGCATCCTAGGGTAGTTGGCTATCCTGCATGTTTGGGAGATTTGATGGAGTTGTGTGGACTTATTTTCATGTGTGAGGGGTTTGGTAGAATTGGATAAACCTACTTGGGTCTTCGGTAATTGGATTTGATGTATTTAATGGAACTTGGCATGGTCTTGGTTGCTCAGCATGGCCTTGGGGAGCTCGGCCTTGCTTAGGAATTTGGTGCCTATTTTAGGATTTATAAGTAATTTTCCATAAATATTTAGTGGCTGAAATTTTTGAGGATTGAAGAGGGCCTATATTTCTACCTACGATTCAAAGCATGAGTTCTAATTCATCCGGAGCTAGGAGATATCGCAATTTTACTAAGACATCAATTTTGGGAATTTAATTGTTGTTGTTGGCCGACTTGTGGCATTTAATTTCGGTATTTGTATTTAATTTATATTCAGGGCCGACCTATGGCTTAGATTGGTATAAGTAGGGGTTGTGGGGGAAGTCTTGAGGCATCATTCATCCAGCTTGGAGAAGAGGAAGAGGCAGAGGAGTGAATTTTGAGGAGAACTAGTAGCTGTGGCTTGGGAATAAGGAGATTGCTTGGAGGGCTTGCGGGCACAAGTTTAGATCTTCCTTGGAGGTTCCTACCAGTGTGTGGATCTGGGATAGCTAGGGTTTGGTTTGGATCTTGTGAGATCTTGTGGAGTTTCTATTGTAATTGCATTGTATTTGGCCGTAACCCGGAAGGCCTTACAGCCGGGCATGTTGGATGAAAATATGATAATTCTATAATGAGTTTTGGCATTGTGTGGTTCTAAGTCTTTGTATTATTATTATTCTATTGTGTGGTTATTTTCTGGGGGCTAGGACATCTCCATCGGGGATTCTCCTACCTTGCATTGCATCAAGATGTCTACCTCTTCTCTAGGCTGTTTCAACAGCTTCTAACCTAGCAACAATTTGCCTTAGCATATCTGCCAATCCTAGATCTGCATCTCACCTCCCACGAACCATCTTGACAACCCTCTACAATTGTAGGTTAGATCACAATCTGCTACCCCACAATAATCAACTAGGGCTTTAAGAGGAACCTACAAACCTAGATTCACAAACCTAGATCAAGATCTCACCTCGCTCTGATACCACCTAGTGCAAGGTAGAGAGAAAGAGGGGCCAAACAATGGCACACCCTAATGATCCAAGCCTGCTTAACACACACGAAAGAAAACAAACACAATAGTGAGAGAGAGAATGCCAAATCTTTCATATATTTTCATCAAATAGAATGATACATGTCAGGGTGTAAGGCCTTCCTAGTAAGGGACATATATTATAGTGATTTACAGAAGTCCTCAAACATGGGAGGATCTACCAATAATCTCTAATTCTATCTTCTACCAAAACTCCTCTCCGAACTACCCCCTAAACTACAACCAAACAACTACATTTATACAAGAGTCTACCAAACTGAGTTGGCCTTCAGATCCACAACCAATGGGAGGAATGGTAATATTTGGGACCACATGTTTCCCAATGATGGATTCCAACATTAAATCCATGACCCAACATAAATGTACAAGTCGGCCACAATAGAAACTAAAACTAAACCCGTCGGTGAGCAAGGATAACTGAGCAGGTAGCAAACAAGCAACGCCGAGTGCCAATGAAACAACTAACCACACAGGAGATAACCAACCACACTTGGTAACCAAAGGAAACCAACCAACTACTGACCAACTCGGTCAAAGTAGGAACCAAGCAACACATACAAACTCCAAATTGTTTTTGGTGACACAAGATTGCCGAGGACCTGAGATGCTCCTGCATCAAAATGACTATGTGTGGCGAATGAGGTTGCCCCTAGTGTTTACTTGACCATTTGGAGCCATTGGAATAGATGGTTTGATGCTACGAATGATGGTTGGAAATATACACAATGTTGGCCATTTGAACTAAGGAACACTGTGAGTTTTGACATCAATTGAGAATGTGTTGCCAAATTTAAACGAAATTGAATCTCTGAAAACTGAGATAGGCTATTGTAGGCCTTAGCAACATAGTTCTATAGCACCTAACAGATTGATGGTACCTCACATGAGCTTTGAATTATGACCCGGTAAATATCATTGATTTCATGCTGAAGTGACCTTGAGGGACACTTTGGCTTAGAGTCATTGGCAGAATTTGAATGATTGTGTGGTAAATGAGGTTGTCACTAGCATTTACCTAACCATTTGGAGCTATTGGAATAGATGGTTTGATGCTACAACCGACAGTTGGAAAGATACGCTATGTTGGCCGCTTGAACTGAGGAACACTGTGAGTTATGACATCGACCGAGAATGTGTTGCAAAATTTAAATGAAATTGAATCTCTAAAAAATGAGATAGGTTATTGTAGGACTCAGCAACATGGTCTTGTTGCACCTAATGAATCAATGGTACCTCATATGAGCTTTGAGATATGACCCCATAAAGTTCACTAATTTCATGTTGAAGTGACCTTGAGGGACACTTCAGCCCGGAGTCGTCGATGACATTCAATTGACTGTGTGTGGCAAACGTGGTTTCCCCTAGTGTTTACCTGGCCATTCAGAGCTATTGGAATAGATGGTTTGATGCTACAACTAACGGTTGGAAAGATACACAATGTTGGCCATTTGAATTGAGGAACACTATGAGTTCTGGCATCGACTAAGAATGTGTTGACAAATTTAAATGAAATTGAATCTCTAAAAATTGAGATAGTTTATTGTAGAAACTGGAAACATGGTCCCGTAGCACTTGACGGATCAATGCTACCTCACATGAGCTCTGAGATATGACCCTGTAAAGTTCACTGATTTCATGCTGAAGCTACCTTGAGGGACACTTCGGCCCAGAGTTGGCGGCGGTGTTCGATTGACTGTGTGTGGTGAATGAGGATGCCCCTAGTGTTTACCCAGCCATACAAAGCTATTGGAATAGGTGGTTTGATGCTATGATCGATGGTTGGAAAGATACACAACATTGGCCATTTGAATTGAGGAACACTATGAGTTCTAACATCGACTGAGAATGTGTTGCCAAATTTAAACGAAATTGAATCTCTGAAATCTGAGATAGGTTATTGTAGGACCCAACAATACAGTCTTGTAGCACCTAAAAAATCAATGCTACCTTGCATGAGCTCTGAGATATGACCCCGTAAAGATCACCAATTTCATGCTAAAGGGACCTTGAGGGACACTTCGGCCCAAAGTCGTCGGTGGCATTCGAATGACTGTGTGGTGAATGAGGTTTCCCCCAGCATTTACCCAGCCATTCGGAGCTATTGGAATAGATGGTTTGATGCGATGACCGATGGTTGGAAAGATACGCAATGTTGACCATTTGAACTGAGGAACACTGTGAGTTCTGACATCAACCGAGAACGTGTTGCCAAATTTAAATGAAATTGAATCTCAAAAAATTGAGATAGGTTATTGTAGGACCCCACAACATGGTCCCATAGCACCTAATGGATTGATGCTACCTCACATGAGCTCTAAGATATGACCCTATAAAGATTACTGATTTCATGCTAAAGGGACTTGAGGGACACTTCAGCTCAAAGTGCAGTCTAAGACTAGCAAATTAAAATATTTTCATAAAATGTGATTTGGATTAGTCTAGATGTAAGGAATTTGCCTTGGTTGTTATTTATCTTTCCAGAGGAAATTATTGGTGTTCTTGACAGTGACTGGATTTGGGGTCATAGTCAGTGATTGGGAGAGCCCTGTTTTGGCACTAGTCATGTAGTACAACCACTAAAATTGAGTTTTTTGGCACGGGCTGGGAAATTTTTCTATATCAACATGCAATAGAGTTTGGGGATTTTTTAGTATTTAAATACATCCATGGGATGTATTTCAGAGTTCGGATATATGGGAAGAATGGCTGTGAAAAATATATTTCTATTTTTCATTCTGAGAAGATCTAGAGTGATTTTAAGTCATAGAGGAAATGCCCCGATCCTTCCAAAAGTGCTATTCTAATGAGTTCTGATCACTTAAGGGACATAAAATTATCTGTTGAGTTGAAAAGAAAATCAACAGAAGACGCTGAAAATGAAGTGAAAATTATCTCTATTATATTACAGTCTCCTATACTCTGCAAGTCTGTTTGACAGGGGTTCAAGAAGCCAATTTATTATTGTCTAAAGGATATTTTGGGTTTTTGTGTTTTGTTACGTGTTTTTTAATAATAGTGTTTAGATGGTTCTTAAGGTAATGTTGCTTATTTTATGTGAAAATTTGTTTTGTAGACAACACCAAACACATTTGTAGATAAAATCAAATTACTAAGAGAAAGAACAATGGTGACTCTTGTGGATCATAACAGAAGGGAATGGCTTGTACAATTTCTTGGAGATCTCCCTGAAGCTTCCTTGATTCATGGATGGAGATATTTTTCAATTGCCAATAATCTTGATGATGGAGATGCCTGCATTTTTGAGTGGGAAGATGATAGTCCATATTTTCCCTGTTGTCAAAGAATGTAGTCCTTACAAGTATTTTAAAGGAGGACAAGTGCATAATAGCCTTCCATCATGTATGAATAAGAAAATACAATTCTTATGCAATGATTTTGTCACCAATTTGCCAACAAAGGCATCTGGACCTGAAAAGGGAAAATGTGTGAAACAAGGAATAAAACATCTGCAAGGGAAGAAGGTAAAACCTAGTAATGGAAGCAAATGTATTAATCTAGATAAACCAAAATGTAAACCTTCTATTTCAGAGAGGGAGAAGTTGGAATTCATGTCCTAAAAAAATTTAACATATGACATAAAGAATGAAAACTCCATCAAATAAATAAATAACACAAATACTAATTAATTAAATAATTTCAAATATATCACTATTTACAATACATGTCAACTAAAATCATAGACCCAACTTGCTCATTAGCCATTTCAAATCTCAAAAAGTTAGTGATTTGATATCTCACAAACAAAACTATCTGCCCAAAAATTCTCTTGCATTAAATGCCATCCCTCCCAACGCAACAACATAGGACCAAAATCCATAAAAGGTACAGAACATTCAATTCCACACAAGCCCACAATCTCTTCAAAAGATATTGGGAGCCGGTGAAAAATCCTTGTACGTATGCTCTTAATTACCCACAAACAATGCTTTAAATAAAGCCTTGTATACAATCCAATCCCATGCCTGTGCATTTGAGAATTCTAAGAAACTTAACTTGCAAAAAATTCTAGTCAGTTGTTCATACAAGCATAAAATCCATGGCTCCAAAAGCTTCTAGGGCTTCCACAACTATTAAAGCAGATGTTATGAAAGGAGAGAATGAATTAAAGGCTTCTCCAAAGAAGAGAAAAGAAAAGAAAGTGATGTTCAAGCCCACAAAGGATTGAATAGTCAAAGCCATGAAATTTGAGAATAAGAAGAAGAGGAAGAGAAGTGTAGAAAGTTAGAAGAGGTTTATATACAAGGTGTTGAAACAAGTGCATCCCTCCAAGGGAATATCTAGTGCTACCATGGATATCATGGAGAGCTTCATGATTGATATTTTTGATAAGATTACTCGTGAGGCTACTTCTCTGCTAAAATATAACAAGATCGTGACACTTTCCTTCAGAGAAATTGAGACTGTTGTCAAGTTTGTTCTGCCTGGAGAGGTGGCTAGGCATGCTACTTCTGAAGGAAGTAAGGCTGTTACCAAGTTTTCTACAGCTTTGGGTTAGGTTTTGTTGGAAAATTTTAAATTTTTTGTATGTGATGTTTATGGTAGGCTTGTTTGGATATTAGTGGATGATAGAGTTGCTTCTTTGGGCAAGGGCTAATTAGGCCTAGTTGAAGGGTTAGGGGGTGAAGGAAGTGTTCACCAGTTAGGTCGTGCAAGTTTGAGAATGATATCAACTTAGTAACTCTAAAAAGGGTATTTGAAAGTGTAAAAACATTGCTAGGTTGTTTGGGGATATTGTGAATGAATTACTGATTTCAAGGTTTGAAGGGCTACTAGATAGACCTAGAAAGGCTATAGTAGAAGAATGGTGAAGGATGAGTACATAGGAGTGAATGGGGAGTTGTAACTAGGAAAATGTACCATGTTGAGATGATCTAAGGTGTTAGGATTAGGGTGTGAAGTTTGGTTTGAGTTTTGATGTGGTGGAGGCACTAGGTACACTAGGTGGCCTAGGAGGGTACACTATCTAGATAAACCAAAATGTAAAATTTCCATTTTAGAGATGGAGAAGTTGGAAAGGAAATGAGATAGTGCATCCTTTAATTGAGTTTGTTCCTTAAGGCTCTTCCATGGCCTTCCAAGTATTATGTGCCTGCAAGTCATTGACATAACATCATAAAGTTTTTTTTATTAATAATGAGAAATATTTTTACAACTCAGCTCAATAGGAGCACTAGAGGAAAGAGCTGAGTAGAGAAAACCTCTATTGTTGCCCCAAAAAATAAAAGAGAAAGGTTGTCATTAAATCTTACAAACTTCCTGTTATACATACAGGGTAATGCATGAGCAATTTACAGTCCACCCAATTTACAGTGCTATATAAATTTGACATTACAATATTTTGTATCTCCATTTAGTCCAATGAACCAATTGGATCTGCCCTAACCTTGATTGTCTCAAGTATTGCCTCATGGTCTGACTCATGAACCTTCCAAAGAGTTTTATTATGTGGTTTTCCCCCATATTTGATCAAGTGGACATTTGATGCAATGATGAGGTTTGAATAATGAAGAATCTTTCTATGTGTCTCCCAATCCTCGAACAACCACAACCTAGGGTTCTTCATAGCATACCATCTAAGCCATGTACCAATTACAACCATTGCTCCTATAGGGTATTCTAATTCTTTACCATTGATAATTGAGTGATCTAATTTCTTTTTTGCCTCAACACAATGACACAAATAATAATATGTCCCTTTTTCATTGTCTTTAGGTGCAATAACAATAAAAACATGGCCTGTAATGATATAAACATAATGAGGACATTAGTTTACTGAATATTTATGATAAAGTACTAAATTTGAGATTATTTGTATGTGGAAAATTTTACCTGGTTGTACTAGATTAGATAAGTGATCAAAGTCAATGGATGATTTCATTTTTGTTAGTTGTAGTGATTCATGGGGATGATAGGAGGCAAGTGGACTCAAAATACATGTATACCATTTGTCAACCGATTCCTTCGACTCACACCCATCCCAATATTCATCTACACATGATGAACAAAAGCACACCATATGTCGTGTGTGGATAGTCCATGAACCGGCATTACAACTTCTAAAAGAGTGTAGCTCACTCAATCCTGTCAATGTACAACAATCCTCATATGGTGCAATGTTAGTTTCATCCATCAACCAAAAAAATTTATGAACCATAGACTCACCTTCATTACCTAGACCCATTGTAGCATTACACCACTAGACAATACATCCCACATCTGACAATGTTTCTTTCTCTTTGTACTTTAATTCTTCACGTGCTAAGGCTCTTTTAATACATGCACCTGCACCATCATGTTCTCCCTTTCCATGATCGGCCTCTGTGAAATTCCACATATATTGAATTCTAGTAATCTTATGCATCTTGTACAACTAATAAAACATCTGAGAATTCTTGAATTGTGATGCACAATTATCTGACCATATGATATGTCAATGATATTTTATTCCCCTGTTTGCCAAATGACCATAAAATAGTTGAAAGCAACTGTGTACAAACTCTGTAGAATGTGAGTGATCATCACTGATATAAAAATGATACCTCCTCAATATCTTCCTGTTCTCCTCTGTACTATCTGGTGCATGCATGAATGCTATATGAACAAGTATAGCAACCTATTGAGAGCTGTAATACTTTGCTTACACCTCATTTTGTGGTTGTAGTGTGTAGTTCTCTGTAAAGTCCACAACTAAAACAATGGTATCAAGTGGGAATGTGTCCTTGCACAACTTGAATTTCATATCCAACCATCACGCTCTATGTGTATGCCTTGCATACTCATAAATAATTTATTTATAAAAAATGTCCATGAACTAATACACTGGAATTTTTTCAATTATTAAATCACATCTTTTAGCCTCTTTTCCATCTTTTAGATTGTATGTCACGGTCTTATATTTTCCAAATTCCACTATTTCATTATCGATTGCATGCGTACTCTCCATATGTTGACAAATTGGTAAATGTCACAAACCTCCACAATCTATGCATGAGAGCTTGTAAAATTGTTGACCATCCACTCTTTCACATAAAATGGTAGATATTAATTCCCTTGAAGAGCTAGGTGGGATATTTATGTTACAATCTTGCAAAACATTATTAGAGTGCAAATCTACACATATATTCCTATAAACTTAAAAATGTTTATAAAATTCAATATGTACCCTACAACAAAAATTTGTGCATGTATAATTTATCTTCACATAAAAAGGTTTACACATTTCAAAATATCTCTGACTAATTTTAATTTGAGGATACATATGCATAAATTTTGCAAAGAATTGTGTCTGAGTTGAATCTAAAAAATGTTTTGGATGTGGAACACGCATTTGACTACCAATCCTCCTTCTTACAACATCTCTTTGATTAGGAGATACCTGTGTGTTATTCTTCCAAAATTCTTCAATCAAGGATTTCAAAGCTTCAACAATTGCTTTATCTTCTCCCAGAAGTCTATCAGAAAATGCCCATAACTCATTGCTATTTGGATCTTCCACTCTTTAAAGCCTTCCCAAGGCTCTCATTAGAGACTTTCTACTTATTTTAAATTTTTTGCTTGTATTTCTAATGAGTCAAGATTTCTTCATTTGAGTGCTTACTATCATTGATGTAAGTACACGTCGTGTGACATTACTATTTTTCATGCATGATGTAGAACCCACATTCTCATATGTAGTCATTAGATTCTTTACAATAGATTTTTCACTTGACTCATCCATCGTTCTTAGCCCAAGAATCTTCATGATTGGCCTAAATTTCAGATTTCTCATCATTTCAACAAATAGTTGACATCTTCCTGTCATATTTAAATTCTCAAAATATGATCTCCAAATATGATTAGCATTTCTTTGACAAGTACACTTGGGAATCTTGTCAGGCATTGCTCGCAAAATGTTAGTATCAATATCAATCAAATATTTTAGCTTTCTATAAATAATTCTAGGAGCATCAAAAACATTATGTGTGAATTGCGTACCATCTTGAGTGCCTTCAACATGAGATGATGTTATGCATACACCTTGGGATGTAGACAATGGTGTTCCTTCAACATGATATGAGAGAGAGAGAGAGAAGGGGAAGGAGAGAGAGAGAGAAGGGGAGAGAGTAGGAGAGAGAGAGAAAGAAGGGTAAGGTCAGAGAGAGAGTGATAAGGGAGAGAGAGAGAGAGAGGGGGGGAGGGTGATGAGAGAGAGGAGAGAGGAGAGAGAGAGAGAGAGAGAGAGAGAGAGAGAGAGAGAGAGAGAGAGAGAGAGAGAGAGAAGGGGAAGGTCTCAGAGAGAGTGATAAGGGAGAGAGAGAGAAAGAGGGGGAGGGTGATGAGAGAGAGAGGAGAGAAGGGAGAGAGAGAAGAGAGAGAGAGAGAGAGAGAGAGAGAGAGAGAGAGAGAGAGAGAGAGAGAGAGAGAGAGAGAGAGAGAGAGAGAGAGAGAGAGAGAGAGAGAGAGTGATAAGGGAGAGAGGGAGGGAGGGAGGGAGAGAGAGAGAGGGTGATAAGGGAGGGAGAGATAGAGTGAGAGCGAAGGGAGAGAGAGAGAGAGAGAGAGAGAGAGAGAGAGAGAGAGAGAGAGAGAGAGAGAGAGAGATGATGAAAGAGAGAGAGGAGATAAGGGGGAGAGAGGGTGATGAGAAGTTATATATTTCAATAGGGTGCACGCCTTATAGGGTGAGTACACTATTGAAATCTATGACTTCCATAGGGCGCACGCCCTATGGAAGTCATAGATTTCATTAGTGCGATTGCCCTATAGGGCACACACACTTTGTAAGGCATTGAAATTTACCAATTCTAAGGCTTGGATTTTCCTTGGAGATCCAACCCAAATTCTTGGACGATTCAAATAGGCCTGAGACGTGTTTTCTAGCAGAAATATAAAAAAAAGACATTTTTTTTTGTGTGCTCCTCGTCAGGTTCACTCATGGCTCAAGAACGTAAAAATCAAATGACGTTACATTGTAGATCTCTATGTTAGTTATCTAAGCATATAATTTATTTTGAATTCTGATTATGTTAAGTTTTTCATCTTTAATTTCTTCTGTGTGTATGTCCATTTTTTGTAAAAAACCAACGTGTAGTATTTTGGGCATAGATTTTGGTTCATTCATCGAATTTTGCAACAAGTTACATTTTTAGAAACTAGACTCCATTTTACGCACTTTAAAAAAAAATAAAATTGATTTTTGATTAGTTTTAAATGATTTCTAGGGGGAGCACATAGAAATTTCATGTTTTCAAGATGTGTGCACTTCGTAAATTCATAAAAAATTATACATTCATCAAAAAATTACCAAAAAATTATAGGATAAACTATGTGGTGTTAGCTAACTTCTCATTGGAGCGATTAGAAAAATTCAAAAAAAAATTAACATTTTAGGGGGAGCACACCAAAGGCTATGTTATGTTTTTTCACAAAAAATAGGACCACTTTTTGTGCTCCCCCTTTTTGAGGGCCTTAATCTACACCATTTTTAAAATAAGTTAGTATTTTAGGAACTAGATTCAGAGTATTACAACTCTTATTTTTGTTGCATCTTAAAATTTTGAGTCTAACTATCTTCAATTTCTTGTTGAAGTTTAGAGTTTACTAATTTTAGGTAAAAAGTGGCATCTTATAACCCCTTTTTGGTCCCCCATCTTTGTGCACTTACCTCGTAGAAGTTTGTCTTATTGTAGTGAAATACCATCTACTCCTAGATTTGCTAGTTCATCTGCTCTCTTATTGCCTTCTCATTATATATGGTTGATGGTGATCTTCTTAAAAGATTTGCATAGGTTTAAAGCCTAGGAGAGAAGGGCATTTAGTTTCCAATTTGGTGTTGATCCTTTCCTTAAGGCATTAATAATGATTGCTGAGTCTCCTTCAATCTCCAAATGTTGTAATCCCAGGGAGATACATTTTCTCAGTCCTTTGATTAATGCTAAAAGTTCTGCCCAATTATTAGTTTCAATTCCAATGGGAGCCACCAAGGAAGCAATTTTAATTCCATCCTGGTTATGAATACAATAGCCAATTCCTGCTTCCCCAGGATTTCCTCTAGATGCCCCATCAAAATTAAGTTTGAACCATCCCTCCTCTGGAGGGCACCATTTACATTCTTTCCTCTTCGATACCTTACCTTGATCTCCTGAACCAATAAAGGGAGGGACGGAGATACCTATCCATTTCCCTCTCATTTTTTCATCCCAATGGCTCATATGAAGATCCATTTTTTGAATTATAGAGATTTTACTGTTAATATTCTCTATAATGTCCACTTCAATCTTATTACACAATTGCCCCCAATCCAGTTTCTCTTCCTTAAAGATTCTTCTATTTCTCTGTTTCCAAATTTTCCATATTAAAATTGAGGGGGTAGAGGTCCAGAGGTTAGCATAAATACTATCTTTTTTAATGGTTGGCCAGGCCTAAAGCATTGTAAGAAGAGATAAAGGATAAGCCAAAGACTAGCTCAAGTTCCCTGAAAGCCATTTCCAACATTGGTTTGAAAAGGAACAGTTCACAAATAAATGGTCAACATCCTCTTCACATTTTTCACAAAGAGGGCATCTACTAGGACCTGAGAAACCCAACTTCTTAAATCTATCTGTAGTCAAGAGTCTATAGTTTAGGGCCAGCCAAGTACATAAAATTTCTTTAGGAAGACATCCTTTGTTCCAACATAGGTTGATTGGTATATTAGTCCTAGGTCTCTTATAGCTTTTATTGATGAGATTATATCCATCTTTAGTATTATATTCTCCATTTTTTTATCCATCCCAGACTAAAGTATCCTTAGAATTATTTAATGAAATCTTTTTTTTGTCAAGAGCTTTTGTTAATAGCTTCTCCTCAGTTGAAGATATTCCTGTACCCTTGAAGGATTTCCATACCCAATCTTCTCCATTAAAAATGATATAATCCTTGAGGAAGATACCAATACTTGTCTCTAAATTTTTTTTTAGGGGGATATTATTTAGACTTTTAGATAAGGCTTCATATCCTCCCCAAGAATCAATCCAGAAAAGGACATCTTCACCTGAACCTGGGTTCCATGTTAGTTTATTCATAATAATATGTCTATGGTCTAACATAAAATTCCAAATTCTAGACCCTTTGGGAGGATCAATTTCTCTAAAAATATTAATGGGGGAGTTATGTCTTAAATATTTGTAGCTAATAATATTCCTAGAGCTCTCCCTTGATCCCCTAAGTTTTTGAGACCCACTCCACCTTCATCTTTTGGTTTGAAAACATTTGTTAATATGATTTAAAACAACAAAGAAGGGGGGTGAATTAGTTGTTCTCAGGTCTAGATGTATAAAATAAACTTTCAAACTCTTCAACAACTCTAATCTAACAACCAATAGCTACTCAGTAATTACTGAATTCATAACAGAAACATATAATAGTGCAATCCACTATCCAATAGTATTTAACTTGCAAAACATAGAAATGTTCAAACCAAAACATTCACACAAGCATTAACACCAAGATTTATAGTGGAAACCTAATTTGGGAAAAACCACTTTGTAACATATTATTGATATTTTCACTCTTCTAAAGTGAGCTCTGTGAAAATCCAACCCTGTCAAAGGTTTACAAACACACTATCAGGTGTGACCCGGTTAAAGGATTTCAACCACCCAATTAGGAGTGTACCTTGTTAAAGGACTTACATACATTCTGGATTAGAATGCAACATTTTTCAAAAGATTTATACAAATGACTATTGTACACTCAAATTGTGCACTTCTCTAAGTCATTACTTCCAAGAGAATCCATGAATTGGAAACCTTGAGAAAGCAACCTAGAGCTCCCTAGACATGGAGTCACAAGGATGTGCATAGTGCTCTTAGCTAGAGCTATTGAAACATGCAACCTTGCTAGTAAACCACATAATGGAAGATTCAAAGAGACAAGGGAAAGAATGCCAATATCCTCAAGAATAAAAAATAGAAATGCAATGCAACTATGCTAAGAATGAAGATGCAAGTAAGCTATGGAAATGAAAGTATTACAAGCCTTACTAATTAAGCTATGTGAGCTAAACTAGAACTTGAAAGGAAATCTAAGCTAAGAAAGCATAAACATGAGGCTATGATGCAAGAATGAAAGCTAGAATGCAAGAAGATCTCCAAAGCTCCAAAATCACCAAGAAATCCTATAGCATAAGATTAGTATTCAAAAGGGGGATCCTAGAATGAGAAGAGAGCTCTCCTTTTAAAGGAATTGTAAAGGAATGGACCATGAAGATTAAGAGGAAAAAGATTTAATCAAGGGTGGAGCTTGAAAGAGGAGCAATCCATGTGCACAAATCTCCTCCAATGAGAAAATAAGAGTTGACTTTTGTGTCCCATATGAGACAAAAAGGCCTTTTCTTCTTTTTATAAAATAAGAATAATGCTTTATTTGTGCAACTTAGGATAAGAGGAAAAGTGGGGGCTTTTTATTTAATAAAAGGGGAGGGAATTTCTTTTAATTAAATAAAGACTTAGGATAAAATGGTTAGCCCATAGAAAATAATTGAATAAATAATATAATTAGGATTTGATCAAGGAAATTGATTTAAATTTGAAAATATTGATTTTTGAAAATATTGATTCAGGGATTTGATAAATTGCAAGAATGGGGCCCAAAGTCTAGGCGACCATTTTAGGGTGCATACATTTTCCCCTCTTTGACCAATGTGAGATCAATTTGGGATCACATGAAGTCAAAGAATGAAGTTGAAGTGTGAGATCGATTTGGGATCACAAAACAATCCAGACATGTGTTCGACGGATGGTAACATATCAGGACAAAGGTAAGCTGATTGAAAAAGACAAAGCCAACACCCCTATAAATAGGTAATTGTCAAGTCTGAGATAAGAGATAAGAATCTCAAGGTTTGATTGAATAGCTGAATCAAGGATTAAAGTTTGATAGGTACTACCCCCTCAGAATCAAAATTGAAATCAGGTAGAGGAGAAACATTAAATTGATAAATTTGATCAAATCACTAGAAATCATAATCAAAGATGAAGAATGATAGGATAACCATCAAGTAGTGAAGATATGCCCCAGGTTGACTAGGTTTGACTGAAAAAAAAGATATAGGATAAAGATGAAGTCAAACCTCTGAGAGATGAATCGAATGACAATGAATGAAAGACTAGAAGGTTGAAAGAGACAGGGATGAAGAAATGAAGGTGCCCTAGCGAAGATCGAAGGATCAGGCCTCAAATGGTCAGCCAACTGCGCAGAAGAAGGAAAAATTTTGAAATGCAATTTTGGCTATCAAGATGAACTTGGATTTCGATTTCGATCCCAAAAATGGATCCAGGACATCGAAATTAGCTAGGGTGCAATTTTCACAAAATTTTGAGATGTTTTGAAAATTGGTCAAAAAGTCAAAATGCTATAAAAGGGGGTAAAAAGGTCATTTTCAAATTGATTTGTCTTATTGTGATTTGAGAATTTTTAGAGCTCAGAGAGAGATTATGGCTCAGTAGGCAATGGTTCCAGTTCACACACATCAATTTGAGCGTGGTCGGTTACACAACTGGCCTCCTCATTATGGTGCCCTGGTAAGTTTTTAGAAAAACTCACCTTTTGACTCATTTTGAGTCATTTATAGCATTTAAAACACATTTTTAAAATATTTAAAATTTTACAAATGTGAAATGTCATGCGATACTTTTAAAGTATCGCACACCAGTTATACATTGTATCGTGTGATACTTTGTAAGCTAAGAAAATATCGCACGACCTTTCAAGAAAGCATCTTACGATGCTTGATGAAATGTCATGTGATATTGGGCAAACTATCACATTAGGTGAAAGTATCGCACCACTATGTAACAAAGTATCACACGATACAATATCAATAAAAATTATCACACCAGTATAATATGAAGTATCACATAGTGTTAATTTGAACAATATAACATGGGTGTAGACAATTTTTGCATTTGTTATGACCTGTATTGATTTTAATCATCCATCATGATATGTTCTGACATCTGGTTTGGGGGTTTATGGCTTGCCAGAGGCTTTTCAGGTGCTCATCATCAGAGCATTGAGAGTAGTGGGATTGCACTGCGTCTGAGATCTTGATGATCTAGGATGAGTAGACCTGCGGGATATGGGTTTTGGATATTTGCTACATATGCCCAATATATGGGCAAACCATGGTTTGCTGATAGCTTTGGCCAAGAGATGCCACAATGAACATAATACCTTTCACTTGCTGATTAGAGAGGCATCCATTACATTGGAGGACGTCTATCAGATTCTACAGGTACCTAGCCATGAGGATCTTGTGAATATAATCATGTCTATAAATGATATTTTAGTATAATGTTTCCAGATGATGAAAAATGACATGGTTTTTTGTTGGCATAGGTATATTATGATCAGACCTTAACAGAGGGACGACAGGCCATCCAGGACCTATTCCAGGATGTCACTATTATTAATAGGCATCTCAGCTGGGATTGGTTAGTCGAGGAGTTTGGTAGAGATTACCCAGTGGCATGTATAGTATGTTCCATAGTTGCATAGGCTCTTATCATTGATAGGAGCCAGAGAGGATTTCTACTAGGTTGGGGTAGATTAGTGGCAGATCTGGTAGCACATTTGAGGTGGATGGCATGGGGCTTGACTATCTTACTAGACATGTACCATGAGCTGCATGAGATAGTGTACAGGGATAGCAGGACTTGGGCATGTGGGGTTGTTCTCGCTCAGATATGGGCATGGGAGCACATTTCTATAGTGTAACCACGAGTGTAGCTGAGGGAGCAGAGACACCCCTATATCTACAGATATACATGTTTCATTACACAACCCCATAGCGGTGATGTGACATACTACAGGAGGCTACTAGATGAACTCACAACCTTTGAGTGGAGACCTTATAGGCAGGTGGAGTGACTAAGATTAGGAGCTGGGGTATATGTTGTATAGTCAGCCACTACTCGGTTGGCATTAAGAGATTGTTGAGCAGTTCGTGATCTCTCGGGTGTGGAGGCAGTTTGGTCGGCAGCAGCGGATACCAACGGAGACCACCACATATGCTAGATGCAGGGAGGATGAGGGATTAGGGTGGTTGTTGATGCTGGACTACTAGAAAGTGGTACAAGAGACTACAAGTCTATGTAGGGAGCCCTGGGACTATCTAGCTGATATGGCAGATGCCAGAGTTGATGCAGCCTATAGGACAGAGTGTCGGAGGCAGCCATTCCCTAGATTCATGGTGCCAGATGCAGACCCATAGGTACAAGGTGGAGATAGAGATGATGATGACGAGGGAGACAGAGGAGGGGGAGGAGGGAGGAGAGTAGAGAGAGGAAAAGGATATAGATCAGGTGGCCGAAGATGGTCACAGAGACATGTTTTTGATGATGAGGCAAAGGATGTGGTGAGATTAGTTCATTGATAGGTGGATGTAGGATAGGACCAGCCTACGGAGAGGGGAGGGGAGGATCTCAAAGCCAGGATCCAGGTTTTAGAGACTGAGATACAATAGCTCAGGATTACCATTGCCATGTGAGATTAGCAGCTGATGGATCTGCCAGCTGAGATAGATCGACGAGAGAGGGAAGCACAGGATGATGCAACATAGATCTAAAGGGAGGTAGCATGAGCTACTTACTACCATGGATTATATATAGTAGTCATCCTTGTAGCATAGAGAGTGCCACTCTACTCTAAGAGGGTAGGTAGATCTAATGTAGTACCAGACAAAGCGGTGACACCACCTCCACCACCACCACCACCACGTGATGGGGAGAGTCAGACTTAGGTCTAGGATGTAGATGTATAGACATATTTTTGAGACACTATCCAAATTTTGGATCCCATACTGTACTTGTATCATTATATATATATGAGATGACTAGATGTTTGATATATCTTGTGTACTTTGTCTCACTTGTGATGGATGTTTCAATTTTATATTGTCTTGTTATATTGCTCAAATGTATGCTCATATATGCTCATGTATAATCTCTCTCATAGATGTATGTTTAGTTCTTATGTTTATGATGTAGACTCATGTTTCTAAAAATGATCTCTTTATGATATAGATATGATGATAAGATTAACCCCTTGTGATGATAGGAAAAGGATGTGATGTGAAAGACAAGGAGTGAAAGACATGATTGAGAAGATACAAAAGGTGAGCATAGTTGACCGACAAGTCCACAAAAGATGAAAGGAGAGCTGTCTCCATATTCAAGATGAAAAACTAAACTATCATGAACCTAAGAATGCAAGCTACTATGAAAAGTGGTTTAATTGTAAGGTTACAAAGCCATTAAACTCTAATATTCATCATCAAGCGTTATTGGTAGCGTCGCAAGATCATACAATACACACTAGTATAACTATGTGAATCTGAATATGATCTATATCAGATAGGTATGTGGGAATCCCACCTAAGCATCAAAGACATATAAGTCAAGATGACTAGTGCAGTGAGGCTCCCTAAGTTTAGTATAGCAAGATTATGCTCGCATCGAGACACAAGAAAGTCAAGATGACTATAAGCATGCACTTGTGAAAATAGTCAAGGATAATACATTGTAGACCCTAGTGTTAAGTGGAACAAGCATAAGTGCTCATGATAGTTAAGATCAACAGAATATACCCACAAGTAGATAATAAATAAAACATGTCCTCATGTCCCCAGTCTTCTAGCTCAGCATCATCAAAAACTATTAGGGAGAGAACACTCATCAAAGAAATCATCATAGATAGTACACAAAGAAATAAAGTCAAGCAAGTCTCAGTGAGTCAAGTGTTTAAGTGTGTGTGTGTAGGTCATAGAATCAAACTTTGAGTATCACATCTTCCAGTGGAAAATATCATATCAGGAGAGACTGTGGGTAGGATATTTGATAAGTGTTGAGAAACACTTGACGCTAGGGTAGTGTTGAAAAAAACAGTCGGGATGGTATTGAAAACACTATTTACAGGATGTCCTAAAGACCAATGCATCCTAAGAGACCAAAGCTAACATAGTTATGCTCCCTCGACAAAGACAAAGACCAATTCCAAACCAAGGCAACAAGGACAAGGCATGATGGAGAAAGGCTAAGTGTCGAGGACGTGTACTAAGAAATAAGGGTGCAAAGGCCTCAAGTAGCACCTATTTCCAGGTTTTCACCACTTGATAGATTTTTTATTTTTTCAATTTTTTTGTATTTTTGTTACCAAGGTGCATGTTTCTAGGTTTTCACCAAGGCACTTTTTCTATTTTTTTAAATTTTTTGGTATTTTTTCAGGACTTTATATGCTTTTTAGGATTTTTTTAGCGTCATATATGAATTTTTTGGATTTTTTTCAAGATCAATAAATATGTACAAAGGATGCCCCCAGATAGAATAGGCCTCATGGATAGAACTTCTTCAAGTGCAAGATATTGACAGGATCAGGGAGCTACTCTCCCTCTTTAGTAGATAACAAGTAAGAACCTATTCCAAAAGCAGGAGTAATGATGTATGGTCCAAACCAATTAGGTTTGAATTTTCCCTTTTGATCTCTATGTTGTTGCTTCTTAGGGTTTTCTTGCAAGACAAGATCTCCCACTTGAAATTATCTAGGGCGAACCTTTTTGTTGAATGCTTTGGACATACACTTTTGGTAGACCCTCATATGGTCAAATGATGCTTTATGCTTGTCATCTAGAAGTTCTAGCTCTTGGAGTCTCATGGCACGGTATTCTTCATCTGTAACTAGACCTTTGAGGGAAACTCTAAGTGAAGGAATTTCCACCTCTAAAGGTAACACTGCTTCAACACCATAGGTAAGGGAAAAAGGAGTAGCCCCTGTAGGAGTACAAATACTTGTTCTATAGGCCCACAAGGCTAGATTTATTTGTAAATGCCAATCTCTACCATTCTTATGAATTGTTCGATGGAGAATTTTAAGAATGGTTTTATTTGAAGCCTCTGCTTGACCATTTCCTTGTGGGAAGTAAATGGAGGACCAATGTTGTTTAATCTTGAATTGTTTGTAGAGTTGCTTTAGGTCCTTATTCTTGAACTAACCTCCATTGTCAGTGATAATCTTAGAAGGCACACCATATCGATAGATGATATGGTTTAAAATGAATAGAGAAACTATTTTGGCCAAGGCAACAGAAAGTGGAACAACTTCTACCCATTTGGTAAAGTAGTTAGTAGTAGTGATGATATATTTGTGTCCACTTGATGAGTTAGGATGAATCTGCCCAACAAGATCAAATGCCCAGCATTGAAATGGCCAATGAGAAACAAAAGGAATAAGATCGCTACCTGGAGCATGTATTAGGTTATCATGTTTCTGACACTTTTCGCATGATTTAGCAAAAGCTACTGCATCCATCTACATGGTAGGCCAATAGTACCCCACCCTAAGAAACCTTCAGGCCATGGAAAGACCATTAGAATGTCTCCCACAGATGCCCTCATGAATGTCAACTAACGCTTGATCAGATTCATCCTTTTCCAAGCACCTAAGAAGTGTCCCGTCTAGACCCCTCCTATACAAATCACCAGAGATAAGGGTATGGTGAGAGGCATTTTGGGTAAGGTTTCTTCATTCAAAGTGGTTAAAGGTATCAAGGATAATGCCATCATGGAGGTATGAGTAAATGGCACCATATCGGGATGAGTCACGACCAACAAGGTTACAAATGACATGGCTTTCTTGGGAGTCATAGATAGGATAGTGTAGCTCTTCCACCAAGAATTCAAATCTGGACTCATGCTATTCTAGCTGAAGTAGTGAAGCTAGTGTGGTCATAGCATCAACTGCTTTATTTTTTGCTCTAGGGATTTGTTGAAATGTGACAAATGTGAAATACCGTCTCAATGAATCAACCATTTTCTTGTAAGGTACCAGTTTGTCATCTTTTATTTGATAGCCTTCATTAACTTGGTTGATAATCAGCTGGGAATCTCCATAGATATGTAGCTTCATGATTCTCCATTCTATAGCCATCTTGAGCCCATTTGTTAAGGCTTCATATTCAGCAATGTTGTTTGTACATGGGAACAATAAATATAAGATTTTGGAATCATGTACCCATGAGGAGAAACAAACAATATTCTAGCTCCAGAACCATTTTACATAAAAGAGCCATCAAAGAACATCTTCCATGTTCTCTCAGTCATGTACATAAGGTGCTCATCTAGAAAGGCAACTTGAATTGGTGCTTTATCTTGAATTGGGAAATCAACCAATTGGTCAGCTATAGCTTGTCCTTTTATTGCCTTGCGCTCAACGTACTCTATGTCAAATTATGAAAGAATCATCATCCATTTAGCAAGTCTACCCATGAGAGTAGCCTTACCAAGCAAGTACTTGAGAGGATCAATCTTTTCTATGAGGTGTACTGTGTGCACAAGCATGTAATGTTGCAACTTTTGGGAAGCAAACACCATTGTGAGGCAAGCTTTTTCAATACTAGTGTAATTAACCTCATATGAAACAAGCATACGACTGATGTAATATATGGCTCTTGCTTTCCCATTTTCATCAAGTTGAGCCAGTAATGCCCCCAAGGAAGAGTCTATTGCTAAAACATATAGAATGAGTGGTTTTCCTAGGATAGGAGGCATTAAAATAGGAGGATTTTCTAAGTATTGTTTGATTTGGTCCATGCTTTTCTGACAATCCTCATTCCAGATACACTTAACTCCCTTATGCAAGTTCTTATTGAGAGGTTGGGCTCTATCTGCCAGCTATGAAATGAACCTCCTTATAGATTGAAGACATCCTTGCAGACTCCTCATTTGACTGATGTTTTTGGGAGGTGGCATATCCAAGATTGCTTGTACTTTCTCAAAGTCTACCTCTATTCTTTTGGCTGAAATGATAAATCTTAGAAGTTTTCCAGAGGTAACACCAAATGCACACTTTTTAGGATTTAATCTCAATTGAAACTATTCCATATGATCTAGAATGACTTCTAAATCTCCTAAGTGTGTATCCCTTTTTTTAGATTTTGACAAGGTGTCATCCACATAAGCTTCCATATTCTTATGCATCATGTCATGGAAGATAGTTGTCATAGCTCTTTGATAAGTAGCTCCTGTATTTTTCAATCCAAATGGCATAATTTTCCAGTAATAGGTACCCCATGCACAATTGAATATAGTCTTTTCCTGGTCTTCAGGAGCTATCTTGATTTGATTATACCCAGAAAAACCATCCATCAAAGAATAGATCTCATAACCTGCGGTCATGTCCACTATCATGTCTATGTTTGGGAGTGGAAAATCATCCTTTGGGAAAGCTCTATTGAGATCTCTAAAGTTTGTGCAGATGTGAATGGATTTGTCATGTTTTGAAATTGGTACAATATTTGAGATCCATTCGGCATAATCAATTTCTCTTATGAATCCTGCGCTGAGGAGTTTTTCTAATTCAACTTTGACAAGAAGAGCTATGTGAGGATGCATTTTCCTCAATTTTTGTTTCAATGGTTTTACACCTGGAGCTATGGACAAGTGATGCATAATGAGATTAGTGTCCAATCTTGGCATGTCCGAGTAAGTCCAAGAAAAATTAATTTTCTTCCCCTATAAGAACTAGGTATATGCTTCTCTTTCTAGAGGAGACAAGGATTGAGCCAAGTGCACTATCTACGAAGTTTCATCTGTACCCAAGTTGACTGATTGAGTTGGCTCAATGAGCACTAAAGATTTGTCTTGAAAGTAACTTGGGAGATGATCAAGTACCTCATCCTTAGGTGCCTCAAAGAGGTTTTTGCCCTTGGATATGTCATTTATTTTTACTATTTTCGGTTCTAACACCGCCACACAGTAGTTTTCACCATTAGAATTTTTATTCTTTTATTCTTTTCTTTTTATTTTTTGACTAAGGTACTTTATGTCTAGCTCTGTCATACTTGTAGCCAGTTCACTGGTGGAAGAGACTATAGGTTCAATTGAATTTAGGTAACAAGTTATCTCATAGTCATTCTGGAAGTTTAAGAGCTCAGGCTCTTGATAGCATTGAGACCAATCAATGAGGTGTGGATTAGCAAGAGGTAGGTTAATGGCAGGTTTAGGATTATGGATACAAATGGCATTATCTTTGGTGATCAAAGAGTCAAAGTCTATCAAGTATCCCTCTAAGTCACCAAAATCAAGATTCATCCTACCAAGTGAAGAATCGTCCACTAAAGTGACCTGTGGATTCAAATCCATAAATCCTACATGTGACTCATTAGCTACCTCAGGATGAGAACTATAAGTATGGACAACATCAATGTCCATGTCCACTGTGGAAGAATCAAAGAGAGGTCCCATTCATATTCATGTGAATCCATATCTGAATCCCGATTGGGATGTTTACACCATGCATGTTTTTGAGGCCTAGATGTGGAGGTTCTAATATCACCAAGGGTGACACCTTCTTGAGCACTAGTCATGCATTGATGTTCTTGGATAGGATCCTAAACAGTGGATTCTTGTTGTTCTAGGCTTGAAATTGTTGTATGGGAAGATGGAATGTTTGAATCTCCCCAAAGGAGATTAGTGGAAGAGACCCAATCTTCACACCTATCTTGTTGATTTGTCAAATTGGGTATGTAGTTTGATTCATCATCACTATCCATCACAACAAGGATAGGAGTAGTTTTCTTGTCATGACTTTCAAACCCTAGGCCAATCATCTTCTTAGACTTGCATCGAAAAAGAGCATGATCAAGAGGTTCAGCCCTAGCATCCAATCTATGACTGATAGGGCCATATCCAGGATAGCCCATCTATTTGACCAAAGTGTATCCTCTCCCATAAGCCTTAGGAGATGGAGAGAAATTCTTGTTGTGCATATATTTTTCCTCTTTATAAATCCAATCTCTAACAACCATGTCTTCCTTCTCATCTTGGATAGGGACTAAGGATTCTACAAATGTGCCAAATAGGGTCATGGCTGAAGATGAAGGTCACATCTCTTGTGAAGGTTTTCCATAGGACCTAGGTGAGATTGGAAGTTTTGTGAAGGAGTCAAGTTGATACCCCCCCATACCAAGGTCCATTGATTTGAATTTATCCTTGCACTATGCTAGAGTCACATTGAAATCATCTACTTCTCTATTAAGGGGAACATGAGTCCCTACTGAAATGGAATTAATAGACAATGTGCTATCCCCAGGTTTACAGATTTCTACTCCATTGTAGGGGAACTTAACACACTGGTGGTAGGTGGATGACACTACTTGCATCTCATGGATCCATGGCCTACCAAGTAAACTATTGTATGCTAAAGGACCAGCATCAATGATTTGAAACAAAATGTCTCTCTCAATGGGGCCAATCCTGACAGGAAGAACAACCAAACCCTTAGAACTCATTTCTGCCTCATCATAGGCTTTTATGGTAATCTTCTTTTGGGCATCTATGACCTCTTCTGAGTAACCCAATGTTTTCAATAGACTTAAAGAACAAATATTGAGCCCAACACCCCCATCTATCAACACACACCTAACATAGGTCTTATGGATCATGACTTTGATGTGAAAGGTAAGATTATGCGGATGGCTCAAAGCTTTGTCATCATCTTTTAAAAAAGTGAGGCAATGTGGGCTAGCAGTGTGATTGACCATACTTTGGAATTGGTTGACATCTATGTTGGTAGGAACATTCACCATGAAGAAGGCATCCTCAAGGACATGCTTATGTCTTGGGGACAATTCCAAGAGTTCAAAAATTGAGATTTGAGTCGGGGTTCTCTGTAATTGGTCAACAAGATTATAGCTCATTTTAGGGTTAATTGCTGATTTGGTGGTGACATTCTTGGATGCCACTTGCTTTGGTTTTCTGGATTGGTTGGAACTAGGTCCTCTAATAACCACAGGACCTTGGCTTTGACTTCTTGTAACAACATTAAGAGCTTGGGATGACCTTTGAGAGTGAGGACCCCTTAGCACAATCATAGGTTCTTCATCAAATATAGGAGGAGAGCCCAGATAATAACCATAAGGATCTTTTCCCTCATCATGTTGACATTTTCCTCCACCACTTCAAGCATATCAACTACATTTTCAGCAACTGTGTAGGTATAGTTGATTTTGGCCTTGCCATTCTTTGGTTTAGAGGTTTCCCCCTTTTCATATTTAGGCAAAGGCTCTTTAAAAGCCTTGTGATCAACATTAGTGTTCAAACCATCCACCTTAAACTTTCCACTCTCAATAAGGTCTTGGATAATATGCTTTAGTTTCCAACAATGTTCGATGTCATGTCCAATACCATTGTGGAATTTGCAGAAAGCATTCTCATCCCACCAATGAGGTTTAACATCAAGAATATGGTGCTTCACTGGATCTTGGGGATGTGAAAGATTGTTAGCAATAAGCATTTTGAATACATCCTCATAAGAATCACCAAGCTTTGAAAATTGACGCCTTTCTTTCTTAGGATTTTCCTGGTATCTTGGCTTATATTCTTGTTGGTTGGATGTGTTAAGCTTCATTTCTAGAACATCACTAGATAAGTGGAGAACACCTTGATCTTTAGGTTGAGAAGAGTCCACCACTCCATCATTAACCACTTGCTTGTTCTTATTCCAATGCAAATTTTTCCCTTTGTCTTTATTAGCATTGTGGTTGTTTTGACCATTGTTGTTATTCTTGTTGTTGGTCAAAATGCCTTGCTCTTTCAACACATCCTCAATCCTGTAAGCCGTTTCGACCATGGTATCAAAGGAGTCAAAGACCATTTTCCTCACTTCATACCTCATCTCAAGAATCAAGTTGCTAATGAGAATGTCAATCTTCTCCTTCTCAGGAATGGTCCTAGAGTAACGAGAGCATTGACATCTCCATCTTTGCAAGAAAACCACAAATGAATCCCCTTGATTTTGTTTCAAGTTGCATAGGTCCAACATAGTGACAGATCTCGAAAGATTATAAGCAAAGTGTTGGATGAATCTATGAGCAAGTTCCTTAAAAGTTTTGACAGGGGGAGTAATGTTGGTAAACCACTCCATTTCTTGACCTTTGAGACTCTTGGGAAACAACCTCATGAGATAGGAGTCATCTTGGTGGAATTCAAAGCTCATGATGTAGAATTGGTGCACATGGTCATGTGGGTCCCCATTACCATCATACTTATCATATTGGGGGATTTCCACCTTCCTAGGAAAATCCTTCATACTCACACTCTTGTCAAAGGGATTAAGATAGATTGAGTCAAGTGAAAAGGAAATTTTAGGTGCCAACACCTTTTCCATCATACACTTGAGTTTTTTGATCTCCTCTTCTTGAGAAGGTCCTTGTTTCTTGATTTTTCTATCCACATCAAAGTTGTAAGGGACTCTGGCACCCTTGTTGATCAAGATCTCTAGGAACTTATCCTTTTTTTGATCTAGATACTTCTCCACATATTGTTGGAATAGTGGTTCTTGTTGCATCCTCATAAAATATTGATTATCAAAACTTGCACTACTTCCTCCATGTTGGGAGCCATGATGAGCTCATTGGGAGGGTTGTCTTGAGTGCCTAGGAGGTGTTTGTCTCCTATGTTGTGAAGTCCTTCTTCCTCTAGGACTAGGAGATCTTGAGGGGGTTCTTGACCACCTTTTGCTTCGTGGGGTTCCTGAGGGAGTAGATGGTGGAGAGTTGTTTCCACTGTTGGTACCCCTGTTGTTGAATTGGTCATTGAGTTGCTGGGCCAAAAGCCTATCTTGTTCTTCTTAAAATGTTTTTCTTTTTAATTCTAACAAGGCTTGTTGCTCCACCTCTAGGAGTCTGAACCTCTCTTCTTTAGTGGCTTGTTCATCCAAAAAGGATTTCTTTTCGCATTCGATTCTTTTCAGATTTTCATTCGCATACCTTGAGGTTGTTTCGAGTGGAGAGTTGGGCCTTGAATGTTTGAACAAGTCATTAGTAAATGCTGCATTCACATGAGCATCACAAGATTCATTGTTATGGTCTTCATGTTTTGACCGTGCATCTTGGTGAGCTCATCCATAACGCCTTTCAGCTCTTTGATGGGCATCTAAATATCTTGAGTTGATAGGGGGTGATTCTGGTTGATTTTCATCACCAAATAGCATGTTATCCCTATGTCTCTAAAAAATGTCATCAAGATTTTGATCCATCACTTCTCTCTCCTTTCTAGTCATGGTGTAACTCATGTCCATATCTGATTGAGAACGTGCTAAAGAGGTACTCAACTCACGAGGATTGCTCTTTGGGTCAAACCAAGCTTTGGAATCGCTCCTAGGTGATTGATCAAAGATGGGCTCTTTTCCCTTTCACTTTTGATGAGTTTGGACTAAGGGTAACTAGTTAAAGACAACTTGAGGTAATTTTCCTTGACTAACTTGGTACCTTGTCGTAATCGACATGAAAGAAAAAGACCCTTGGTGATAAAGATGACCCTCCAAAATGTTGATACCAAACTAGGATAGTAAAAGTGTTCAATTGTCCAAAAAAAGAGATGGTGAGATAGAAAATTATAACAGGTGTAAGCCAACACTGCCACAGAGGTGCCCAATCAAAGGATAAGTATCCTAGCACATATGGATCAAGAGGATGGATTTACCCAAATTATATTTGAAATCGAAATTGATTTTTTTAATGGAAGTAAATTGGACAAGAGACTACTAAGACTCTCCATGTGTGAAACCAAAGAATCTAAAGGTTTACTTTTTCAACAAGGATAACTTCTAACTTACCGATTTAAAGCAAGGTCACTTGTGAAATCAAAGAATACTAACTCAAGGGGTCAAAACATAGGAACCCAAGGTACAAAAAGGCTTCCAATTGCAAGGTAAGAGACCTACTAAAATCTAGATCGACCAAAGGAAGATTGAAAATGGCACAAATCTGACAGACAACAAATTTACTCTATGTGACACTTTCCAGGCTAACAGAACAATACAATCTTCCAAAATGATATTTCTCACAGAGCAGTGCGACAGTTTCCAGGCAATAGATGCGATATTTTCTAGGAAAGCTGTGCGATAATTGTGTAGCAATGAGCTATTGCACGATAAATCTTAGTACAATGTGCGATGAAATTTTAGGATCATATGAATCTTGACTAGTAAGTGTTTAAATTTTAGTTTTAAAGGCAATTCGGTCAAAGTTGCAATTTGATGGTTGGATTTTTTGATTTCAAACATAGTACTAGCAGTAATCAGACAAGTTTGCAAATAATAGGTGATAAAAAATGTCATAAAACACTTGCACAAGGGCGAAAGCAACCTTGCCAAGATAAGAAATTGTGATATCAAAGAAAAGAAATCCTATGAATGCTACCGTGATGTTTGATGTTTGAGAATGTTTACATGGGTAGATCATAGCGAGAACACTTCAAGCACTTACTAGCCTAAAAAGACAAAGGCTCAATACTTAACAACTTGGCTCACACTTGATGTCCCATTGCCTTAGACAAAGTGGTTGCCCACAATAGATATTGGCTTTGTCATGGTAGTGCCAATGACACAACCAAAGGAACGTAGATGGTGAGTAATCTTGGGGTGATCCAGGTTAGTCCACTAGGATCAATCCTTGCACCAAGAAGCTAAGCAGAAAAATAGGGTGGCTTCTATCTATGGTTCTTAGTAATGGCTTTTTTTCATAATACCCCTCTTGCTCCCCAAAGGGACTCCTTACCTTGCAGAAAGTAATGGACCTCACGACCACAAGAGTACCTTAAGCATTCTTGCTCAAAATTTTCCTCATGGTCACAATCCCCCAAGTACTCACATCAAGTGAAGACAAGTACTACATCTACAAGGTTTTGTGTCCTTGATAGCCTTGATTTTATAGTGGGTCAGAATAGCTCGGTATTAGCTTGTCCCCACTTGGGTCATTCCTCTTGATTGCTCAAGAGAAGGCCCACCAAAGGATTCTAAAACTAAGCAAAGAGTGGATTAATCTTTGAGGTTCAAGATTTCTGGTTCACCTCAAGGATGAAGAGCATACTCTCCTAGCTCAAAAATTTCTCCCAAACACACCAAGCAAAGGTTCAATTACCCTCTTGCCTTCAAAATCCAAAGATGGGTCAAGATTTCTATTTCACCACAAGGGTGAAGAGCATACTCTCCTACCACCAAAAGATTCATACAACAAGATATTAAGTGCCTATGAAAAGAAAAAAATAGTATATGCCACACTCAAAATGGAAGCAATAAACAAGCACTTGATTTGTTTTTATGCTTTGGGTAGCCCTGCAAGAAAAAGGATTAGTAGCCCTTGTGCATTTGGAGCTTTGACATGCATTCTTTTGGCAAATATTCAAGAAATGAGAGCACCTACAAGAACAACTTGTTAGCCCCACAATAGTTAGCACATCAAAACCAAATAAAATCTACAAATCAAACTCTGCTCTACCACAACAAACCAGAAATCCGAAGCAAACCAATCAAATTCTTGCAAAGAAATGACTAAAACCAGTCATTGCCAGGCCTGTGTGATAGTTCAGTTGCCAGAAGAATCGCACGATACTTTACAATATAGTGGTGTGATATTTTCCTCCTAGATGATACTTTGCACTATGTTCGGGTGATGAAGTTTTGTATGGCCATGCGACAAAAACCTATAAAGCCGCCTGATACTTTTACTGGAAAAGTATCACATGGGTATATAATAAAGTATCACATGATACTGGAAGACTATTGCATGATAATCTATCAGAAAAACATAAAAACAAAGTCAAAATAGAAATAAAAAATGATCACAAAAAATTGACGGAAATGCATGAAAAGAAGGACAAAACAAGAGTGTTGTGCCCCATGGTGGGCGCAAAAAATGTACACTCGAATTGTACACTTCTCTAAGTCATTACTTCCAAGAGAATCCATGAATTGGAAACCTTGAGAAAGTGACCTAGAGCTCCCTAGGCATGGAGTCACAAGGATATGTATAGTGCTCTCAGGTAGAGCTATTGAAGCATGCAACCTTGCTAGTAAACCACACAATGGGAGATTCAAAGAGACAAGGGAAAGAATGCCAATATCCTCAAGAATAAAAAATGGAAATGCAATGCAACTATGCTAAGAATGAATATGCATGTAAGCTATGGAAATGAAAGTATTACAAGCCTTACTAATTAAGCTATGTGAGCTAAACTAGAACTTGAAAGGAAATCTAAGCTAAGAAAGCATAAACATGAGGCTACAATGAAAAAATGAAAACTAGAATGAAAGAAGATCTCCAAAGCTCCAAAATCAGCAAGAAATCCTACAGCATAAGATTAGTATTCAAAAGTGGGATCCTAGAATGAGAAGAGAGCTCTCTTTTTAAAGGAATTGGAAAGGAATGGACCATGGAAATTAAGAGGCAAAAGATTTAATCAAGGGTGGAGCTTGAAAGAGGAGCAATACATGTGCATAAATCTCTTCCAATGAGAAAATAAGAGTTGACTTTTGTGTCCCATATGAGACAAAAAGGCTTTTTCTTCTTTTTATAAAATAAGAATAATGCTTTATTTGTGCAACTTAGGATAAGAGGAAAAGTGGGGGCTTTTTATGTAATAAAAGGGGAGGGAATTCTTTTTAATTAAATAAAGACTTAGGATAAAATGGTTAGCCCATAGAAAATAATCAAATAAATGATAGAATTAGGATTTGATCAAGGAAATTGATTTAAATTTGAAAATATTGATTTTTGAAAATATCAATTCAGGGATTTGATAAATTGCAAGAATGGGGCTGAAAGTGTAGGCGACCATTTTAGGGTGCATACAACTATTAGGTCAACCTTGATTAAAGGATTTCAAACCGATACAATGGTTAGAAAGTAACAACAATGTTTGATCTGAAAACATACAACTCACTTTGCAAATAATAGATCCAATTCTATAAATATATGCTGTCTTATTGACTGTGATCCATTTCCATCTCCATCACTGATCTGCTCAGAAATCCCTTCAAGAAATCAAAACTCCTTCTCCTGTAGCCTTTTTTGCTTATACAGTCAATAACAACAACTCCAACATCCTCTCCAACCTCACACTTAGGTTTCCTTAATACCTCTTTGTTTAGGTCGATCCAACTTTTGCCGCTTAATCTCCTCTGTAGATCTTAGGGTTAGGTCAGATTCATCAAATCCTTCCAACTTTATGTTCTTCATCCATCCTTCTAGAAACATCTCAAATCTATTTATGGAATCACAATAAAATGGTTTACAGTGCATTAAATGCTTCCATACAATCAATAAATAAAGTCAACATGATTTACATAATCCAAGAATTCAACTATGTCAGCTAGGACTCTGAATTCTTCCTCAAATGTAAATTATTGATGCTCGTTCAATACCGTGTTCAACTCCTTAGTCATTACTGGGTAGCCTGGTCACCACTAAAACTGTTTCGTCAACTAATATTGTCTTCCTTGACAATTAACTGATGTTTGGTCAACACTGAATTTTCTTGGCATATATTGGCTTGGTCGACACTATCATCACTCGGCTTAAACTAGATTTCTTCACTTTTTCTCGGTTAATCCTACTTGTTTAGTCTTACTTCTCACTTAGATAAACAATACATTATCTTATCATTGTGCCACATAATCAAGTACCCATTGAAGTATCAAGATAACTCAACCTTTCATTAGGTGCTATTGTTATCAACCTTGCCCTAATCCTTCTCAACAATCAAATAGATATAGTACTTTCTTAGATATCAACACTCTTACTAGTTGAGGTTTGAAATCAATGATAATACAACAATTGCTTCAATTGTAGTTTCCAACAATCTCCCTCTTTGGCATTGAAGGCAACACCATATGAATAACACATGAATCACCAACCAATCCAAAACTTATCTGTCCATCAGAAATATTTATAATATCCTTAGCTTCATTATGATTCATAATCAATTAGCCTTTCTTATATGACCATCCACACAGTAACTTCCACTTGATCTCTTCTTGTTCCTTTCCTCTGAATCTCTCCCTCTTACTTGATCTTTCATGAAATCTCACCATGTGTTTTCATCTTATTCATCTCCCTCTTTGACAATAATGCCAAAGAAGAAACTAAAACATACATCCTTTAGATATAAATGTCATCTTGTCAGTTCAGTAACAATATTTCTCCCTCTATCATATTTTCTTATGACTGATTATTAGCTTTGCTATTCTTTTCAAAACTCTAGGCTGCTCCTAAAGTGTGATCTTTCTTTGCATCAATTTGTTAGATACTATTTGCAACACATTTGATGCAGTGCTCCTACCTTGACTAGGCAGCCTCAGTTAGGGGAAGAACCCCTAATTTTCCTCTCAGATATTCATGATCTTCTTTAGGTAAAGCTTTAGTGAATATATCTGCTAGTTGTTCTTTTGTATTCACATATTCCATTCTGACCTCTTTATCATGTACTAATTCCCTCAAGTAATGATACTTTATGGCGATGTGTTTGGTCTTTGTGTGCATCACTAGGTTCTTAGATATGTTGATAGAACTTGTGTTGTCATAGTAGATGACAACTAGTTTAGTGATATATTCTTTCATGCCTACCAATAATTTCTTTATCCATACCAAGTTTGAGCAGTTCACTGGTGTAGCTACATACTCGGCTTCAGCTGTAGATTGGGAAATGCAATTTTGTTTCTTGCTTGTCCATGAAACTAATCTCTGTCAAAGAAAGAAATCTCCACCACTAGTACTCTTTCTATCATCCACATTTCCTACCCAATCAACATCAGTATAAACTTAGCTCAAATCTTTCATGCTTCTTATAATATAGTCCATAATCTGTAGTCGCTTTCAAATATCTCATTATCCTTTTTACAACCATCATGTGAGTTTCCTTAGGATTGGCAGAGAATCTTGCCACAATCCCAACTGCTAGAAAAATATCTGGTCTGCTGTGAACAACATACTGTAGTTTTCCAATCATGGACCTATACAAAGTCTGGTTTACTTTAGCAGCATCATCATTTTTAGACAATTTTTGTCCAATAGCCATGGGAGTACTTACTGGCCTTGAATCCTCCATACCAAAGGTTTTCAGTATCTCATGAACATATTTAGATTGGGTGATGAAAATACCTTTCTCCATCTGATATACTTGTAAACCACCAAAGAATTTGATCTCCCCAAACATACTCATTTCAAATTCAGTTTGCATTTCATTTGAAAATTTCTTGCATAGGGCATCTTGTCCACCAAATATAATATCATCTAAACAAATCTTAGCTAACAAGATTCCTTTACCTTCTTCATCTTTCATGTACAGATTGGTGGTGTCATTTGTCATTGAGAATCCAATCTATATCAAGTAGTTGTGTAGCCTCTCATACCATGCTCTGGGGGCTTGCTTTAGTCCATACAGTGCCTTATTCAGTTTGCAAACCATGTGTCTCTTTTTTGGATCAACAAATCATTCAGGTTGTTCAATGTACACTTCTTCTTCTAATACATCATTTAAAAATGCAGACTTGACATCCATATGGTATACCTTGAAATATTTGTAGGCAACATATGCAAGTAGAGTTCTTACTCCTTCCAATCTTGCTATAGGGGAAAATGTCTCCCCATAATCTATTCCTTCTTCTTGTGCATAGCCTTTGCACACCAACCTTTCTTTGTTCCTTGTGATTTGTCCATGTTCATTCAACTTATTTTTGAACACCCATTTTTTTCCAATGATATTTTTGTTTTTTGGTTTGGGCACCAGAGTCTAGGTATCATTCTTCTCTATTTTGTCTATCCCCTCATTCATGGCTTGGATCTAGGCTTCATTTTCTAATGCCTCCCTTATTGTCTTAGGCTCGAATTCACACAGTAAACATGAGGGGTCTCTTGACTTGCTTCTGGTCAGAACTCCAGTTTCTTTGTCTCCAATGATTTGTTTAGGTTTGTGATGTCTCCTTACATATTGTGCCAAAACAGGTTCTGCTTTCTTTTCTTCTTTCTCTTCAGGTTCACTAATAAGATTGTTAGATTCAACTTTTGAATGCTTGACAACCTCTTCCTGATACTCGATAGCTTCCTCTTGTCACTTGGCATGTTCTTCTTGTTGCTCGACATTGTTTCCCTAATGCTTGACATTACTTACCTGAGACTTTGCATCAGGTGCAAGTTTGTCACTTGCCTCTCCTTCTTCCATATATACAAAAGATCTATAATCTTTTGGTTCTCTCTTGCTTTCCTGTTCATTTTTCTTTGCATATTCATCAACCTTGACATTTACACTTTCCACAATTTTGTTAGTGTTAGAGTTCAAACACTTGTAAGCTTTGCTTTTTGTGGAATAACCTAGGAATATGCCATCTTCACTTTTACCATCAAAATTTCTATTTATATTATCTTTTAGTATATAGCATTTTCTCCCAAAAATTCTAAAGTACTTTACATTAGGTGCATACCTGTTCCATAACTCATAAGGTGTAATATTTGTACCTTTTTTGATCTGTACTTGGTTTAGGGTATAAACAACTATACTTACAACTTCTCTCCAGTACTTTTGTGCAACACTCTTCTTGATCATCAGTGTTCTTGCACAATCCATGATAGATCTATTCCTTTTCTTTGCTATATCGTTCTATGGAGGTGTTCTAGGTGCAAACATCTATCTCTTGATTCCTCTATCAGTGTAGAACATATTGAACTCATTTGATATAAATTCTCCACCTCGGTCATATCTTAGACACTTCAAGTTCCTACTTGTCTCCTTTTCAACCTTAGCCAGATACCACTTTAAAAATTGAAAAGCATCAGATTTTTCTTTTAGAAACATTACAATCATCATTATGGTGTAATCATCAACAAATAGAATAAAATTGCTAGCACCACAATAGCTTTGTACAACCATAGGTCCAAAAAGGTCAGTATGAACCAAATCTAAAGCATTTTTAGAAGTAAAAGTCTTGCTCTTGAAACTAGACTTTGTCATCTTACCCACCTGACATTGTTTGCACATTACATTATCAGGTTTCTTCAATCTCGATAGTCCTCTCACTTTCTTCTTTTTACTAATTTCTACCAGATTATCAAAGTTAACATGACATAGCCACTTATGCCATAACCATATATCATCAAGTTGTGCAATCATATATGTCTCTTTAGATAGGTCTAGATAGAATAAATTAACGCTTGTCTATTCTCCACTTCCAATCAGTTCACCAGTGGCATCAAATATTTTAGCCTTCCTGTGAAGAAATTCCACTCGGTAGCCAGTGCTATTAAGCTATGCAACACTTAGCAGATTATAGTTAAGACCCTCAACCCAATAAGCATTTTCACAAGTGATCTTATCAGTCAGTTTAATCAATCCTTTACCCCTAATAGGACATGGTACATCATTACCAAATTTAACACTTCTACCTTTGTAATGATCTAGGGTATCAAACTTACTTTTATCACTAGTCATGTGGTGTGAGCAACCACTATCAATAATCCACTTATCATTTTTGTTCACATAGGATATCAATGTAGTTTTCTCATCCTCATTAGACTCATATTTCATAGCAACATAGACTACTTCAATTTCAAAATCATCACTATTAGTGTCAGTTTCTTCTTCAACAATATAGCTGGATTTCTTACCTTTTCCTTTGTAGTCCTTGTACTTTCAGTAACCTCTATCTTCTCTTTTGTCTTTCTGCTTGCTATCTCTTTCTTCATCCTTGTTATGGTGTGTGTGAAAATTGTACCTGATATGTAGACACAACACTTCAGTAAAATATTAGAGGTTAGCAAAAATCAAAATCGTGCAAAATTGAAATCTAATTTAACCAAGTGATTTAATGCCTTCTAGTAGGTGCAAGATCAATGTTCTCAGATTGTTATCGAGATCAGTGACCTAGATGACACCTAAATGAAGGATTTGAATGCAAAATTGATATGAAATATGAATGCAATTAATCTATTTTTTTGGTATTTTCTATGCAATAATAATGAAAAACTGATATGAATCTATGCTAATATGGAAATTGATCTAACAATGATATGAATCTATGCTAAATGATATGCAATGCTCAAAACTAGAAAGATCTCACAATAGCTTGGATTCACAAAGATGATTCTTCAAATTCCCATTTGACAACGTGAGAATGCGAATTCATGGATGCAAATTTGACAGATTTTAGAGATGAATTATGAAGAGCTAAGCCTTGTTTTTATAGAAATCCAAGGCTTTGGAGGTGCATGGAAGAAAGCCATAAATCACTCAGATTAACTCAGCTTGATTTTTGAGTTATTTGATAATAAAGATAATTTAATTAACAAAAACATGCAAAAGCTAAGTTTTAGCTCAAAATAGAGTTTAGCTTTAATTGATAATTGATAGTTGTTTGCTTTTATGATTGTGCATGTTTTATTTATGAATTAATTTAATAAATAAAGTGATTTATGCTCAACTTAACTGATTTTTGAAAATAAATAATTGATTTATGGGTTAATCAATTATTTAATCAAACTTTTATTAAAAACTATATTATTAAATAATGACAACTTGCTTTAATTAATTAAATAAGAATTTAATCAATTATTCATAAGATATTAGATTTATTGTCAAAATTAAATAATACAATTAATAATAGATAGAAATAAATTTAATTACACAATTAAGTGGCAAGATATTAAATCTAATTAATTAAATATGAAAATATTCAATTAATCAAACTTAGGATAAATGTGATTTATTGCCAAATAATTATTAAATTAAAGATAATTAAGATAATTAGGAATATTGCTAGGAATATTCCCTGATGCAGAATTTAAGATAATCAATTATGATTCGATGATGTTTAGATGTGCCTTAGATTAGGACTTCAATGTTGATTTCATTCAATTTGTAGATGTAGGAGGTTAATGAACTTATAGCCCATTTTTGGGGTATTACAGTCATCCCTGTCAGGACATCTTCCAGCTATATGACCAACTTTATTACATGAGAAACATATGATAAGGAGTTTACCTTTATACTTTCCTTTTCCCCTTTTCAATCTTCTAGCCATAAGAGCTTCAAGATCCTCTAGTTCTTCATCAGAAGTGTCACTTTCACTTTCACTCTCACGGATGCATATTTCTTTTTCTTTCTTAGACTTGTTCAGAACCATTTATGACTTGAATGTAGATTCACCATTAGCAACAGTGAAGTTATCAAAATTAGAAAGCTCAAAAGCAGTAAGCTTACCAACAAGACTTTCCAAAGTAAGAGCATTACTAGGGTTACATCTAGATTCTTGAATTGCTAAAATTTTGATGGCATAAATAGGACGCAAAGTTCTCAATACTTTTCCAATAATAGTCTCATCATCAATAGTTCCATTAGCTCCTCTAATAGCATTTACAACTTCTTTTATTCTACCACAATATTGAGCAATATTCTCACCTTCTTGCATTTTCATTTCATCAAATTTACGTCTCAGGCTTTCAAATTTTACCCTTAGTACATTTATGTCACCATCATAGATGTTTGCAAGAGTGTCCCACATTTGCTTTGCATTTGTGCAATCTTTGATGTCTTCAAATTTTGGATAGCTTAAGGAAGATGCAATCTCCAACATTTCTTGATTGTGTTCTTGTTTAGCTCTCATCTCCTCGGTAGTCAGAGGTGAAACAGGTGTAACATAGTCATGCTCAATGTAATACTTTGCTGAGTCACCAATATAGGCTAGATGCAGTTTCATCAGACTCTACCATGTAGGGAAGTTCTCCTTATTTAGCTTCATTACCTCCTTCTTATACATCCTGATCATTTACTTCAAGTACCTTTAAACTTGTTCTCTATAAGCACCAACAAATCTGATACCAATTGTTAATATGATTTAGAACAATAGAGAGGGGGATGAATTAGTTTTTCTCAGGTCCAGATGTATAAAATAAACTTTAAAACTCTTCAACAACTCTGATCTAACAACCAATAGCTACTCGGTCATTACTGAATGCATAACAAAAATATATAATAGTGTAGCTCACTATCCAACAGTATTTAACTTGCAAAACATAGAAATGTTCAAACCAAAACATTCACACAAGCATTAACACCAGGATTTATAGTGGAAACCCAATTTGGGAAAAACCACTTTGTAACATGTTACTGATATTTTCACTCTTCTGAAGTGAGCTCTCTGAAAAGCCAACCCTGTCAAAGGTTTACAAACACACTGTTAGGTGTGACCCAATTAAAGGATTTCAACCACTCGGTTAGGAGTGCGCCTTGTTAAAGGACTTACATACATTCCATTAGAATGCAACCTTGTTTAGAGGATTTATACAAATGATTGTTAGGTCAACCTTGATTAAAGGATTTCAAATTTATACAATGGTTAGAAAGTAACAACAGTGTTTGATATGAAAACATACAACTCACTTTGCAAATAACAGATCCAATTCCATACACATATGCTGGCTTACTGAATGTGATCCATTTCCATCTCCATTACTGATCTACTTGGAAATCCCTTCAAAAAATCACAACTCCTTCTCCTTTAGCCTTTTCTACTTATACAGTCAATAACAACTCCAAAAACCTCTCCAACCTCACATTTAGGTTTCCTTAATACCTCTTCATTTAGGTTGATCCAACTTTTTCCGCTTAATCTCCTTCGTAGATCTTAGGGTTAGGTCAAATTCATCGAATCCTTCCAAATTTATGTTCTTCATCCATCCTTCTAGAAACATCTCAAATATCTTTATGGAATCAAAATAAAATAGTTTATAGTGCATTAAATACTTCCATACAATCAATAAATAAAGTCAACATGATTTACATAATCCAAGAATTCAACTATGTCGGCTAGGAATCTAAATTCTTCCTCAAATGTAATTTATTGACGCTTGGTCAATACTATGTTCAACTCCTCAGTCATTACTGTGTAGCCCGATCACCATTGAAATTATTTCCTCAGCTAATATTGTCTTCCTGGGCAATTAACTGATGTTCAGTCAACACTGAATTTACTCAGCATATACTGGCTTGGTCAACACTAACATCACTCGACTTAAACTAGATTTCTAGACTTTTTCTCGGTTAAGCCTACTTGTTTAGTCTTAATTCTCACTTAGATAAACAATACATTATCTTATCATTGTGCCACATAATCAAGTACCCATTGAAGTATCAAGATAACTCAACCTTTCCTTAGGTGCTATTGTTATCAACCTTGCCCTAATCCTTCTCAACAATCAAATAGATATAGTACTTTCTTAGATAGCAATAGTCTTACCAGTTAAGGTTTGATATCAATGACAGTACAACAATTTATTCAATTGCAATTTCCAACAACATTATCCCAAGAAATCAGGGGAATTTTCTTCTTTTCGCTATTCCCTTGCCAAAAAAAAGTTCTCAAGTGCCTGTTTATTTTTGACTATTTGTTCTAGGGGAGATGTATACATGATAATTGATAAGTTGGCATAGCTGCCAAGACTGACCTCACCATAGTTTCTCTTCCTGCTGTGGATAGCGATCTACCTTTCCAGGAATTTATTTTTTTCTTAATTTTCTCAATCACAGGATTCCAGATATCTACAGATTTGTTGTCCTTTACTAGTGGGAGGCCCAGGTATCTGTAGGGAAGCTTTCCTTGCTTAAAATTAAGGATCTTATAGATATCCATTTCTACTTTCTTATCCATGTTAAAGAAGAAGATTTATGATTTATCCGGGTTAATTTCTTGTCTCGATGCTTTGGTGTATGAATCCAAAATCCTATTAAAGGATCTAGCCTCATTTTCTTTACTAGCTCCATATAAAAAAGTATCGTCGACAAAATGTTGATGGGTAGTAGGATCTAGATGATTTGTGATAGTCATGTCTTCAATAGTTCCTTTCTCTTGTTCCTTTGAGATAGCCCTTCCCAAGGCTTCTGCAATAATGATGAATAAAAAGGGAGAGATGGGATCTCCCTACCTTAAACCCTTAGAAATGCTAAAAAAACCTTTTGGAGTTCCATTAACTAAAATAGAGATCAAAGGGGTAGATATGTATTCAAAAATTAAATTGATCCAACTTCTGGAAAATTCAACAGCTTCTAAGCACTTGCAAAGGAATCTCCAGTCAACCTTTTCATATGCTTTCTTTATATCTAGCTTAATAAGCATACTAGGATTCTTGCTTTTTTGGAGTGAGTGAATGACCTCTTATGCAATGATGACCCCATCAAAGATAGACCAGCTTGGGACAAAACCTATTTGTTCCTCACTTATGAGAAAGGGGAGGAGTTTTTGAAGTCTGAGGGATAAGGTTTTAGTTAGAATTTTATATAAGGTATTACAAAGTGCAATTGGCCTAAAATCATTAAGGCTAACAAGTTTTTCATTTTTGGGGATAAGGGAAATAAAAGTGTTGTTTACTTCTTTCAACATCTTCCCTAAGTTTCTTACTCCTTCTAGGGATTCAGTAACTTCCTTCCCTATAAAGTGCCAACACTTCTAAAAGAAGTCAATAGAGAAACCATCTGGGCCCAGGGATTTATTTGGATTCATCTACATAAGAGCAGTTTTAACTTCCTCTATTGTGAATTTCTCTATTAATTCTTTGTTGTGTTGTTTAGTTATGACTTTAGGAATATTTTTTAGTAATTTTGTTTGATTATTCATGTTAGAGTATTCCATGTTATTAAGTAATGTATTATTTCAGTGGTAATTTCTTTTGGATCATTAATTGTGTGTCCCTTTTCATCTTTAATACTTGAAATTCTATTGGTATTCCTCCTTTGTTTAGTGATATTGTGAAAAAAATTAGTATTCCTATCACCTGCATCTAACCAAGTCTCCCTAGATTTTTGTTTCCAGAATATTTCCTCTCTTGCCAGTATTTCCTCATAATCCATAAGTAGTTTTTTATCTTTAAGATAGAGATCTTCATTCATTCCTAATTGAATGACTTGAGAATTAACATTGCTCAATTCCTTTTCCAATTTCAGCTTCGATTCAAAGATGTTCCCAAACTTATTTGAATTCCATTCTAATAGTCTTCTTTTGATCCATTTTAGCTTATTAACTACTATGAACATCTTGGAGCCTGTAATTATAGGTTCAGAACACCAGTTATCTATTAAATTCAAAATATTTGGGTCTCTAAGCCATGGTTGTTCAAATTTAAAGGGACATTTTTTGGTTTTAATTCCATAAGGATGTTTAGAAGCATTGGATAATGATCAGATCCAGAGACAGGTAAGTATTAGAAAGTAAAGTCCACCAAGATAACTGAGAGGGGGGGGGGGGTGAATCAGTTATCAGATAATTATAACTTTTATCATCTTCAACAACATTAAACCATATAAGAAATATAATTACCAACAATAGAAAGATATTCATACACAATAACACAATGACACAAGATATGTTGACTAGGGAACCTCTTGATCAAAGAGTAAACCCCGATGGGGATGATGCCCACAAAAGATGCACTAATATGAATATTCCTTGTGAGAGGATGGACTCTGTTAGGAGTCTTATGAAATAAATTTAGTACATATAAATCCCTATTAGGAGATTTTGAATCCCTGTTAAAAGATTCTAACCCGATTAAGAGTTATAGAAGATAGAAGGACCCACTGCCCAAACAACTTCAGGGTAAGATCACTGAACACACTGTCCAAATAATCTTTGCATTAATCAATAGAATAATATGTTACCTCTTCTCTAACTATGCCAAACCACACTCACTATTACATCATATCTCAATTTTAGATCTTTGTACTTCGCATGTCTTCCTTCACAAATTCACTTTTATACTTAGCTCTTTTCTTCACTTCATGCATACAGCATCACAACTGCTGCTACCATTACACACTTTCACATTAAAACTTCATGTTACTACATAATTCACACTTCAACAAGGAAATACATTCCTTCCTTTATACCACACTCAAATAATTACAAATGAGTCAGCATACAATTACAAAATAAAAGTTTCCACACGCTACACCAAAATTACATAAAACTGTTGGTTTCCAAATACAATAAATCTTCACTCATGTGACCTCAAAGTCTGTGCTATCATCCATTTCACTATCAATGTTTCTTAAACTTTCCTTTAACTGTGCAAAACCAGATTCCATCTCGATTAGGAGATATCATCTGATTTCCACAAACCGCTACTCAGGAACACTGCCTGAACACTGCTTCCACCAAAATGATCATAACTTCCATAAATTAATGAATTACTATCTATGCTATTAACCATAGACATATGACATATCAAAGAGTATATCCTCAACATCACATAGCTCCAAGTGCAATAACCCACGTGTGCTAATCCAAACTCTGTCTGCTTCTCTGCAAGTCTTCAGCAAATCACTGTGTTGACATCAATGACAATCATAGTCATGAATGCAACAAAAAATGATACAGAATGGCTGCCAAAACACTTTAGAATTCATTCCTAACAATCTCCCCCATTGGTATTGATGGAAAAATAGATGAAAAATAGCCAATGTTCCAAAAATCCAATACTGCAACACTGCTTCTCCAAATCCTCTTCATCAATCAAATCTTGCTTCGTTATCTTGTTCAATTCTCTCCAATAAATGTCTCATATTGTTTTTCATGCATACTTCTCCCCCATTAACATCAATGACAAAAATTCCATCACTAAGTCAACAACAACTCAATGTCAAAAGACACTTTTCAGAAAATACATTTACTAGAGTCCTCATGACTCAGCTCAGATACACATACTCCCCCATAGAGGAAGTACCAACATCCAGTCTAGAAGAAAGATAGGGCTCATATACCACTGGATGAATGCAACCAACTACATCACTTCTCAAAATTAGGTTGGGGCATAACCCAAAGCATACCTCTTAGATACTCAAATGTATCCTTAGGCAAAGGCTTTGTGAATATATCTGCTATCTGCTCCTTTGTACTTATGTACTCAAGTCTGACATCTTTTTTAGCAACTTTCTCTCTCACAACATGATACTTAATCTCTATATGCTTTGTCTTAGAATGTAATATAGGATTCTTAGACATACTAACTGTACCGGTGTTATCACAATGTATAACAACAGGTTTAACAAATTTTATTCCAATATCCTTTAGCATCTGCTTCATCCAAATTATCTAGTTATAATTGTTTGCTGCTGCTACATATTCTTCTTCTGCTGTGCTTTGTGAGATACTATTCTTCTTCTTGCTTAGCCAAGAAACTAATCTTCCTCTAAGGAAAAATTCTCCTGGACTGGTGCTTTTCTTATCATCAACACTGCCTCCCCAATCAGCATTTGTATATGCACATAGGGAAAAGTCATCAAAATTTTCATACCATAATCCATAGTCCATTGTGCCTCTTAAATATCTCAGTATCCTCTTTACTGCTGCAAAATGTGATTCTCTAGGTTTAGCTTGAAATCTTGCTACAATTCCAACTGAATGTGCTATATCAGGTCTTGTATGAGTCAAATACTGCAATCCTTCAATCATAGATTTTTATTTCTTTTGTTCTACTGTAGGAGTCTCATTTGTGCTAGATAACTTATGTTCGGTCACCATAGGTGTTCCAATTGGTTTACAATCCTCCATTCCAAATATTTTCAACAAGTCATTCAGGTACTTTGTCTGACTTACAAAGATACCATCATTGTTTTGTGTTATCTATAATCCCAAAAAGTATTTCATTTCACCAATCATACTCATTTCAAATTCAGTCTTCATTTCATCAGCAAATTTGTCACTAGCTTCATCTTCTCCTCCAAAGATAATGTCATCAACAAAAATAACTATAACTAACAAACCATTTTCAATTTCTTTTGTGTACATATTGCTATCAACTGTACCTTTTATAAATCCCAACTTTAACAAATAATTATCCAGTCTTGCATACCAAGTTCTAGGTGCTTGTTTAAGTCCATATAAAGCTTTCTTCAATTTACATACCATGTCTCCTTCTTGAGTTAAAGGAAAACCTTCAGGCTGCTCAATGTAGACTTCTTCTTCCAATTCTCCATTCAGAAATGCTGACTTCACATCCATCTGATACACTTTGAATTTCTTATAAGATGCATATGCCAAAAAAATTCTTACTACAATTCTTGCAACAGGTGCAAAAGTCTCTTCATAGTCAATTCCTTCTTGTTGTGAGTAACCCTTACATACCAATCTTGCTTTGTTTCTTACTATTTCTCCTTGTTCATTCATCTTGTTTCTGAATACCCATTTAGTTCCAATTACATTCTTGTCTTTAGGTCTAGGGACCAATTCCCATGTCTTGTTCTTTTCAATCTGATCTAGATCTTCTTTCATAGCATTAGTCCAACTTTCATCTTCACAAGCTTCATTAGTAGTCTTAGGTTCAATTTGAGAAATCAAACATAACTGTTCTTGTGCCTTGTTTCAAGTAAGAATGCCTCTTTTGATGCTCGCAATAATCTGTCCAATAGGATGATTCTTTAACAAACTCTTGCTAGGTGTCACTATCTCAGATCTCTCTTCAGATGTAGGTTCTTCAATAACTTCACTGTGGCTTTCATTCAACAAATCACTATCAGTTTCATAAAACAATTCAGCAGTTTTAGTATTAGGCTTAGGATAAGCTTCTTCATCAGATTCATAATCAGGCATTCTTTCTTGAATTTTGAACTTTTCATCAACTTTAACATTTGCGCTCTCAACAATAGTCTTAGTTCTTTTATTGAAACATCTATATGCTTTTCTTTTCAAAGAATATCCAAGAAATATACCCTCATCACTTCTAGGATCAAACTTTCCTATATCATCATCTCTCTTTATATAACATTTGCTTCCAAAAATTCTAAAATACTTAACTAAGGGTGCATGTCCAAACCATAATTCATAAGGTGTCTTGTCTGTGTCTGCTCTGATTTGTACTCCGTTCATTGTATATATTGCCATGTTCATTGCTTCTCTCTAGAATATCTTTGCCAATTTTTTTTCAAATAACATAGCTCTTGCTACTTCAGTCACTGATCTGTTCCTTCTTTCTGCAATGCCATTTTGTTCAGGTGTTTTAGGGGCTGAATACTATCTTTTAATGCTATTTTCTTCACAAAAGTTGTTAAACTCTCTAGAAGTAAATTCTCCACCTCTATCAGATCTTAAACATTTAATCTTCATTCCAAATTCATTCTCAACTTTATTCTTAACAATCTTAAACTTATCAAATGCTTCAGATTTTTTTTTAAGAAATGCAATCCACATCATTCTTGTAAAATCATCAACAAGAATCATAAAATACCTTTCTCGATAGAATCCTCTAGTCTTGGTAGGACCGCTCAAATCTATATGAACAATCTCCAGCTTCTTTGTAGATGTAAACTTCTTACTAGGAAAAGAACTTCTCTTCTATTTAGCCATTACACATTCTTTGCAAATCATGTTAGTAGGCTTCATAATTCTAGGTAAATCTCTTACTGCAAGTCTAGTACTTACTTTCACAATGTTATCAAAGTTTATATGACAAAAACTTCTATGCCATAACCAATTGTCATCAATTTTAGTAATCAAACATGTCATCTCAGTAGGATTCAACTGAAAGACATTACCTCTGGTTCTAGATCTAGTTCCAATTAGATTTCCATCTTTATCCTTTATCACACAAGTTTTATCAGTAAACCAAACTTGATATCCCTTATCAACTAACTATCCAACACTCAAAAGATTATGTTTCAATCTATCCACAAAATAAACATCATCAGTATTAGTCTTTCCATCAAGAGTAATAGATCCTATACCTTTAATCAAACAAGGTGCATTATTTCCAACTCTAACAACTCCACCATCATATTCATTCAACTTTATGAACTTTTTCATGTCTCCAATCATATGATGTGAACAACCACTATCTATAATCCAATCAGCTTTCTTTTCAACTTGAGAAACTAAGGCTTTTTCTTCCTTAACATTAGATTCAAGATTTTCTTCTTTAATTGCTACAAATCCTATGTCATCATTATTTTCAGTATCACTTTCACTTAAAGTTCTTTCTATACTAGCTTCAAGTTCTTCATCATTAGCATAATAACATTCCTTAGATCTTCTAGGTTTGAAATTGCTTCTGTACTTTTTAACTCTCTTAGGACATTTAGATGAAAAATGACCATATTCTTGACAAGTCCAATGTTTAAAAATTTTCTTACCGTCTGGTTCTCTTTTCACAAGCAAGGCAATACCTTCTTCAATCTTCTTGTCTTCTTCATTTCTAGATCTGCTACTGCCAGCATAATCTTTGCTCATACTGATGCTTCTTAATAAAGTAGGGAAAACACTAAGAGCATTGAATGCTATCTCCATTCTAGGTAAGTCTCCTGATAATCTCAGGTTCATTTCTGCTGCTTCCAATCTTCCAAGGAGAGTCTCTCTTGTAAATTTTGTTGTACAAGGTATCACTTGTCCAATCATCTATGTTGTTTGCTTAAATACATGAGTCAATGTCCTCATAATTTTCCATATCACTTCATTCTTTGTCTTTGTTCCTCCATAAGATTTTATACCTGAAATGATCTCTGACATTCTACCAATATAACTTCTAATAGATTCATCTTCCAACATTATTATATCTTCAAATGCACATATCCAATTATTTAATCTAACTCTTTTTGCATGTTCATCACCTTCAAAAGTAGAGTGTAAAGCATTCCAAATTTCATGAGATTTTTTCAAATATTTTACCTGACTGTACTCATTCTCCAGTAGTGTTGTCAGAAGTGCTTCTCTTGCAAGTATGTTACACATGAATAGATCTCTCTCATTAGTAGTACATGTTTCAAGATTGTCCTCTTCAATGATAGTCTTATTATTCTTTCCAATCAACCAATAACCTAGTCCTAAACATAATAGGTGTGTCTTCATCTTTTCTTTCCAGCTGTCAAAATTTACTCCATCAAACTTAGGGCTTTCTTTCCTGAAATTCACCTTGGATCTCCTTAAGCTGTTAAACTTCTCTTTCAAGGACCTGCCGCTTTGATACCAATTGTTAGAAAGTAAAGTCCACCAAGATAACTGAGAGGGGGGGGTGAATCAGTTATCAGATAATTATAAATTTTATCATCTTCAACAACATTAAACCATGTAAGCAATATAATTACCAACTATAGAAAGATATTCATACACAATAACACAATGACACAAGATATGTTGACTAGGGAACCTCTTGATCAAAGAGTAAACCCCGATGGGAATGATGCCCACAAAAGATGCACTAATATGAATATTCCTTGTGAGAGGATGGACTCTATTAGGAGTCTTATGAAATACATTCAGTATATATGAATCCCTTTTAGGAGATTTTGAATCCCTGGTAAAAGATTCTAACCCGGTTAAGAGTTATAGTAGACAGAAGGACCCACTGCCCAAAAAAGTTCAGGGTAAGATCACTTAACACAATGTCCAAATAATCTTTGCATTACTCAACAGAATAATATGTTACCTCTTCTCTAACTATATCAAACCGCACTCACTATTACATTAGATCTCAATTTTAGATCTCTGTACTTCGCATGTCTTCCTTCACAAATTTGCTTTCATACTTAGCTCTTTTCTTCACTTCATGCATACAACATCACAACTGCTGCTACCATTACAAACTTTTGCATTACAACTTCATGTTACTACACAATTCACACTTCAACAAGGAAATACATTCCTTCCTTTATACCACACTCAAATAATTACAAATGAGTCGGCATACAATTACAAAATAAAAGTTTCCACATGCTACACCAAAATTACATAAAACTGTCAGCTTCCAAATACAATAAATCTTCACTCGTGTGACCTCAAAGTCTATGCTATCATCCATGTCACTATCAATGTCTCTTCAACTTCCCTTTACCTATGAAAAACTAGATTCCATCCTAATTAGGAGATATCATTCGATTTTCACAAAGCGCTACTCAGGAACACTACCTGAACACTGCTTCCACCAAAATGATCATAACTTCGATGAATCAATGAATTACTATTTGTGCTGTTAGCCATAGACATATGACATATCAAAGAGGATATCATTAGCGTCACATAGCTCCAAGTGCAATAACCCATGTGTGCTAATCCAAACTCTGTCTACTTCTTTGCAAGTCTTTGGTAAATCACTTTGTTGACATCAATGACAATCATAGTCATGAATGCAACAAAAAATGCTACAGAATGGCTGCCAAAACACTTTAGCATTCATTCCTAATAGTAAGATCTTGGCCGTAAAAGAGTAATTGGTATTGATCAAACTTCCTTTGAGAAAGAATCTGTCTAATTTCTCTATGATGTTGCAGAAACCTTATCTTCTGTTATTCCAAGTAAAGGAGTTATCCTCCATGGGGATTTCAAGAAGGGAGATCCTATCCCTCCATATGGAAAAGTCTCTTGCTGCTAAGGGAAGTGAGTTACTTCCCCCTCCTTTTTCCATTATCTTTTTAATAACATTAAAGTCCCCTCCTAAAATCCAAAGTGTATCTAGGTTGTGGTTAAGGAAGGATTCAATTTCATGCCAGATTGTGAGTTTATCTTTGTTTTGTATAGGGCCATATACATTAATAATGTTAAAAGTTAAATTATTTCTAAAGTTTCTAACAAGACCACTCATCCAAAATTGCCTTTTCTTTGTAATTTCAATTGAAAGGCATCATGGATCGTATATAATGGCCAGACCACCAGAAGCACCTATCACTGGTGAGGCCTCAAGTTCTCTAATTCCTAATTTCCTTTTAAAGTTAAGCATTTCTATGTTATCCATCTTAGTTTCCTGAACTAAAATCAATTCTGGATTATAGTTATTAATGCAACATTTGATTAATTTCTACTTGTTAGGGGCATTCATGCCCCTAACATTCCAAGTTAGGATGTTCATGGCTCAATGGGAAGGTTCTTCCCCTTCCCTATATAAATAAGTGATGTGATTTTCACATGTCCTATTGCTTCACCAGCTAGTTCTCTTAATTTAGCATTTGGCTTCCTCCCCCCCCTTTTTTTTCTTTTTTTGCACATTCCAGAGAGCTCTGACTATCCTTAAGGAGGGAAATACCTAGAGATTCCAAATCTTGGATTTCCCAATTCCTGAGATCGATTAGAATCTCTTCCAATATTCCTCTGATATCTGCCTCTCCAGACTTGATACCTTCAATAAGGAGTTCCTTCTAAAGATCTAATTCCTCCTTATCACAAATCTCATCCAAGAATTGGTCCATTAACTCTTCTATCAATGAATCCCCTAGATAATCTAAAATTATCTTAACTTCTGTTAGAAAGTAAAGTCCACCAAGATAATTGAGAGGGGGGGGGGGGGGGGGTGAATCAGCTATCAGATAAATATAACTTTTATCAACCTTAATATATTTTAACCATGTAAGCAATGTAATCAACAACCATAGAAAGATATACATGCACAATATATAACACAATAACACAAGATATGTTGACTAAGGAACCTCTTGATCAAAGAGTAAACCTCAGTGGGAATGATGCCCACAAAAGATGCACTAATATGAAAGTTCCTTGTGAGAGGATGGATTCTGTTAGGAGTCTTATGAAATACATTCAGTACATATGAGTCCCTGTTAGGAGACTTTGAATCCTTGCTAAAAGATTCTAACTCTGTTAGGAGCTATGGAAGACAGAAGGACCCACTACCCAAAAAGATTCAGGGTAAGATCATCGAACACACTGTCCAACTGATCTTAGTATTACTCAACAGAATAATACCACAAGATTATTGATCTCAATAATTCAATACTCCTTCTCTGACTGTGCCAAACCACACCAACTGCTTCTTCAGATCTCAATATCAGATCTCTATACTTCGCATATCCTCTTTCCACAATTTCACTTTCACAACTTCTTCATTCACACTTACATTACACACTACACCAAGAAAAACATTCCTTTGTTTATACTGTTGGAAACAATTGTCTGAAGGAAATTGCTACTCAATTATGTATTGTCTTTGATGTCACACTATGTCATAGTCCGCAGCAATCAGCTTCTACCGAGCTCAGTCGGTCTACCTGATAGGAATATTTAGTGTTTACCGAGTTCACTCGGTTGCCGAAGAAAGTTTAGTGTTTACCGAGTTCACTCGGTTGCTGAAGAAAGTTTAGTGTTTACCGAGTTCACTCGGTTGCCAAAGAAAGTTTAGTGTTTACCGAGTTCACTCGGTTGCCGAAGAAAAGATAGTGTTTACCGAGTTCACTCGGTTGCCGAAGAAAAGATAGTGTTTACCGAGTTCAGTCGGTTATCAAAGGTAAAGAATTGTCGGTGTTTACCGAGTTCCCTCGGTCACCGAAAGATTATAGAAAGATATGGTCACCGAGCACTGTCGGCCCTTGAAGGATTTTTGCAAATAGAGTTTACTTAATTCAGCCGACTGTTATACTAAATAATGTCAATTTGACTAATCCAAAATCATATAAATAAAAGGTCAAATGTGAAAAGTAAATAATATAACACAGCAGAAGATTTACAGAAGAAAAGAAGGAAAGGTATATGCGAATTTGTGAAGGATGATCAGATATCCTTGAGGAGCAGCAGAGACTTATTCGATCAGAAAGGATCAGACTTATGCAGAACAGAGATCTGTAATCAGCAAGACAGTTGCATTATTATACAGGTCATTTTCTCATTGTTACCTTCTTATCATTGTAACAGTGAATTCTAAATCTCTTAACCGAGTTGGTTTAACAGCCATAATATAAATCCTCTAACAAGGTGACAATTCCATTGAATTGTTTTCAAGACCTCCTACCAGGCCACTCCTTGCAGGGTGTTTTAAATCCTCTAACAAGGTCACACCTAACAGTGTATTTTGTAACCTTTTACCGGGTTGGCTTCTAACCGGGCATCACTTCAGAAAAGTGAAAATCAGTATCTAGATACATTGGTGGTTTTTCCCATATTGGGTTTCCATGTTAAATCTTGTGTCTCTTGTGTTCTTAATTGCTTTCACAATCATATACATGTTCTGATGAATATCTAAAGATAATATTGATAATACTTTCTGCATCTTCAAAGTTACTGCAATCTATTTACCGAGTGCTAAAACAGATAACATTGTTAAGATATCTTAAAGGGATCTGCAAAGAATTAAAGGTCAAGGTTTTATGGTTGACTGATTCACCCCCCCCCTCTCAGTCACTTCATCCATATTCCATCAATTGGTATCAGAGCTTTTGGTGCTTGCAGGAAGGGTTTCAAAGACCTAAGCTAAAGATCAGGATGTCTTACAAGAGGGAAATTCCAAAGCTTAACAGAGATAACTTTTCAGCATGGCAAGGTCTCATGCGACTTCATCTGGCTTCCATTGGTGATTCAGGATGCAAATACATTGATGAAGAGTATACAATTCCTAATGGCGCATTAACTGTTGAAGACATTGCAGATAAAAAGACTCACAACACCATGATGATAGACATTGCATCTGCTCTCAGCTATGAAGAATTTGATGATATTAAAGACTGCACTACTACATATGAAATGTGGGTGGCACTGAAGAAAATATATGGTGGTGATGCAAATGTGAAAAGAGCCAAAGCAGAAAGCCTAAGAGGACAGTTTGACAAAATGAATATGAAGGAAGATGAAAACATTGCAAAATATGTTGAAAGAATCAAAGCAAGTGTAAGTGCAATTAGAGCTTCTGGAGGAACAATCTCAGATGAGACTGTTATAAGTAAGGTACTTAGAACACTACTCCCTATCTATGCAATAAGAGTATCAGCTATTCAAGAAAGAAGATGTGAAACAAACCACAATATAACTTTGGATGCTTTAGTTGGAAGATTGACAGCTTTTGAATTAGACAACTATGGTAACTATGTTCCTAGTTCCAAAAATATTGAATCAGCATTTGAGGCCAAGGTTTCACTAAAGAAGAACAAGAAAATTAAAGAAGTTCAGTCAGAAAGTGAAGAAGAATCAGAAGAAAGTTCTGATAGTGATCTTGAAATTGTAGAAGCATTACTTGCAAAGAAGTACTCTAGAGGGAAAGGTAAATATAAAGGCAAAACTCCTTTAATCTATTTTTCATGTGAAGAAATTGGACATATTGCAGCTAGGTGCCCAAACAAGCAAATCAAGGAAGAAAAGAAAAGTCACAAGTACTATGGCAAAAAGAATTTCAAATCATACAAGGATAAAGGTAAGAAATCATGTTTTATGGCTAAAGATTCTGATGATAGTGAAGAAGAAATTGTCTTTATTGCTATAAAAGATGAATCTGATGATGATGAAGATAAGATGGCACTTATTTCTCATATAAGCAAAGATGATATATGGATAATAGACAGCGGATGTTCACACCACATGACTGGTGACAAGACAAAATTTGAATATCTAGAAGACTGTGACAATGGTAATGTAAGATTTGGAAACAATGAACCTTGTTGTATAAAAGGAAAAGGAAGAATCTCATTAACCAAAGAACTCATATGTGATAATGCTTACTGGGTTGAAGGACTAAAACATAATCTCTTAAGTGTAGCATAGCTAATCAACACTGGTTTCAAGGTTGAATTCATGAATGGTCAAGCAAGACTACTGGATGGAAAAGGAAAACTCATTGGATCAGGCAAACAAACAAAAGGTAACTTATTTTATCTTGATCTCAATGAATATTCATGCCTTATTGCTCAAATAGAAGAAAGTTGGCTATGGCACAAAAGGTTATGTCATGTGAATTTTGATAACATGATAAAAATAAGCAAATTCAAGAAGGTTAGAGGCATTCCTACTTTGAAGAAACCTGACACTGGTCTATGTAAGAATTGTCAGATTGGCAAAATGAGTAAAACTAGTTTCAAGAGTAAGAACTATCAGTCTAAAGAAATTTTGGAAATTGTGCATACTGATTTATGTGGACCTATTGGAATACAAAGCTATACTGGAGATAAATTCTTTATTCTTTTCGTTGATGATTATTCTAGAATGATGACTGTTATGTATTTAAGAGAAAAATCAGAGGCATTTGAAAAGTTCAAATGGTACTTAGCAAGAGTAGAAAAAGAAACAGGGAAAAGATTGAAATGCTTAAGATCAGACAGAGGTGGTGAATTCATCTCCCATGATTTTAACAACTTCTGCATTAAAAGAGGAATCAAAAGACAGGTATCAGCTCCGAGAACTCCTGAGCAGAATGGAATAGCAGAAAGAAGAAACAGATCTATTATGGATTGTGCAAGGACTCTAATGATAGAAAAGAACATTGCTATAAAGTACTGGAAGGAAGCTATCAGCACTGCAGTTCATACCTTGAACCGAGTACAACTGAAGAAAGACACATTCAAAACTCCTTATGAATTATGGTATGGCTATAAACCTAATGTAAGTTACATGAAAATATTTGGTAGCAAGTGTTATATCTTAAAAGAATCCAGAAGAAATAAATTTGATGTGAAAAGTGATGAAGGAATATTCCTAGGATATTCTAGCAAAAGCAAGGCATACAAATGTCTGAACTTATCTACTTACAAAGTCATAGAAAGTATACATGTAAAATTTGATGAGTTTGCAGAAAAGACTGAGGAAGAAAGCAAAAGGGAACCTGAGAACTACAGAAGATTCATTTACATTGAACCTGAAACATTGACAGACACAACTATCAATAAGGAAGCTATATCTACTGAGCCGAGCATAGTTACCGAGTCACAGACCGAGTCACAGGAAGAAGTTCAAACCGAGTCACAAGAAGAAATTCAGACCGAGTCTCAGCCTGAAGTTACCGAGCAAATATCTACCGAGCCCGAGCAACCTGAAGAAGAGATCCTAGAAGACAACAGCATGAATTATTCAAAAGGCAAGGAACCTATACTAGCCAAATATGTCAGAAGACATCATACACCAGATCAAATCATTGGAAACAAATTAGATGGTACTATGACAAGAAGCAAGCTAAAAGGTACATGTCTACTTACTGATTTTGAACCTAGAAATATCAAAGATGCATTGGAGAATGAAAGTTGGATTGAAGCAATGAATGAAGAATTAGAACAAATACAAAAGAACAAAACTTGGACTCTTGTACCCAGACCTAAAGATAAGAATGTAATTGGAACAAAATGGGTATTCGGGAATAAGCTGAATGAAGATGGTCAAGTATCTAGAAACAAAGCTAGACTGGTATGTAAAGGTTACTCTCAAGAAGAAGGTATAGATTATGGAGAAACTTTTGCTCCTGTTGCAAGATTAGAAGGTGTAAGAACTCTACTTGCTTATGCAGCACACAAAGGATTTAAGGTATATCAGATGGATATAAAATCTACATTTCTCAATGGAATTCTTGATGAAGAAGTCTACATTGAACAACCTGAAGGTTTCGTTGATCTAGATAAAAGGGACATGGTCTGCAGGTTACACAAAGCATTGTATGGTTTAAAACAAGCTCCTAGAGCATGGTATGAAAGACTCCATAACTATTTGATTTAGATTAATTTCAAAAGAGCTAATGATAACATCAATCTGTATATTAAAGAAGGACCGGATGACAAAATTGTATTGGCAGAAATATTTGTGGATGATACTATATTTACAGGGAATGAGGATCAGTGCAAAGAATTTTCAGAGCAAATGAACAGAGAATTTGAAATGTCCATGTTTGGTTTAATAAAATTCTTTGTTGGTCTTCAAATTCAGCAAAGCAAGAATGGTATATACATTACTCAATCAAAATACATTAAGGAGATACTTAAGAAGTTTGGTATGGAAGATTCAAAACCAGTTGGTACACCCATGTGTACTGGACTGAAACTTACCAAAAATGATGATTCAAAAGAAGTTGATCAGACCCTATACCGATCTATGATTGGAAAATTACAGTATGTGGTACATACAAAACTTGATATTGCCTTAGCAGTCGGTATAGTAGCTAGATTCTCAGCAAAACCTAAGGAAAATCACATGATGGCAATCAAAAGAATCTTAAGATACTTAAAAGGAACTGAAGAGTATGGTTTGTGGTATAAATTTGGAGGCAATCTAGACTTGAAAGTATTTACTGATGCAGATTGGGCAGGAAACATTGATGACAGAAAAAGCACAAGTGGTGGAGCATTTTTTCTTGGAAAAAGACTGGTATCTTGGACTAGTAAAAAGCAGAATTGCACATCTCAATCCACAGCTGAAGCAGAATATGTTGCTGCTGCAGTAAACTGTTCAAATATTGTTTGGTTTAAACAGCTATTAGAAGGTATGAAGGTTGAAATCAAAGAACCAGTTGTTATATTTTGTGATAATACCAGTGCAATAAACATTTCTAAGAATCCAGTGATGCATTCCAAAACCAAGAACATTGCTATTAAATATCACTTTGTCAGAGAATTGGTGCAGGACAAGGAAATCAGATTAGAATATATTCATACAAAAGAACAGATTGCAGACATTTTTACCAAACCATTACCTAAGGATGCATTTATGTATCTAAGAGGTAAGTTAGGGGTCATTCCCCTATCCGAGGCTCACTAAATATAGTTTTAGTGATGCATCAACCAGAACATGACTGAAAATCAACTTGTTGATGCAGTATATTAAAGGAATCATTGCATATGAATCAGTACTTGAGGTACATTAATTTTCACCGGTAATATGTGAATTATCTTTGGCATATGTTGTCAAAGAGGGAGTGTTTGCTATGTCTTTACTATTACTTCAAGAAATTTTCAAATAGTCAGAAGGAAGAAATTTTCAGGATACAGGAAGTTTGCTGACAGAGGGAGATTTGAATCTAAACCGAGCTAACTCTTTCAAATTTCTTATGATATGACATATTGTGTTGCCATCAATGCCAAAGAGGGAGATTGTTGGAAACAATTGTCTGAAGGAAATTGCTACTCAATTATGTATTGTCTTTGATGTCACACTATGTCATAGTCCGCAGCAATCAGCTTCTACCGGGCTCAGTCGGTCTACTTGACAGGAATATTTAGTGTTTACCGAGTTCACTCGGTTGCCGAAGAAAGTTTAGTGTTTACCGAGTTCACTCGATTGCCGAAGAAAGTTTAGTGTTTACCGAGTTCACTCGGTTGCCGAAGAAAGTTTAGTGTTTACCGAGTTCACTCGGTTGCCGAAGAAAAGATAGTGTTTACCGAGTTCACTCGGTTGCCGAAGAAAAGATAGTGTTTACCGAGTTCATTCGGTTATCAAAGGTAAAGAATTATCGGTGTTTACCGAGTTCCCTCGGTCACCGAAAGATTATAGAAAGATATGGTCACCGAGCACTGTCGGCCCTTGAAGGATTTTTGCAAATAGAGTTTACTTAATTCAGCCGACTGTTATACTAAATAATGTCAATTTGACTAATCCAAAATCATATAAATAAAAGGTCAAATGTGAAAAGTAAATAATATAACACAGCAGAAGATTTACAGAAGAAAAGAAGGAAAGGTATATGCGAATTTGTGAAGGATGATCAGATATCCTTGAGGAGCAGCAGAGACTTATTCGATCAGAAAGGATCAGACTTATGCAGAACAGAGATCTGTAATCAGCAAGACAGTTGCATTATTATACAGGTCATTTTCTCATTGTTACCTTCTTATCATTGTAACAGTGAATTCTAAATCTCTTAACTGAGTTGGTTTAACAGCCATAATATAAATCCTCTAACAAGGTGACAATTCCATTGAATTGTTTTCAAGACCTCCTACCAGGCCACTCCTTGCAGGGTGTTTTAAATCCTCTAACAAGGTCACACCTAACAGTGTGTTTTGTAACCTTTTACCGGGTTGGCTTCTAACCGGGCATCACTTCAGAAAAGTGAAAATCAGTATCTAGATACATTGGTGGTTTTTCCCATATTGGGTTTCCACATTAAATCTTGTGTCTCTTGTGTTCTTAATTGCTTTCACAATCATATAAATGTTCTGATGAATATCTAAAGATAATATTGATAATACTTTCTGCATCTTCAAAGTTACTGCAATCTATTTACCGAGTGCTAAAACAGATAACATTGTTAAGATATCTTAAAGGGATCTGCAAAGAATTAAAGGTCAAGGTTTTATGGTTGACTGATTCACCCCCCCCCTCTCAGTCACTTCATCCATATTCCATCATATACCACACTCAAGTAATTACAAATGAGTTAGCATACAAATTACAAAATAAAAGTTTCCACACGTTACATCAAAATTACATAAAATTGTCAGCTTCCAATTAATATAATTCTTCACTCACGTGACCTCAGATCTTGCACTCTCATCTACATCACTAACAACATTTCTTCAACTTCTCTCCAGCTGTGCATAACTAGATTCAACCTTGATTAGAAGATATCATCTGATTTCCACAAACCGCTACTCAGGAACATTGCCTAAATACTACTTCCACTGATTTCCTCATAACTGTCATGAATAAATGAATTTCTGTCTGTGCTCTTAACCATGATCTTATAGAACATTTTAGAGTAATTCCCCAAATTCACATAGCTTCATCTTCAATATTCCAAGTGCGCTAACTCAAACACTGTCTGCTTCTCTGCAAATCTTTAGTAGATTACTATGTTGACATCAATGACAATCACAGTCATGGATGCAACAACAACTACTATAGAATGGTTGCAAATACTCCCCCATAGGATATATTCAGCATTCATTCCTAACAAATTCTTCTTGAATTTTGATATTATCAGAATTTATCCCTTCATCAGAATCATTTTACCCAATAAATTTTTGTCTTATTGGGCTTCCCATACAACCTTCTACTGTTTCCTTATTTGTTGTAGCCATAGGGTTTACCGAACCTCTATTGATCAAATAATCCTTATCCCCAATTTCCAAGTTTGAGGGCTCTATTTGAACTTGATACTATATAATATTGACATCTTCCTTCCCATCTTCATCCTTTTGATATATAGACTTCACCTTTAATGAAACCATATTATCATTGGATACTCCTTTATCCAAATTTTCCTTAGCTTTGTTGCATAAATCAATTTATGCAGTTATTCTCATGTCCTTTGTTTGATTATTCATGGGTGCTAGAGAATTTTTATGCTCTTCTAAAATATTACCTATTTCAATTTGGTTATCCATATTATCCCTTGAAATGAATTTCCCCATAGATAGGGAGGTGGCATCTTCCATAGTAGATTGTTGTTTCTTAGCTGGAACCAGAGGGTCTAAGGGGTGAGTCTGAGTATTTTCTGTCAATCCTGGTGTCTTCTTCCTTTCAATATTCTCTATAGGGTAATTCGCTAGGAATTTAATTGAGAAGCCTCCACCAACTTCATTTAGATGGATGACAATATCCTTGGGAGGGTTTGCTCATGGTTGGATTAACCTAATATTCCTTGGATTTTGTTTGAAGTCCCTGGCTATTTCTGACATGATGATAGGGTTTACACAAAACTTCTTTGAGCGACTCTGAATAAAAATTGGGGGGAAAGATTTTATCAAGATATCCATGTTTACTATGATGATATTTTCTAATTAGGGATATTTAGTGGCTACAACTCTTGTATAATGTCCTAACCTATTCCCTATATTCTTAAGATGTATTTTATTAGAGCATTCCAAGGTCATATTAGTTAGTTTTATAGCTCTAGATACTTCAATACCTTGCATATTGTTAGGGTTAAAGGACGGGCACCAATCTAATACTATGAAATCAAACCTTAAAAATTTAGGGCATCTATTATCCAAATTATTTTCCTTAGTTTCAATGTTGAAACAATAAACAAACATAAATTCATCTATGAGAACAGAAATACTTACTTGGTTTTTGAGGTTTCTCATGAGCCAATTTTCTATCTTCTTTGTGGGAACTCCGTATCCCTTCCATCTTAAAAATACTCCCTTGAGTTGCATTAGTTGCTGGGAACACTCTATGATACCATCATCTACATCAATTAGCAAAGGTGGTTGCAATTTTGATTTGCGATGGGGAGAATAATAGGGGGTAGCTTTAGGAGTTTGGATAGGTTTATTATTAGGCTTAGACTGATTTAAAATATCTCTCTTATGTGGGGGTGTATATATCTTTATCAAGGATTGGGACAAATTAGGATTTTGTAATATGCTATCCTTGGGAGTCATCTCTCTACGACGGTATGAGGGCACACTATTAGGATTGGTATGATGCTCCAGGCTCCTGAGAGAGTCAAATATGTTTTCTAAATACATGGGTTTGGATGCTAAGATAAGGGAAGAAGAGGGTTTCCTATGGTTCCTATGATGTCTTACCATTATCCAGCCAAAATCTTCCTCCCTATTTCCAGAGGTCTTGCTGAGACATGGTTGTTCCCCTACCAATCTACCTCTACTCACAATAGAGAGAGTATACTCAGAATGATTTGTAGATAAAATATTAGATTGGGGATCCCTTCGTGCCCTAGCCAAGTGATGAACATAAGCACCTTTCAAAGCCTAGAAAAAATTGGGAAGGAGGAAACCCAAATGCCTGCGCATATCGGGTCTTCAAAAATAGACCCAACTATTGATCCAAAGATTCAATGCTGAAGATGCAATTTTTGCAAAAAGGTAGAGCCATAGCGATCACTACCATGGTGTATATATATATTTTTATCTATGTGTGTGTAGCATCCATTATTATTTTTATCATTGTTGAATCAATCGATTGATCATATCATTTTTCCTATCTCTCTTATTCTATCAATTGAGCTTCTAGATCTTGGCATTTTCATTCTTTTCCTTAGGAAAACTATTACATGGTATCTGAGTGAAATCAAAATTCTTACATGGTATCAGAGTCATAGGAGTGTTCATTGCATAGCCATTGGAGAGACATTTTGCTTCAACCTTTGGAGGACCATGATTTAGATCTAAGATCAACAACTTTGTGGGAGCATTTTGAGCAAGATCAAACCTCACCATTGCATTTGAGTGGTCTTTTTGTTGAATTTTGACTATAAATTCTCCTACCTTGGGAAAAAGTCAAATTCGAGGCAATTTTTTTTTGCATTGGACCCCTAAGGCCTGATCTACAATTGGGTAAAGTTTTTTTGGCAATTTTAATTTCATATTTGAAATTATTCCATTTTCGTCAATTGATTTTACAAATCCAAATGTGCAAATTATTATTTTTCATCATTATTTTTTTGTGCAAAACATTCAGCCTATTAGGTCTTTGGTTATCAGACAGGGTTTCTGTAGGCGTCAACAAAGAACCACTTCCATGCACGTTGGATCAGGCAGTCAACTCCTGATCCAACCTATAAATCACCTATTAGTATTCCATCACAAAGCATCCCCCAAATATCAAATGCGTCGCCCTTCCTAATAGATAAACAAACATCTTTGTGTTCATCATTAGTGCACAACAGTCTTTAAAACTGCATAACAATACCTCTACATGAATGTGGGACTATAAATTCATTGTCAAGCCACATAAAAAACTTGGTGAGTTGCTTTACAACTTAGCCAAGCCGCATGATGAATTGCTTTACTACTTGGTGATCCAGTCCTAGCTCACGCCAGCTGTACCATTCCCAATCCCTTCCCGTGGAAGTCAAATCTGCAATGACCAAGTCAGTGCTCCGATCAACATAGCACACACAACCCACTAATGATCTACCATGTAGACATCGACCACATCACCCGCCATGTTAGCAAGGCTGTATGCCCAATCATCACTGTTGGGTTAGCCCGCAGGTTTGTTTTTTCTGACATGTCACATTTTACCAGTTTAAATTTGATGGTTTTCCAAACGTTAGATCTAGGCATTTTTGTTTTTCATTAATGGTTATTTGAACATCAAATTTAACATAGTGATTATGTCATCATTTTGGTGCATTAAGTTTGACTATCATTTCTAGGTGATTTTGAATTGTTGTGACAGTCATTTGGATGTCGAATTTAACCTTGCAATTTTGGTGATGTCAGTAGGTTGAAAAGTTTGGAGCCCTCACCCTTTGTAGTTTTGATTTTGCAGTCCAACTTTGAGAGGTCATAAATTGGTCATTCGGGCATATTTTTTAGTGTAATTTTTTTTTTAAAGCTAAAATTTCCTAAACTTTTTAATGGTGGTGTTATTTTGTGGGTTTGGAGTACATATTATGCATAAATTGTAGTTTTTGGTGATTGTACCTATCTAATGCTCAGATTTGCAACTTTAGAGGCTTCATTTGGGCTCATGCGGACACATTTTTAGGTGTCATTTTTTGAAAGTGCATAATTTTTTAAAACAATCCATATTTTCTATCAGCTTATAGGCTTATTTAGATAGAAATAGAAATTACACTTTGAGCATCTAGTCTCTTTTGGCCTATATGGTACTTGTAATAAATTGGATCCTTTAGTGATCTTGTGTCCTGATTGTGTGAGTGTGTTAATGCTTCCTATTTTTTGTTGTATTAATCAAAATCATAAGTCCAATTTGGCCAATTTTAGCAAGTGGCAATTGTACATGCACTACATATAAAGTGCCAAAATCATCTTTTTTTTTTTTTTTTTTTGGGGGGGGGGTGGTGTGTTCTTTGATTCATTGCATCTTGTGGGGTGCATTGATTTGATGATATTATTTTGTTTCATGTGAGAATTATCATTGATATAATCATGGAGATAGCACGACATCCTATTGTCATAACCTTGAATGGGGATAATTATGATTCATGAGAAAAAGGAATCACCACACATTGTAGATGGCTTAATCTATTGCCTCATCTTTATGGACTTGTCCCTAAACAAATATTTTTTGGAATCATGGCATTGAACCTACAACTGATTGGAGAGATTGTTGAAACAGTGATTGAAGATCACATGAAAAGTAGTTGTATAGATATACAATATGTTAAATCAGTATTATGTTGTCATTGATGTCAACTAGTTTCTTATTAGTTTGACAGTACTTATCTTGTAAGTTATCATTACCGAGACATCTAAAGAATGATGAAAGAAGGTCACAACAGATAAGAATAAGGAATGCATTGCATAAATTATTGATGAGTCTTTGATTACACTATATTGACTTTAGTATGTTGTATTCATCTATTATGGAGAAAGGAACTAAAAGACACAAAGCAGTGTTGGTCGGTAAAAGAGAATAGTTTAATGTTTATCGAGATCCTTAGTGTAAACACTGACGATAGTATACACCGATACAGTGTGTTGTATACCAAGCACAAGTTTAACCAATGAAGGTTTACCGACACATTTCTTTGGTAACCGAGGAGAATAGAAAAGCATTTAATGATATTGTCGACTAGACAATTTGATGACAAAATTGATGAGCTGGATTCTCATGATTTCAAGGTGAAAAGTCAAAGTTTGTTACAAGAATCTACGACTAACAAAATTAAAGGAAGATCTGACGAAGGAGATTGAAATGTGTTAATGACACATCAGCTGAGGAAGTTTAAAGTGACAAAATTAGTGGATATGATTAAGCGGCAAAATCTGATGGATGAAAATGAAACAGCTTACTTGTTTATTTAAAGAGAAAAAAAATCAAAAGAAAAAGAGAGGAGATACTGCAGAAGCTGAGCGTGAACTAGCATTCATGCATTTTCTGATCAAATAGGTTACTGAACCGAGCTACACAATGAACAAACCGAGCTACAAAGAGCACATAACTGATTGTTTGTAAGTGATATTGATATTAGATTTGAAGTGATATATTGATCATAAAACATTGTTGAGCATAACAATGATCTGCAACTACAATTTGTTGTATTAAGGCAGATCAACCTACTATTACTTTCTAATAATTGTAGATAGTGAAAATCTCTTAACTGAGTGGACTTTTAAGTCTTATTTGTGTTTCATTCTAACAAGTGAAACATTGTTATCCTGTAAATCAGCACATCGAGTGATATAAGATTGAAAGATAACTTCTAGTGCCAAATCCTCTAACCCGGTCACACCTAACAGTGTGTATTGTAACCTTTAACAAGGTTGGGTCCTCACAGGCCTCACTTCAGAAGAGTGAAATTTTTGGGTTGCCGGTTCCCAGGTGGTTTTTCCCTTAACAGGGTTTCCATGTTAAATCATTGTGTTATGTGTTTATTGTGATGATTGTTTATTATCATACTTTACATTTTAGCTATTTGATTTGATCGGTAACTACTAAGGAGCTTTAACTGAAGATCGGTAAAAACACTAATAGTGAATCATATATATGTTTACTGACTGATAGAAATTAGAGAAACATTATTTTTGGATTACTCATTATTGTTTTGGGACTTGGATAACTAATTCACCCCCCTCTCAGTTATTCTAACAATTGGTGTCAGAGCAGTTTGGTTGCTTGAAACAGAGTTTTAAGGACTTGAGCATAAAGATCACAAAATGAGTAAGAGGGAAGTGCCTAGATTGAACAAAGACAACTTCTCAGTATGGCAACAAAGAATGAAATTGCATATAGCTGGAATTGGTGGAAGTGCACTACATTTTGTGAAAATTGGCTACAATGAATCAAATGGTCCTCTGACTGTGGAACAAATAAAAGACAAGCATGATCACAATGTAGCAATGATGGAACTTGCTGCTGCTTGTACCGACGCTGAATTTGAAGAAATCAAAGGATTGACTATTGTAAGGCAATGTGGGATAGATTAGAGCAAGTATACAGTGGTAACACATCTGTCAAAAGAGCTAGAGTAGAAAGATTAAGAGGTAAATTCAATGAAATGAGAATGAAAGAAGGAGAAAATATTGCTGAATATTCAAACAAAATTAAAGAGGTTGTTTATGCTATACGAGCTTCTGATGGAGTAATTGAAGAAGAGACCATAATCAAAAAACTCCTTAGAACCCTGCTACTTGTCTATGCAATCAGAGTATCGGCAATTCATGAGAACCGAGACACATCCAATCTTACACTTGATACTTTGGTCGGTAAGCTTACTAATTTTGAGTTGAACAATTTTGATAACAGTGTTGTACCTTCTGTTGAGTCTTCTTTCATGTCTTCTTTGAAGATTGGGAAATCTAGCAAGAAAAATAGAAATAATAATGATAGTGATATTGATGATGACCTTGAAGCATTAATGGCTAGAAGATTACTTTAAGGTAAAGGGAGATATGGAGGTAAGTTACCCTTGGCATGTTTTAATTGTAAGGAAGTAGGTCATATTGTTGCTAGATGTCCTCAAAAAAGAAATGATGATGATGAACCAAGAGATAAATCTGAAGGAAGTTATGGGAGGAGAGTTAACAGAAGCTACCAACACAGTAATAGAAATGACCGAAAGGACAAAGGTAAAAAGCCTTGTTATATAGCTAAAAATACTAACTCTGAGTCTGATTCTGATGATGAAGAGGTAGTGTTTGTTGCAATGAAGGAAGATTTAGAAGAAGATGAAAACCAAGATGAATCTGCCCTGATCTCATGGATAAGCAAGAATGAAACATGGATCATTGACAGTGGCTGCACACATCATATGATAGGTGATGTAGATAAATTTGATGAATTAGTTGAATATAATGGTGGATCTGTAAGAATGGGAAATGATGCCCCATGCACTTTGAAAGGTAAAGGTACCCTTGTAATTAATGATAGAATAAAATGTGAGAATGCTTACTAGGTATATGGACTGAATTGCAATCTATTGAGTGTGGCATAGCTAAACAATTCAGGCCACAAACTAGTGTTTAAAAATAAAAAGGTGAAAATCTATGAAAATGATGGAAGACTTGTTGGGATTGGTACTCAAACCAGAGGTAATCTTTTTCAACTTGATATTGATGAGTCTTCTTGCCTACTTATGAAAGATGAAGATGCTTGGCTATGGCACAAGAGATTATGTCATGTAAACTTTGATAATATGATCAAAAATAGTAAAAAGAAGAGAGTTAGAGGTTTACCTAACTTATCTAAGCCTGATCATACTTTATGCCATGAATGTTAGAAAGGGAAAATGACCAAATCTAGTTTTAAGAGTAAGGACTTCTCAACAAAGAAGATTCTTGAGTTGGTTCATACCGACTTATGTGGACCTATGAGAACTCAAAGCTATTATGGTGATAGATACTTTATTCTCTTTGTTGATGATTACACTAGATTGATGACTGTGATGTTTTTGAAGGAAAAGTCTGAAGCTTTCAAATTGTTTAAATGGTATAAGGCTAAAGTTGAAAAGGAAACTAGAAAGGAAATCAAATGTCTTAGATCAGATAGAGGTGGTGACTTTATATCTTGTGAATTTACTAACTTCTGTAATGAGCATGGAATCCAAAGGTAGGTGTCAGCACTGAGAACCCCACAATAGAATGGTATTGCTAAGAGAAGAAACATAACAATAATTGATTGTGCTAGGATACTGATGATACAAAAGAATGTCACTCAGAAATTCTAGAGAGAAGCTGTAAGCACTGCAGTCTATGTGCTTAACTAAGTACAGTTGAAGAAAGACACCAACTGAACACCATATGAACTTTGGTTTGGACACAAGCCCAATGTAAGTTACTTTAGAATTTTTGGAAGTAAGTGTTTTATTCTGAAAGATGATAGGAATGGTAAGTTTGATTCCAAAGGAGATGAAGGAATATTATTAGGATATTCTGCCCAAAGCAAAGCTTACAAATGTCTGAACAAGGTGACTAATAAAATTGTTGAAAGTGTGAATGTTCATGTTGATGAATATGATGATAAGATCACAGATGAGTAGATGAAGGAACCAGAAGATTACAAATAATTCACTTACTATGAGTTTCTTGAGTTTCAACCGAGGACACCACAGACTGCTGCAATCGACCAACAGATAAACAATGTACCACAACTAACAGAACTGACTGAACATACCAATGATCAAGGAGGAGCTCCTGAGCAAGCTAATGAACTAGAATAGAATGCACAATAGAATACATAGTAGGATGCACAAGATAGAAGATCCAAGATACTGGCAAGATTTGTCAGAAGACATCATCTTGAAGATCAGATTATTTGAAACAAAGATGCTAGAATGCAAACAAGAAGCAAAACAAGACAAGGTACTTGCTTAATTTGTGAATTTGAACCTAAGAATGTACAAGTTGCTTTGGATAATGAAGAATGGGTCAAAGCAATGACTAAAGAGATTGAGAAAATAGAAAAGAATAAGACTTGGACCTTATTACCCCGACCTAAAGATAAAAATGTTATTGGTACTAAATGGATTTTCAGAAATAAGCTGAATGAAAATGGAGAAGTGACAAGAAATAAAGCAAGAATTGTATGTAAAGGATATGCACAAGAAGAAGGAATTGACTATGGTGAAACATTTTCACTTGTTGGAAGACTTGAGGGTGTCAGAATGTTACTAGCATATGCTGCACATAAGAAATTTAAGGTATACCAAATGGATGTCAAGTCTACTTTCTTGAATGGAATACTTAAAGAGGAGGTCTACATTGAATAGCTTGAAGGATTTGAAGATCCAGACAACCGAGATATGGTTTGTAGACTACAAAAAGCACTGTATGGACTGAAACAAGCACGGAGAGCATGGTATGAAAGGTTGCACACCTATATGTTAAGTATTAGCTTTATTAGAACAAGTGATAATAGTAATTTGTCTATGAAAGGTAACACTGATGATACTATTATCATAGCTGAAATATTTGTTGATGATATAATTTTTGGAGGTAGAGATATTGTATGTAAAGCATTTGCTGATGAGATGCAAAAGGAATTTGAAATGTCTATGTTTGGAGAGATTAAGTTCTTTCTAGGACTACAAGTGATTTAGCATAGTGATGGAATCTTCATCACTCAATCAAAATACATAAAGGAGGTATTGAAGACATTCAACACGGAAGATGCAAAACCAATGGGAACACTGATGGCTACTGGATGTAAGTTGACAAAGGAACATGAGACTACTGAGGTAAATTAGACATTTTACCGATCCATGATTAGTAAGCTGATGTATGTAGTTCACAGTAGACCAGATATAGCTCATGTTGTTGGAATAGTTGCAAGATTTTCTACAAATCCTAGAGAATCACATATGATAGCAACAAAAAGGATATTGAGATATCTTAAGAAGACAAAAGATTATGGTTTATGGTATTCAAGAGATGGAAAGTTTGAACTGAAAGTGTATACTGATGCTGATTGGGTTGGTAATGTGGATGACAGAAAAAGTACAACTGGAGGAGCATTTTTCTTTGGAGATAGACTTGTAACTTGGACAAGCAAGAAGCAGAGTTGTATTTCTCAGTCAACAACTAAAGCTGAATATGTTTCTGCTACAACAAATTGCTCCAATATAGCCTATATCAAGAAAGTGTTGGAAGGTATGAATGAGGTGATCACTGATCCAGTGACTATATATTGTGACAACACTAGTGCTATAAACATATCAAAGAATCTGGTAATGCACTAAAAAACAAAGCATTTATCAATTAAGTATCATTACTTAAGGGAACAAGTGTAGGAAAAGAAAGTTAAATTGGAGTTTGTTACATCAAAAGAACAACTTGCAGACATTTTTACAAAGCCTCTAATGAAAGACACTTTTGAATACTTGAGGAATAGACTTGGGGTCCATCCCCTATCTATCAGTCACTAAGGTGATCTGGAATGCTGCATTAGCCTATTATATTAGAAGATCATTCATGTTGATGCTAGCATAGATCGCACTTTGATTAAGTTCAAGGTTGTGATTAAGTTTGAAGAACAGATGGAGATATCAGTATACTGAGATATAATGAAGAGGTTTGGACAAGACTAATGTTTGTTTATTTTGTTCATTTGGCATTGTTGTCAAAGGGAGAGAATAGGCAAATATGAATGAGCGAAAGGAAGAGAATCTGTACTGTAAAGACAAAGAGTGAGAATACTGAACAAGAAGAGTTAAGGATGAACTATCTAAGGGAGAGCTTATGACAGACAGATTTGTAGAGTATATGTTTGGTACATTCATATTATTTTAGTTGCCATCAATGCCAAAGGGAGAGATTGCTGAACCTACAACTAATTTACAAATAATTGGAGAGATTGTTGAAATAGTGATTGAAGATCACATGAAAAGTAGTTGTATAGATATACAATATGTTAAATTAGTATTATGCTGTCATTGATGTCAACTAGTTTCTTATTAGTTTGACAGTACTTATCTTGTAAGTTATCATTACCAAGACATCTGAAGAATGATGAAAGAAGGTCACATTAGATAAGGATAAGGAATGCATTGGATAACTTATTGATGAGTCTTTGATCTCATTATATTGACTTTAGTATGTTGTATTCATCTATTATGGAGAAAGGAACTAAAAGACACAAAGCAGTGTTGGTTGGTAAAAGAGAATAGTTTAATGTTTACCAAGATCCTCAGTGTAAACACCAATGACAGTATACACCGATGTAGTGTGTTGTATACCGAGCACAAGTTTAACCAATGAAGGTTTACCAACACATTTCTTTGGTAACCAAGGAGAACAGAAAAGCATTTAATGATATTGTCGACTAGACAATTTGACGACAAAACTGATGAGTTGGATTCTCATGATTTCAAGGTGAAAAGTCAAAGTTTGTTACAAGAATCTACGACTAACAAAATTCAAGGAAGATCTAATGAAGGAGATTGAAATGTGTTAATGACACATCAGCCAAGGAAGTTTAAAATGGCAAAATCAATGGATATGATTAAGCGGCAAAATTTGATGGATGAAAATGAAATGACTTACTTGTTTATTTAAAGAGAAAAAAAAATCAAAAGAAAAAGAGAGGAGATACTGCAGAAGCTGAGCATGAACTAGCATTCATGCATTTTCTAATCAAACAGGTTACTGAACTGAGCTGTAGAAACCGAGCTACACAATGAATAAACTGAGCTACACAGAGCACATAACTGATTATTTGTAAGTGATATTGATATTAGATCTAAAGTGATATATTGATCAGAAAACATTGTTGAGCATAACACTGATCTGCAACTGCAATTTGTTGTATTAAGGTAGATCAACCTACTGTTTCTTTCTAATAATTGTAGACAGTGAAAATCTCTTAACTGAGTGGACTTTTAAGTCTTATTTGTGTTTCATTCTAACAAGTGAAACATTGTTATCCTGTAAATCAGCACAGCGAGTGATATAAGATTGAAAGATAACTTCTAGTGCAAAATTCTCTAACTAGGTCACACCTAACAGTGTGTATTGTAACCTTTAATAGGGTTGGGTCCTCACAGGCGTCACTTCAGAAGAGTGAAATTTTTGGGTTGCTGGTTCCCTGGTGGTTTTTCCCTTAACAGGGTTTCCACGTTAAATCATTGTGTTATGTGTTTATTGTGATGATTGTTTATTATCATACTTTACATTTTAGCTATTTGATTTGATCGATAACTACTAAGGAGCTTTAACTAAAGATTGGTAAAAACACTAACAGTGAATCATATATATGTTTACCGACTGACAAAAATTAGAGAAACAATATTTTTGGATTACTCATTATTGTTTTGGGACTTGGATAACTGATTCACCCCCCTCTCAGTTATTCTAACACATGGCATTTAGGAAAATAAGAATGATCATATCAAATATTTTATTTGTACTAGCATCAATAGATTTCTATCTTTGGATATCATGTAATTTACCATAATATCAAAGGTATTGAGTTCCCACACACAATTTGGACAAAGATTTGGGAGAATTTTGGAGATCCTCAAGTTCCTCCATTCTCAAAATATCCAGCTACAGATTATTTCATTTCACTTGATGATGTAGATCATATTCCCTTTGGTGCTGATGCCTTATGAATGCTATCATATTAGACTTATATTTGAGACCCTAAAGATACTTCTCCTGTTGATATCTTTACCATTGTTCCTAAAGCCATGGGTTCTTGTGATTCAGTGCAGCAGGGTATTTCTTTTCTTCCAAAAATAATTCTATGGGATAACTTCTTTACATACATTGTAGGTTTATTTGTTGAGTCCTACATTGAGGATTTGGGAGACATCATTGATGGTATTCATCTTCTCTTTGTTGAGGATGATCCTTCTTTAGTTATTGTGAGGGAACACTCTAACCCTTATTTTCATCTTTCACTTCATCATTCTTTTGAGTTTGACATGATTGTGGATCCTTTAATACAACATTTAGAGGAGGTCTTTTTCACTTCAAAGAAGATGTTTGAGTCTTTTGAGATTGAAATTCATGAGTCTCGAACTTCACTTGATATGTCACATTGCATGGTTCAGGTTGATTATACTTATGTGTTGAAGACTTATATTTATTTTCTTGGGACATCATACATTTTGATGATTCTTCCTAGAGATTGGAGAGGATTCATTGATACACCTATGGCATTATTTCTTTCTAAGAGGAGGAACATCATTTAGTTTTCATGGTGCAATTTTTACATTGATCCAAGAGCATGTATCATGGGTGTACATTATACATTGAGGGGGGGTTACTTTTCTTCTCTTCCTACTTCCTATTTTTTAGAGACATCCATTTCTTTGGATTTTGATCCAAATTCTTACATGCATCACAATCAGTTGTCATTGGTTCCTTTTTTTCCACCTTCTTCTATTGGGTATGTTTCTGATTGATTAGTGGCATCTTCATCAAACAAGGACATGGTGATACATGAGCATACTTAAGAGACATCATATTTCATTTGGATTCCCCTTCCTTCTTCCTATCCACAATGGGAAGCCTTCTTGAATTTGTATTTGATTTATCTTCTTCCTAAGGGGAGAAATGTTGTTTGTAGGCATTGGAAAATATTTTTCCTTCAAGCACTCACCATCCATGGAGGAGATTATTCATTATGAAGGGGGGGGTGGGATATCATGTTTCCTTATTTCCTTCCTATGGGGGGATTATTTATTATATCTACATGATGTATGTCATAATGGGGGGTCTTGATTACTCCATCCATCCATGCATCTTTTTTTTTCACCTCTCTTTTTGGGGGAGAGTTTTTCCCATGAGGTTTTCCCTCTTTCTCCACTTTATGAGAGATTGTATTTCTCTTGCATATTGTACATGGGTACCTAACATGGCCTAGTAGTTGGGACCCATCATGCATTGTCATCTATGCTTGTGATCTTAAGTGCATTCCCCTAAGTTTCACTTAAGGGGGGTGTTGATGTAATTAGATATTCTTAATTACATGTTACTTAAGTTTACTTAGGATAATACATTTGCATATTAGTTGTCACATAAACACATAGAAGTTTTCATCTCATTTTAGCACATGGTGTAGGAGAAATACACATTATATGGAGTTGGTTGTTATCTCATTCCACTTTATGTGTGAGATCCACCTTTAGTGCTCCTATCATGTTATCATCATCTCATTATTGCACATGTTTCACATACTTTTTTGTATAATGGAGGATGATCCACCTTTGGTGGACATGTAATTACACCTAGTGTGATTGATAGGTTATCTCTTGCATTACTCCTAGTTATCATACATTGCCTAGATATTCAAGCACATCTATTTTGTGTTTATCAATTCAACATCCATTATTATTTTAATCATTATTGAATCAATCAATTGATTATATCATTTTGCCTATCTCTCTTGTGCTATCAATTGAGCTTCTAGATCTTGGAATTTTCATTCTTTGCCTTAGGAAAATTCTTACATGGTATCAGAGTGATATCAAAATTCTTACATAATTTATTAACTGGGATCAAACTATTGGTAATTTTCCTTCATACATGTTGGGCTATAATGCCTACCTAGTTGTCGCCTTACAATGTAGCTCAATCAGCCTTCTGATCTGTTACAGTTCTAGAATCATGTCTCTATTACTCACTACCTTCAAAAATTACATCAAATTATAATATATAGCCATCGTGACACACTAGGTCAACCCTAAGAAATATTAGATTTCCCACAAATAGGAAAACATGGTACAACAAATAGGGCAAGTCCTAAATCCTAAGAAAATGATCTACAAACCATGTGAAGCCTTGTGATCCCATATTTAGGTCCACACATAATCCAAGAACATATAAATATGTGCCACTTATCACTACAAGCCATAGATTACTACCGTGAGATCAAAATCCCACCAACGGTCAAGAACAAGGAATGAACATTCTACCCAAGAATAAATGAATTATAACTTGAGAAACATCAACCCAAATAAAGTGAGATCCTGGAAAAGTGATCAAATATAGGTCTTGGATAAGATGATATGACCATGCATGCTAACTCAAACACATGATGAATGGCCAACAAAATCTCAAAGACAGGAAAACAAGAACAGAAAGGACAAAGCTATTTTTTTTGGTTGACACAAGATTGCCTTGAACCCAAGATGCTCTTGCATCAAACACCTATGGTTATTAAGAAATGATGCTCCTACATAAAATCCTCTTCACAACCTGGGAAGAACCAAAATGATCCAACTCATATCGATAAATCCAAGTAGAGTCTTCAACCAGTCTATTTTCCCACTTAACTAAGTACTCCAAGTATTCCTTTTCTCTAGTGCTCCTTCCAATTTTGCTATCCAAGATTTTCTCAACCTCATCTGTCTTCTTCTTAGGATACTCTTGTGTCAAATATAAATCATTCTTAGGCTCATAATACTCATACAAATGTGCAATGTTGAATATAGGTGATATATCCATGTCATCAGACAAGTCAACTTCAAAAGCATTACCACCATCAAATTTCTTCAGTATTTTACAAAGTCCAAATTTATTCATCTTCAACTTCCTATATGTTGCAAAATGAAATATTCCCTTCTTCAAATGAATCATGACTTCATCTCCAATTGTAAAATCCATGTCTTCTAGTTCTATCAACTATATCCTTGTATCTCTTATTATTATGTTCCAAGTTATACTTTACTTCCTCATGCAAAGTCTTCATTAATTCAACATAACCCTTTGTTTCAACACTTCTTTTCTCCTCTTGACCAATATCCTTCAATTCTGGAACTCCCTTAGGATTAATTCTAGTAACAAATTCAAATGGTGTCTTGCATGTACTCTGGTTTACTGAATTATTATATGAGAATTCTTCTTGTGCCAAAACTAGATCCCAATTACCTAGTTTATCTCCAACTAGACATATCAATAGGTTACCCAAGCTCCTATTCACCACTTATGTTTGTCCATCATGTTAGATAACTAAGATGGGGGGTGAATCAGTTAGTTCTAGTTATCCTACAGTCCCAAATCTCCCAGATGTATACATTCAAACTTTTCAAACAAATAATCAGCTCGATAAGCTATCAACAATAACTTTATCTTCATATATCGATTAACAGTCATTTTAGTACTGTATTTACCAATCAGACTAAATATCAAATGTTTAAATTAAAATAACAATCCAATCACATCAAATACACATAACACATCAATTTTTAACATGAAAAATCTATTAGGGGAAAAACCACTTGGAGCCGGTAACCCAAAATAATTCACTCTTCTCAAGTGAGCTCAGTTAGGAGCCAACCCTGTCAAAGGTTACAAAACACACTGTGAGGTGTGACCTGGTTAAAGGATTTATCACTAACATTTAACTCTTGGCCAACATTCACTATGGGGTAAACAAGAAAACCAACAACATTCATTGAATGCCATATTAAAATAAAAAAAAGATTGTTAAGTCCACTCAGTTAAGAGATTTTGTTGTAACAATGGTTAAAATGATACAATAGTGATTTGATTCAAATACAACTTAGATTTCTGATTGTTAGATATAAGAGAAGCTCAAAATATATCCTCTGATCATTATTCAGTTCAATCCTTCATATCCTCCAACATATTAAGCTCGGTGAATAATACCCTGACGCTCGGTAATGCCTACAGTTTAGCTTGGTATTGTCTATAACCAATTTGATCAGTGGTGCATGAAAATAGTCCTTTCATGAGAATTCTTCTATAGTGTCAATAAGCTCCAGACTCAATAATGAATCTCATGTCTCTTTAAATAGACTTCATAAACCATTTTCTTATCATCCATTAGATTTTGCCTCTTAATCTCCATCGTTCCTTTTTCTACTTCAAGCTTCCTTAGAAGATGTGTCTATAACATGTTTCATCCTTCTCCATTCAATCAATCTTAAATTTTTTTAGTCTTTAGATCATCATAACAAACTTTATCTTTTACCTCAGAATCATAAGCAATCGTCTAGCTCACCAATTCAGTCGGTTGTTATAAACTTTACTTGTTTCTCTCACTCGATTAATACAGAATGTGTCGATGATAACTAACTCAGTTATTACTATTATTAGGTATACACAACACTAGCTTGGTGTATACTAAAATCTTCAATTAACTACCACATAAACTTATTCAGTTTTGATCTTCAATACATAACAAATTCATGTAATACAATCAAGTCAACAATATGATGCCATAGAATCATCAATAAGTTATCCAATGTATACCTTAGCCATATCTTCCACATCCATCTCATCTTCATGTAGATATCTCATTCCTTTATCATTTTCTTCTTTAGATGTTTGTAACTATCATGATAAAGTACAGTCAAAACTAGTTGACATCAATCACAATACATTGACTAATTTAATTTCCTTACATATCACTTTAGTAGCCCAATGATCTCTGATCACTATCTTTTACTTGTCCATTCAGCTCATCAAGATATTCAATCAGTTTTAGGTTATCAATCTCTCCCTTTGGCATTGATGGAAACAAAAATATGAAATATGCCATGGAATACCAAACATTTGTACTACAACTCTATAAGTAAATGTTGTATCTCTGTAAGCTCTCCCTAGCTTGTTCATTTTATATGTTTAATCACTACATAGCATTTTAGGCAGACTCTCCCTGTGGATTTGATCTTCTTTGCTTCTTTGAATCTTCTCTCTGGTTCTGATTCCTTCTCTCCCTTGTAGATGAATATTTCATTGTTCTTTCTCTCCCACTGGATATATATTTCATGTTCTTTCTCTCCCTTTGACAATAATTCCAAAAAGAGTAAACAACTATGTAGTAGCCAAAACATTATCTCTGGTGCTTGGTTCATATCAAGTACCTTCATGTACCAATATACAATGTTCTATGTTCTAGCTTTCACAATCTTTAGGAAACCTAAAGTGTGAAAAATATGCATCAACATCATGTGATTTTCTGATAAAGTATAGGTTGATGCAACCTCTTGATCACCTTCGTGACCAATAGACATGGGATGAACCCCTAGTCTAGTCCTCAAGTACTCAAATGTATCCTTCGGTAAGGGTTTGGTAAATATGTCTGCAAGTTGTTCTTTAGATTTCACAAACTCTAGTTTCACTTGCTTTTCTTGTACTTGTTCCCTCAAGTAGTGGTACTTAATAGATATGTGCTAAGTCTTTGCATGCATCACTAGATTCTTGGAAATTTGTATAGCACTTGTGTTGTCACAATATATAATAATTAGATCAATGATCTCTTGATTCGTTCCTTCCAAAATTTGTTTTATCCATGCAATGTTTGAATAATTAGCAGCAAAAACAACATATTCTACTTTGGTAGTAGACTGAGAAATACATGCTTGTTTCTTGTTTCTTTCTCCCAAAAAGAATGATTCATTGGTTGTGCTCTTCCGGTCATCAATATTTACAACCCAATCTGCATTGGTGTAAACTTGTAGTTCAAACTTGCCTTCTTTCTTGTACCATAAACCATAATTCTCTGTGTTTTTAAGTATCCCAGAATCCTTTTAACAACATTCATATGTAATTCCTTACTATTAGTAGAAAATCTTGCTACAATCCCAACAACATGTGCAATATCAGGTCTACTATGCACAACATACATCAATTTTCCAATCATTGATCTATATATTATTTGATTTACCTCGGTTGAGTGATCATCCTTTTTTAATTTGCATCCTGTGACCATTGGTGTACCTACAAGTTTTGAATCTTCCATTCCAAAGGTATTCAATACTTCTTTGATATACTTTGATTGTGTTATGAATATCCCTTCATTTTGTTGTAGAATTTGCAAACCTAGAAAGAATTTAATGTCTCCAAATATTGACATTTCAAATTCCTTTCTCATTTCATCAACAAATGATTTGCATCTAGATTATAATGTCCTCCAAATATGATATCATCAACAAAAATTTCATGAGTAAGAATCTTTTCATCAACTTCTCCTTTCAAATACAAATTTCTATTATCACTTGTTCTCACAAATCCAATACTAATAAGATATGAATTTAGTATTTCATACCATGCTCTTGGTGCTTTCTTCAGTCCATACAATGCTTTGTACAACTTACATATCATGCTTTTCTAATTTGGATCAACAAAACCTTTAGGTTGTTCAATGTAAACCTCTTCCTCAAGTATCTCATTAAAAAATGTAAATTTAACATCCATTTGATATATTTTGAATCCTTTGTAGGCAGCATATGCAAGTAATATTCTAACTCCTTCAAGTCTAGAAACTGGTGCAAAAGTTTCACCATAATCACTTCCTTCTTCTTGTGCATACCCTTTGCATACAAGTCTTGCTTTGTTCCTAGTGACTTCACCATTCTCATTCAACTTGTTTCTAAATATCCATTTTGTTCCAATAAAATTTTATCACTCAGTCTTGGTACCAATGTCTATGTTTTGTTCTTCAGTATTTTCTCAATTTCTTCATTCATTTCTTTAATCCATTCATCATTCTCAAGTGTATCTCTAACATTTTTAGGTTCAAATTCACAAACTAAACATGTGTTTTGTCTCAACTTACTTCATGTCATCATCCCAACTTTCTTGTCCCCAATAATCTGATTCTGTGGATGGTATCTTCTCACAAATTTTGCTAACACTTGTTCTCTTCTTTGTTCATTAGTCGGTGTAGGATCAATTTATTCCTCGGTATCTTCTTTCTGATTCTCGATATCTACAAGCTGATGATTGGTATATTTATCTTGTTGCTTGGTAACTTCAACTCGTGTCTCAAGTAGAATGTCATGCTTCTCAGTGAATGTATATCTACCATAGTCTTTAGGTTCCTTTTTGCTTTCTTCATCATTTTTCTCAGCAAACTCATCAACTCTCACATTTTCACTTTCAATCATTTTTTTAGAAACCTTATTCAAACATTTATAAGATTTTCTCTAAGTAGAGTATCCTACGAATATTCCTTCATCACCTTTAGAATCAAATTTTCCATTTATATCATCTTTCAGAATGTAACATCTTCCTCCAAATATTGTGAAATAACTTACATTAGGTGTGTACCCAAACCATAACTCATAAGGTATCTTGTTTGAATCTTTCTTCAGTTGTACTTGGTTCAATGTGTATATAGTAGTGCTAATATCTTCTCTCTAGTATATTTGTGCAACATCTTTTTCAATCACCAGTGTTCTAGCATAATCAACTATGGATCTTTTCTTCCTTTTAACAATTCCATTTTGTTGTGGTGTTCTTGGTGTAGAAACCTATCTTTTAATTTCATGCTCATTACAAAATTTAGTGAATTCATTAGAAATAAAATCACCTCCTCTATTAGATCTTAAGCATTTTAATTCTTTTCCACTTTCCTTTTCCACTTAGCTTTATACCATTTAAACATTTTGAAGGCTTCAGATTTCTCTTTCAAAAACATAATTGTCATCATCCTAGAGTAGTCATCAACAAATAAAATAAAATATCTGTCACCATAATAACTTTGAGTTCTCATAGGACCACACAAGTTGGTATGAACCAACTCCAAAATAGCTTTAGATGAATAAGTCTTTCTCTTGAAACTAGATTTTGACATTTTTCCCATTTGACATTGTTTGCACATGACATGGTCAAGTTTAGATAAGCTTGGTAAGCCTCTAACTTTTCTTTTCTTACCAATCTTAACCATGTTGTCAAAATTCACATGACACAACCTTTTATGCCACAACCACACATCTTCAGTTCTAGCCATTAAAAAAGAAGTTTCAACATTGTCAAGATAGAATAGATTACCTTTTGATTGTTCACCAGTACCAACCAACTTTCTAGTCTCATCATAGATTTTCACCTTTCTATTTTCTAATGCAACTCAGTGACCTGAGTTATTCAGCTGTGCTACACTCAAAAAATTATAGTTAAGTCCCTTCACCCAATATGCATTCTCACATCTAATCTTATTGTTCAACAAGATAGATCCTTTTCCTTTTACTAGATAAGGTGTATCATTTCCCATTTTAATAGATCCTCCATTATAATGTTCAAGGTATTCAAATTTTTCTTCATCACCAGTCATATGATGAGTACAACCACTATCAATAATCCATGTATCATTCTTGCTAACTTTAGAAATAAGTGATATTTCTACATACCTTTCTTCTTTTGAATCTTCTTTCGAAGCTACAAATACCACCTCAATGTCTTCATTAGTGTCAGTGTCGGTATCATCATCATCATCATCATCATCATCTTCAACAAGGTAAAATGATTTCTTTCCTTTGTCTTTGTAGTCTTGGTTACTTCTTCTGTCATACTGTCGGTTGCCTCTACAATCTCGGTTATCTCTTCTATCAAACTTTATTTCACCAGATGGTTCATTGTCTTTGTCATCATCTTTTTGGTTAGGACACCTAGCTGCAATATGACTAATCTCTTTACAATTAAGACATACCAAAGGTAATTTCCCTTTGTATCTTCCTTTACCTTTTTGCAATATCCTAGCCATTAGTGCTTCAAGTTCATCAAGTTCATCCTCATCACTGTCACTATCACTTTTATTTCTTATCATGTGTTTACTGCTTGATTTTCCAATTTTCAAAGATGACAAAAATATAGACTCAACATTTGGTACAATACTTTTATCATATTTATTCAACTCAAAAGTAGTCAATTTACCAATTAGGCTATCAAGTGTAAGAGTGTTACCTGGGGTAGATCTCATTTCATGAATTGTAGATATTCTAATAGCATAGATTGGCAACAAATTTCTAAGAATTTTACCCACAATAGTGTCTTTATCAATAAAACCTCCTTCTCCTTAGATAACATTGACAATATCCTTGATTCAATTATTGTAATAAGAAATGTTCTCACCTTCTTTCATCTTCATGTCATCAAACTTTCCTCTAAGATTCTCAGATCTTGCTCTCATCACATTTTCATCTCCTCGATGAACTAGTGTAAGTTTGTCCCACATTTCTTTGGATGATGTACATGTCTTGATATCTTCAAATTCAACATCTAATAAGGCAACATCAATCTCAATCATTATCATGTTATATTCATGTCTATCTCTCAACTTATCAATAGCCAAAGTTCTAGTTGGTTGGATGTAAGCATTGCTCAAGTACAATACTGTAGAATCTCCAATTCTAGATATGTGAAACTTCATTCTTCTTTTCCATGTTGAGAAGTTTTCTTTGTTCAGCTTAGGCACATCTCTCTAATACATCTTGTGAGCTTTAGCTTAAGTCCTTTAAACTTTCCTTTCAAGCAGCCAATATGCTCTGATATTAATTGTTAGACAACTGAGAGAGGGGGTGAATTAGTTAGTTCTAGTTATCCTATAGTCCCAAATCTCCCAAATGTATATTTTCAAAATTTTCAAACAAATAATCAACTCGATAAGCTATCAACAATAACTTTCTCTTCATCTATTGATTGATAGTCATTTCAATACCGTATTTACCGATCATACTAAGTATGAAATGTGTAAAGTAAAATAACAATTCAATCACATCAAAGACACATAACACATAGATTTTTAATGTGGAAACCCTGTTAGGGGAAAACCACGTGGGACCGGTAACCCAAAGTAATTCACTCTTTTGAAGTGAGCTCGGTTAGGAGCCAAACCTATCAAAGGTTACAAAACACACTATGAGGTGTGACTTGGTTAAAGGATTTATCACTAACAATTAACTCTTGACCAACATTCACTATGGGGTCAACAAGAAAACTAACAACATTCATTGAATATCATATTGAAATACAAAAAGACTATTAAGTCCACTCGGTTAAGAGATTTTACTGTAACAATGGTTAAATTGACACAATAGTGATCTTATTCAAATAAAACTTAGATTGTGGATTTTTAGATCTATGCTAAGCTCAAAATACCTCCTCTGATCAATATTCAATTCAATCCTTCATCTCCTCCAACATATTAAGCTCGGTGAATAATACCTTGACTCTTGGTAATGCCTACAGTTCAACTCAGTTCTGTCTATAACCAGTTTGATTATTGGTGCATGAAAATAGTCCTTTCATGAAAATTCTTCTGTAGTGTCAATAAGCTCCAGACTCAATAATGAATCTCATGTCTCTTTAAATAGACTTCATAAGTTCTTTACTTACCATTCGCTAGATTTTGCCTCTTAATCTCCATCATTCCTTTTTCCGCTTCAAGATTCCTTGGTAGATGTGTCTATAACACATTTCATCCTTCTCCATTTGATCAATCTTGAATTTTTTCAGCTGTTAGATCATCATAACACACTTTATCTTTTACCTCAGAATCATAAGCAATAGTCCAACTCACCAATTCAATCGGCTGTTATAAACTTTATTTATTTCTCTCACTTGGTTAATACATAATATGTCCATGATAACTAACTCAGTTATTAGTGTTACTCAGTATACACAACACTATCTCAGAGTATACTGAAATCTTCAATTACCAACCACATAAACTTGTTTAGTTATGATCTTCAATACATAACAAATTCATGTAATACAATTAAGCCAACAATATGATGCCATAGACTCATCAATAAGTTACCCAATGCATACCTTAGCCATATCTTCCACATCCATCTCATCTTCATGTAGATATCTCATTCCTTTATCATTTTCTTCTTTAGATGTTTGTAACTATCATGATAAGTGTAGTAAAAAATAGTTGACATCAATGACAATAAATTGACTGTTTTAATTTCCTTACATATCACTTTAGTATCTCAGTGATCTCTAATCACTATCTTTTACTTGTCCATTCAGTTCATCAAGATATTCAATCAGTTGTAGGTTATCACATTAGTCTATGGATGCAATGTAGACCTAAACTTCAAATCAATATTCATCTTCTTCTAAAGTGTTTTGCAAAAATAACCCACAAACTTATTATCTTTGTCTAAAATAATACTCCTTGGTAATCCATGCAACTTCACAATTTCCTTAAAGATTAGATCAATAACATGTACATCATTTGTGAGAAAGGTAAGGAAAAAATGCCCAACATTATGGGTTATCCTAGTTCTGGTTTGACTGCTCCCCTTCTGGTTAAAAATATTTTTGAACATAATATTATTGGTTTTGGGAGGAAAGAGGAATCCATCCATTTGAGTCTTGGTCCTCTTGCAGGTAATTTGGAATCTCCTCTAGATTTCCTTCGGAAGGCCAGGCTCAAAGCTAATAACTCCTATTCCATGGATAACTAGGTACAAAGTGAAATTAACAATATTAAGTCCAAGTTGAATAACATGCAGGATCAGTTGGATAAGGAAATCTAGGCCAGAGAGAATTTAGAGAACTTTGAATAGTTTTCAATGAAGATAAAAGAATATGAGGAGCACCTGGGGAATATCCTTCATGGCAATAATGAGAATATGAAGGCCACTATCCATAAGTTAAGGAACCTGACTAGTAGAATGGAGAAGATTGTTGAGAACATGGAAGGTGGTTAGACTAAGTTGGACAAGGGCACCAAAGCTGCCATTGTTGCTGAAGGTCCAAGAAAATAGACATGGTCAAGTATGAGGAAGAAATATACTACTTCTCCTATGGTTATCCAAGTTATAAATGATAATGTGGAAGATGTTACATTCATTGAAGATGAAGTGGTTTCTACTTTGAAAAAGTTGGCCTAGTGTTCTATTTGTTTTTGTCTTAGTATCCTTTTTTGTGTTTGGCTGCTGGTTTTGTTTCATTGTTGTCTATTTTTTTGTTGGTTGTTGGTTTGATTTTTCTAGTTGGTCTATCTCCAGTAGTGTTTTTTTATGAATAAATTTATTGATTATATCTTGTAATTCTTTATAAGGGGTTTCAACGCTCCCCTCAAAACTTATTTTTGCCTTAATCCAAAACATGTACAACATCTAATATCTTCCTACAAGGTATGAAATGTGACATCTTTGAAAATATATCTACCAAAAAATAGATAGAATCATTACCTCTTTGTGTCTTTGGTAAACCAAGAACAAAATCTATGCTAATGTATTCCCAAGGTCTATTGGGAATAGGTAAGGGTGTATACAATCCCACATTTTGACTAATCCCCTTAGCAACTTGGCAAATTTTGCAACTCCCATTAAATTTCTGAACATCCTTATGAATTTGATGCCAAAAGTATTTTGCATTAATCAAACTCACTGTCTTATCAATACCAAAGTGTCCCGCAAGTCCTCCAATATGCTTATCCTTGATTACATTATCCCTCACTGATCCTCTTGGTATACACAATTAAATTCCTTTAAACAACATATCTTCTTGAATGAAATAATCTACCTATTTTCTCTAGTTATTTGTCACTGTTTCTTTACAAGCCTTCTAAGGTTTTGAAAAATTAGGGTCAATTTCATATAAGGTCTTCAAATCATCAAATCCAAGTACTTCTACTCTCATCTCAGTCAAAAAACTCCTACTCAATACATCAACAACTCTATTTGACTATCCACTTCTATGTTTCAAGACAAAAGTGAAATTATACAAGTATTCAACCCATTTCATGTGCCTCTGATTTGATTTACTTTGACTTCACAAATTTTGCAATGCCTTATGATCAATATATAACACAAATTCATTAGGAATCAAGTAATGTATCTGTGTGTGAAAATTGTACTTGATCTGTAGACACAACACTTTAGTAAAACATTAGAGGTTAGCAAAAATGAAATCGTGTAATGAAATGAAAGCTAAACTAACCAGGTGATTTACTGCCTTCTAATAGGTGCAAGTATGATGTTCTCAGATTGTTATCAAGATCAGTGACCTTGACGACACCTAAATGAAGGATTTGAATGCAAAAATGATATAAAATATGAATGCAATTGATCTATTTTTTTTGGATTTTAGATGCAATGATATGAAAAACTGATATGAATCTATGCTAATATGGAAATTGATATGCTAAAATAATCTAACAATAATATGAAAACAAAAGTGATCTCACAAAACGTGGTTGATTCGCAAAGAAGCTCTGATTCTCTAGATAGCAATTCATAGCATAAGTTTGTAAATTATGAGATTCTGTGGATTTGAGAGATGATTTGTGAAGAGCTAAAGCCTTAATTTATAGAAATCTAGGGTTTTGAGGATGCATGAAAGAAAGCCATAAATCATTCAAATAACTCAGGTTGATTTTTGAGTTATTTTTAAATAAAAGATAATTTAACTCACAAAAACATGCAAAAGCAGAGTTCAACTCAAAATAGAGTTTAGCTTTAATTGATAATTGATAGTTGTCTGCTTTTCTTGACTGTGCATGTTTTATTTATGAATTAATTTAATAATAAAGTGATTTATTTCCAACTCAACTGATTTTGAAAAATAAAACAATTGATTTATGGGTTAACCAATTATTTTTCAAACTTTTATTCAAAAACAATATTATTAAAAATTGACAACTTGCTTTAATTAATTAAATAAGAATTTAATCAATTATTCATAGGATTTTTGGATTTATTGTCAAAATTAAATAATACAATTTAGGAATAAAAATAATTAACTTCAATTAAATAATTAAGTGGGAGAATTAAATCTGATTATTTAAATATTGAGAATATTCAATTAATCAAACTTTAGGATAAATAGGATTTATCGCCAAATAATCAATAAATTAAAGATAATTATGATAATTAAGAATATTGCTAAGAATATTTCCCGATGCAGAATTTAAGATAATCAATTAGGATTCGATGATGTGCAGATGTGCCTTTGGTTAGGACTTTGATGTCAATTTTGTTCGATGTGTCGATATAGAGGTTAATGAACCTATAGCCCATTTTTGGGGTATTACATTTTGCCCCTCTTTGAATTATTGTGCGAAGTGCAGTGGTTCAAAGACAGTCTATGTATGATGTTTGAAACTGATGATTTGATATGAGATTGCAATTGATATGAAACAAAAACTATGATATGAGACAAAGATTGATTGAAAGATTCAAAGATATGAAGATAATAGGTCCTGAATGACCAAAGATAATGTTAACTATAACAACAAATGAACCAATGATTGTGAAAAAGTGTCAAAATGCCTGATTCCAAACCTTATGATTGCGAAGAAGTGAGTGACCGATTTCAGACTTGATTGTCCTCACATCTGAACCCTTTAGTTACCGAAGAACCAAGGAAATAACACTGATGAACCAATAGTTGCAAAAATTGATACAATTTACAAGATTAAGAGAATACCAGATTGATATGGATCTCGATGAATCTGATATGCCCCGAGTGATGATTGATTTGCCCCTAGCGATGAGGTCTTTTGATGAATCAGCAACTAGACATGGTTGTTGTCTTGATTACTGAGGAAAGATATGATTCCAAATCTAGATATGATTTCAAATTAGATTACAGACTTTGAATGATATGCAATACCATGCCTCCTTCAGGATTAAAATTGAAATTTGACAAGAAAAGTTAGCGTTGATAGTTCAGAAGCATGTTAATTGATTTGAGAAGTGGTTAAACACGTCTGGGAACACATTCTGCATCGTTTAGAGGTCTAGACAACCAAGTTTGACTAGGTTTGACCATGAGTTGACCAAGGTTGAAATTGTGATAGTTTGATGTAAGATAATCAGTTAAGTTGAATTTTGGATTTCTGTGATGATTGAAGGTCGATTATGCAAGTAGTTGATGATATAAATGATCGCAGATTTCAATTTTGATCCCAAAAAAGGATTCTACTTGCTGTTTCGTTGGAGGAACCTTCATGTGAGATTCAACTCTTGTTAGATTTGAAGATGTGATTGAAGAATCATTTAAGCATTGAAGTGTTTCCAAACACCATGAGATCATGCAGACATGCAAAATGCAAAGAAACATGCAAAATGAAATGCAACCTAAGACCTAGGACCTAGTCACTGATCATGTGTTGATTTATTATCATCATTAAACTTTTAGGTAACTGGATAAATCAATATAATGCCCACTAGCCATGAAACCATAGACATATGAATATCGATTTGTATCTGCAAGAATCAATACAACACCCACTTGTCAACAACCATGGATATATGAATATTGATTTTATTTTCGGAATGTCGGATTAGATATAAGCACCAAGGCACAAGCGCCAAGATGACTTGAATATCATGTCCATTTTGATATAGCAATTTGTATAAGCATCAAAACATAAATGTCATGATGACCTGAATACAGCTTGCATGTTTAAACACATCAAATAGTCAAGAGATTATTCTAAATCCAATGTGAATTACTCGTAGTGACCCTTTATCATTCACATCCTTAGGCAAGATCGCATTAAATAGTAGGAGAACTCACTCACTCAAAAAGATAATAGTTAGATCAAACTTCCTTGAATTTTCTGGGTATCAATGGTCGAGGTACGCATGGCCATCCAATTCAAGATAGAGGCTCTTATAGTCAGACACCATTTCAATCTAGAATTTCCAAAGTTGTTAGATTTTCACATACAAGCAGAAAATAAGAAAAGATTATGCCCCCAGTCATCACTCTCTAAATCCTATAAAGGACATCATTGAGGAGCTTGAAAGGACATAATATGAAAAAATCGCAATGCGAATCAGTAAGCATACAAGGAGATAAAAGCATGTAAAAAGAATAGATTGTTTTCAGTTGAGTTTTGATGTTTGATTGCGTTGTTGATGCAAAATCCTTTCTGGAGACAAGACTGACATACTGACTCACATGAAGCTTCAAAGGATTTTGACTGGATATGATATGTCTAAGATATACTAGAGACCATAGGATTTGAAATTGATTGCCCCCAAGTGTTAAGCATTGATAGGATACAGACGCTGGAGCTGATTGGTGTACAGACCAACTTATTGAAAATTGGAAATGCAGAAACAAACCGGGAGATATGTACAAACTAAAGCAAGACTAAAAGTTGGGAAAGACCAAGATTGTGTTGATAGATGGAGTGTTTTGAAACAAGTGGCACCCATTTTCTGATTTTTCACCCTCTTGGCAGAGATTCTATTTTTGCTACCAAGGTGCTTGTTTCCAGGTTTTCACCAAGGCACTTTTTTTCTTTTCCCATTTTTTTGTGTATTTTTCTTTTTTTCAATTTTTTTTGTACTTATGATATTTTTTGATTTTTTTGTGAATCATCAAGGTGCCTATTGCTAGGTTTTCACCAAGATGTTTATTTTTTCAGGACATTTTCCAATTTTAAAGATTTTTTCAGGACATTTTACCATAGACTGAATGCTTTAGGCATAGAATTTTTTTAAGATGGAGAACGTTGATTGGTTCTTAGAGCTGTTCTCCTTTAGTCATTGAGAGTTGATAGGCACCAGAGCCAAAAGTAGTAGTGATTACAAAGGGACCTAGCCAGTTGGGTTCTAACTTCCCCTTGCATTCTCGATGTGATTGATTTTTAGGATTCTCTCTCAATACTAGATCACCAACCTGGAATTCTCTGTGTCTGACTTTCTTGTTGTAACCTCTAGACATTCTCTTCTGATATACTCTGAGATGATCATACATTGTTTGTCTATGCTTATCTAGTAGTTCAAGTTCTTGCAACCTAGACACTCTATAGTCATCATCAGTTACTAGACCATGCATTCAGATTCTTAGTGATGGGATTTTGACCTCAATAGGTAGTACTGCTTCAAACCCATAAACTAAAGAAAAAGGTGGAGCCATAGTAGGTGTTCTGATACTTGTTCTAACGCTGGTTCTGATACTGGTTCTAATACTTGTTCTGATACTTATTCTGATACTAGTTCTGACACTTGTTCTGATACTTGTTCTGATACTTGGTTCTGATACTTGTTCTGATACTTATTCTGATACTAGTTCTAACACTGGTTTTGATACTTGTTCTAATATTTGGTATACCTGATAGCATCTTTTTCCATTGCAAACTCCCAAGAAAGATCATATCATGCAGTCCCAATGTCTAGCAAGGTGGAGAACAAGAGGGATTGGCAAGCTGGTGGAAGAGATGGAAGACAAGAGAATGAAGGAGAATGAAGGGAAGAAATCCTCAAGGGAAAACTCCTCAAGAATACTCAAGCTAGGGAATAATTTTCATGTAAAGCACATTTGGACAAGCAATGAAAGGCCAGCATAGGATAAGTCACAAAAGCGTAATGCCAAAGAAGGAAAGGATGTAGTCCAAAAGAGTAGACATGTCAAGAGGCTTCATAGCATTGTGTTTTACTCTTTCTATCTTTTAGATCAAGACCAAAGGGGAAAAGGATAGCGATAGGAAAAAATGAATGGAGGAAGATGGATATGAAGGCTAAACATGGAAGGAATAAAAGCAAGATCATCATAAGACAACTCAAAAAGTAGCCAAATATTCGTGTATAGATCAACTTTGTCAAGATCAAAGAGAGAAGATGGAATGGATGAAATATGTAGAAGAACTACACATGATGCCTGATTGTCAGGTTTTCATCATGATACTTATCCAAGGTGCCACAAGGGAGTGGTTTTCACCATACAATAAATTTATTTCTCTTTACTTTTGCTACCAAGGCGCCTGTTTCTAAGTTTCCACCAAGGCCCATTTTCAATTTTTTTTTTTTTTTTTTGGAAGAAGGAAAGCTTTTTACATAATTCTCCTTGAAAGGATAAACCATGATATGCCAAGGATTGAAAATGATACACTCAAAGATGCTGATAGGGAAAGGGAGATGGAAGAGAAAAATGGAGGATAAGGTTTTATGTAAAGCGAGTGAGGTTGGAAGATAGGAGGAATAGGCAAATGAGGAAAAAGGATAGGAGGTAGAAGGATAATGAATGGAAGGACTATGAAAGGGTAGGTGGAAAGGAAGGCAAGGTCAACATCAACACACACCTTGAAGGGTGGCGAGAGGATGGAGGAAATGTTAATGAAGGAATACGTGAAGGAATATGGCGAATGGATAGTAGAGGTTGTGGTTTAGGCGCATGGAATGAAAGAATATTTTTGGAGGAAAATGAAGTGGAAGTCTTTGGAAGCTTGAATGTCAACTTCACTTTTTGCTCAACACCAAACTCTTTCAAGAGAGACTTTGGAATCCATATAGTTTTAGGCTTTTCATTTCTTTTTGATGATCTAGAGAGAATATCTTTAATGATGGATTTTGGAACCCATACTTGTCTTGTAGTTTTTTTCTTAGATATCTCTTTTGACTTTATGCTTCCATGTCTATTAGAGGAGACATGGTGATCCTATTTTTTTGATGAATTCTTGTATTGCTTCTTTTTCTTGTATTGAACATTCAAGTTACTTCCAAAAGACTTGGGACTTGTGGAAGAAAAAGGAGGATATGACTGGTTTAGATGGGTGGGTGGATGAAAAGGATTCAAGGGTATGCATCTATGTTGATCTTGAGGAAAGATAGGAGATGGAGGTATGTAAGGACCCAAGATGGAAGGCAAATTAGGAAAGTTAGGAGGGGAAAGTGAAGGGACATAAGGACCCAAGATGGAAGGTAGACGTGAAGCCTTTAGAAGTGGTGGAAGAGGTCCAAGGATGGAAGTGGAAGATGCAAAAGGATAATCAATAAGTTCATCAGCATCTATATGACAACCAAGGATATCAACATCTTTAGAGTGAGCATTAGAATTTTCAATAGAATCAAGTACATCTTGAATATGAGCACCTTCTTTGATAGGATTCTTCAAAGCTTGCAAAGACTTAGGAAGAGTAGAAAGTGGAAATGAACATGGAGTGGTAGAACAAGAAGATGGAAGACTTTGATCTTGACAAGGATCTTTGGATAGCACAAGCACATAATTTTTCTTTTGATTTTCAATAAGCTTAACATTGGAAGTAAGAACACCATTTTTAACAACCTTAATGGAAGTATCATCTTTGGAAAGCACAAGTGTAGTAAGGTTATTTTGATTGTCAATAAGCTGAACAGTGTAAGTAGTAGCTTGATTTTGCTTAGGAGAAGACTTAAGACATGGTGGAATGCATGAAAAAGGGTGTGCAGGATCAAAAGAACCCTAAAGAAGATAAGAGACATCATGAAAAGGATTGGATGACATGGAGGGTTCTTGATCTTGATCTTTCTTTATGTTCTTTTCTTTATCATTTTTGGAGTTCTCTTAACATAAAGCCACTTCTAAGGACAAGGAAGCATGTTGGGATTGTATGGAAGACTTTGGAAGAGATGGTGGAGGACTAGCTAAAGTAGGAATTATAGCATATGAAGGCTTAGGCTCTTTAGGTTTAGCATTATTGAAAGTATTGGTAGCCAAGTGAAGGTTAGCTTGAGTTTCTTCAAGAGGTAGCCCTTGAGGATAACTATAGGGAATCATATGAAAAGTATCAGGACTTGGATGAAGGATTTGTGAAAGATTTGGAAGACTCAGAAGCTTTAGGAAGTGTATGGTTATTGGAGGAAGTAGGGGGTGGAAGGGAACCATCACAAGACAAAGGTTCAACATTAACATGATCTTTCTTGAGAGTGTAATTTTTATTTTCAGCATGAGAGTTCTTAGAGGAGAGATCCTTGTAGTATTGATGCTTCAAGCTAGCACAATGCATTTTATAGTCCTCAACAGTAGTAGATGGATCATAATCAAGGTATTGTTCACAAAAACCATCAAAGTCTTTTTTAAAATCAGAATCATATGGATCACCATCATGATCTATCCAATGTGACATCCCATTTCCAGTAAGCAAGAACACACGACGAGGAGGACTCTTAGGAACAGAGGTGTCATAGGTATCATTATATTGTCCATCATCATAGTCATCATAGTCTCCAAAGATGGATGTGTCACTCTCCGTGGAAGAGGTATCATAATGATTATCACAGTGCTCAAATTTTGTTCGGGGGCATGGTGACATGTACAAGTCTTTATCAAATGGAAAAGGACATAGAGCTTCCATGGAGAACTCTTTAGGTTCTTTTTCTTTCTCAAGTTTGTTAAGTTTGACTTGCATAGCTTGCATCTGCTTCATCATAGCTATGATTATAATTTCTTCCTCATGTGTACTGATTCTTTGAGACATGTGTACTGATTCTCAATAGCTACTACTCTATTCTTGACACAGTGATTTGTTCGACAGGTTCTGGAACTAGGCTGAAAAAGCTAAGTATTTGGCAATTCTATACATTTTCTGACAACTTTTCAAAATTTTCCCAAACGACACTCTGCAGACTCGTACAACAGTGGGTATGCTATGAAATGATAGTTGAAAAGCTCATACGATAGTTGAAAAACTCATATGACAGTTGCTAGCAGGATTTGACTTTTTGAATTTGACTAGCAAAAAGACTCGTAGGACACTGGGTTCTTTACCATACGACATATGGGTAGTAATGAAATGACACTTGATAGAAATTCGTATGACTTTTTGACCTCTTGAGATGAATTTTGACTCTAGAAAAGAATTTTACTTTAGATTTTGCAAATTTTGAGTTTTCAGATTCAGATTGTTTGCAAATTGTATTGTCCAGATTTGAGGATTGTAATAGATTTGTTTGTTTTTAGTAAATAGATAGATAAAAAAGCATGCAAAACAACAAGCAAGTGATTTCAAGCATGTCTAAAAACAATGAACAAGGGCAAAAGAAACCTTGCGCATGAACAATCAAGTTACTTATTCATTCTAATCCTCAGAAGCACTAATTTTGTATGTTCCAAAAATGTTTTGCAATGACACACATATACCCTAGAAAATAAAAATTTGGCCTCGCTAGGGTTTTTAGTAATGGTTTGACTCTGCAACTTTTATGATCCAAAGGGGTGAACTCCAATCCTGGCACACCAGGGTTTTGACACAGTCTGAGAATTTAATCAATCAGGAGCTGCTAGGGAGATCTGACAACCCAACAATAAACCACACCTGTGAAGATTTCTTCCACAAGGACATTTATATAGTGGTTGTTACTACCATGTCTGTAATGGCTATTACCACTTGAGGTTCTGTCAATGCAGTTTTCCCTATGAAGGGATCATCCGCTATGGTTAACCCTCTCTAAAGGTGACTCCCTGTATGATACCACAAGGGGACTTGGCTCTAGATCCAAGGTTTTGACAGCTCTTCACTTTTAACCCAAACAAAGCAAGTAGATTAATCTAACATGCTCAGACAAAGTTTGTTTCACCAAGGTCTGTGATGTCAACCCCATGTGATCTATCAACCTCTTCAGAGAGAGAATGTATCGATCAATAAGAAAAGATGCACTAACTGAGTAGAATGTGAAACACACTGAGTATCCTCCCTACCTATAAGGATTCCATCGTCAAGAAGGATTTCACTAGGAATCCAATCTCTCAAGAATCACAAATAGTGTTCATAGGGCCTAATTACTATGTGAGCACATATATATTTCTGAAAGTAAATCTACTGAAAGTACCCAAAAGAAAAAAGAGGAACACTTAACACTTAAAGTGAATATGAGGTGAGTCCACAAGGTGGAACAATTAACCCCTCACACAAGCTAAAAATGAGTCCACAACTTAGAAAACAAGTGAGTTCTAAAAAGCACAAAAGGGTTGCCTGGTGGAACAATTAACGCTTCTATCCTCTAGACCCCTCCCCTTTATGGCACTGAGATTGCAACCATGGGGTCAAATGAGGGGCCGGTGGATTAGCAAGTCCAATAACCCAAGATAGCAATCTAGATCAATCACAAGTATCTAAGACTGCTTAAATGAATACCTAAGGTGTCACAACCTAGTATCAATTATGCAAGTGTGTAAAATAAAAGCATGAAAAGAAGCACTCAAGCTAGACACATGAGAGATTTATTTTAAGTCCAAATCAAAATATTATCAGAACAAGTAGAATACCTAAGATCCTCATGATGCACTTAGTAGATATTTACTTGATTTTTATCTTTGTTAAGCAATCCCGCGCAAGCAAACAACAAACTCTCCGATAAGAAAACAAGCAAACAAGATATGCAACGTATCTTCAACTTATGAAAACCCTAGGGTTAGCTCTAAAAATCAATTATTATCAGCAATAATAATAAGAAATTAATCCAAATGACAACTCATATCATTCATTGAACCATGTAAAAAAAATAAGTGCATACCCATCACAAAATTTTATTTTTTTTGCTGCATTTGACCTAGTCAACAAGATCTGATTTTTTTGATATGATTTTGGCCATAAAAATAGAAATTTAGAATATAGAACCTTGCTAAAAAAATAGAGAGCTTTCCAAAAATGTAAAATTTTTAGAAAAATCTCTTCATTTGTGCCCTAGAGACCCGTTTTACCAAAACAAACTAGTTTTTGTAAATTGACTATTTGAGCTATTATATTGCATCCAAATTTAAAATACAAAGAATGGAAACCCTGTAGAATTTAAAGAGCTTTCCAAAAATATAAAAATTTCCAAAAAATATGCTGATTTGCATCAGATATTGATTTTTTCCAAAATTTCAAGAAAAAATTATTAAAAATTCAAAACATCTCCAAAAATTCTAAATTTTTTACTGTAGCATCCCTGATATGTGTCCAACCTAAAAAAAAAATTTAGCAAAAAACTCTAAGCTTTTTGGGAGATAAAATTAAATCTTTAAAACTTTAGGGTTTTAGCTCACCAAAAAAATCAAAACTAGCATGTAAAGGTGGGTTGCCCCACGGTGGGTGCCAGAAATGTGTGTGTGAAAATTGTACCTGATCTATAGACACAACACTTCAGTAAAATATTAGAGGTTAGCAAAAATGAAATTGTGCAATGAATTGAAAGCTAAACTAACCAGGCGATTTACTGCCTTCTAATGGGTGCAAGTATGATGTTCTCAGATTGTTATCGAGATCAGTGACCTTGACAAAACCTAAATGAAGGATTTGAATGCAAAACTAATATAAATTATGAATGGAATTGATCTATTTTTTTTGGATTTTAGATGCAATGATATGAAAAACTGATATGAATCTATGCTAATATGGAAATTGATATGCTAAAATAATCTAACAATAATATGAAAACAAAAGTGATCTCACAAAATGTGGTTGATTCACAAAGAAGCTCTGATTCTCCAGATAGCAATTCATAGCATAAGTTTGTAAATTATGAGATTTTGTGGATTTGAGAGATGATTTGTGAAGAGCTAAAGCCTTAATTTATAGAAATTTAGGGTTTTGAGGATGCATGAAAGAAAGCCATAAATCACTCAAATAACTCAAGTTGATTTTTGAGTTATTTTTAAATAAAGGATAATTTAACTCACAAAAACATGCAAAAGGAGAGTTCAACTCAAAATAGAGTTTAGCTTTAATTGATAATTGATAGTTGTCTACTTTTCTTGACTGTGCATGTTTTATTTATGAATTAATTTAATAATAAAGTGATTTATTTCCAACTCAACTGATTTTGAAAAATAAAACAATTGATTTATGGGTTAACCAATTATTTTTCAAACTTTTAGTCAAAAACAATATTATTAAAAATTGACAACTTGCTTTAATTAATTAAATAAGAATTTAATCAATTATTCATAGGATTTTTGGATTTATTGTCAAAATTAAATAATACAATTTAGGAATAAATATAATTAACTTCAATTAAATAATTAAGTGGCAGAATTAAATCTGATTATTTAAATATTGAGAATATTCAATTAATCAAACTTTAGGATAAATAGGATTTATCGCCAAATAATCATTAAATTAAAGATAATTATGATAATTAAGAATATTGCTAGGAATATTTCCCGATGCAGAATTTAAGATAATCAATTAGGATTCGATGATGTGCAGATGTGCCTTTGGTTAGGACTTTGATGTCGATTTCATTCGATGTGTCGATATAGAGGTTAATGAACCTATAGCCCATTTTTGGGGTATTAAAGTATCCACTTCTTTAAGGCTTGAACAATAACATAAAATTCTTGATCATAAACTGAATATTTCCTCTTAGCATCATTCAATTTATCACTATAAAAAGTAATAGGTCTACCTTCTTAACTCAATATTTCCCCAATTGCACTTCCACTTTCATCAAAATCAACTTAAAATACCTTGGTGAAATCAGGTAAAGCCAATACCATTAATTCATCTACCTTCTGCTTCAATGTTTCAAAAATTCTATCAACTCCATGTGTCCACTTGAAATATTTCTTATCTCCTCTCATTGTCTCTGTCATAGAATTACAAACTGAATTGAAATTCCTAATGAACTTGTGGTAGAAACTTGACAAACCATAGAAAGATATAACCTCTCCAACACTTTTAGGTTTATGCCAATCCATTATTGCTTTAACTTTCTCAGGATCTATCTTCAAGCCTTGAGCTGAAATCACAAAATCCAAATACACTATATCTTCCTTCACGAAAGAACATTTCTTTAGGTTAATCAATAACTTATCCTCTTTCAATCTCTACAAAACTTCATTGGTCTCAAAATAATTCTTCCATTCATCCCCTTCTCTGATTTTGATATGATGATAACCACTTTTCAAATCAATCTAGGTAAAGTATTTTTCTCCATTCAAACAATCCATTATATCATCCATCCTTGGTAAAGGAATCTAGTACTTCACTATGATTCTGTTTATGGCTCTAGAATCAGTACATCATTCTCCATTATTCTTAGGTGCTAACATAACTAGTATAACATAGGGACTCAAAATTTCTCTGATCAAACCCTTCTACAATAGTTCTTGGGCTTCTATGTTCAATTATTCATTCTTTATCAGTGTTAATCGGTGCAATTCTTTATTTGGAAAACTAGCTCCTAGTATTAAATCCATGCAATGACTATTTCTTCTAATAAGAGGTAATCCATCAGGTACATTATCTGAAAAGATATGTTGAAATTATGTCAATAATTCTTCAATTTCCAATGGTTGTTTATTATTTGTCCTCGTATTAGGCTTCCTAGTAATTGTTAACACTAAGCATTGCACCCGTAATGACTAAGTAAAAAACTTAGCAATCCTGTGTAACATGGGAGTACTTCCAAGTGTGGGACAACTATGAAAGTAAACCTCCAGATTGAGGGTCGACTTCCCTTGAATCACCTTGAAACTTAAACCAAACCTTAAGGTGAAAAGAGATAGAAATGCATGAAAATAATTAACTAAAAGAGAAAATGAGGTGATTCACCAATTTTAGAATGACTCATAGCTTCATTATGCTCACAACTATTCTTAAAACAAAGATTTAATTTCACAACTTAACACTATCTATCTTATTACTTTCAAGATTATCTAGGTGCTGAGTGTACCTAAGGAGGGAAAAGGATTCCACAACTTAGATAACTGGAATTTGCACACAAGAATGACCCCCTGAGTAACAAGATGAATCCCCTGAACTCCCAAAAAAAAAAAAACATCAAGAAAGGATTAGATTTAATCACATCTGCTTGACATAACACTTATTAACAACTTAGAAAATGAATATGATAAGAAGGAAGCACTGCTATTACATTAATATGAAGGAGCCAAAACTGCTCAAGGATTACAAAACACTCAACATCCAACATGGATAGAATGGAAGAACCCCCTCTCACAAGAACGTGAAGGGTATAAATAGGAAATAGGAGGAAAATATCATCTCCATAAATTTGGAAAACATCACCACAAAATCAGGACTGGAAAGAGGGGAATCCTCTAGAATCTGCATTTTGTCCCAAAAGTGCAACTGAAATCTGGCTGGCATGACCCCGGATTTTTAGGGGTAGGTGAAAGGAAGGAGAAAATAGAATATCCTTTCTGCAAAACCTACTCCTATCAACAACTAACCCCCTAATCATGCTGAATGAAAATCTAACTAAATGATTTATAAAATATCATTTAAGTCAAGATTTTTACAATAATAAATAACATGCTTTATATTTTACCTCTTATGCAAGGCTAAGAAAAAAAACATTTTATGTGACAAAAAAAAAACCCACCTTATGTTAAAAGATATTTCAAAACAATATCAAAAACCCCAACTTATGCTTTTCCTCTTTTCATCGAGATTCAAAGAGAAATCATGACATCTGTGCCCTAGTTGCTATTTGGGGGGAAAGAAAGCATGGATTTTAGAAAGTTTCCAGCTTCTACTTCGATCTCTTTTGGAGCTTGTTGCCTTCACTTGTATGAAAGGAGGTAGGTGATCTCATTTTTTTATTCATTCATACTTTGATCTTGGTTTCAAATACATCTTTTACTACTTTGAATGCTGTTCTGAATCCTTACTTGCCGACTAGAAAATGTGGTAGCTAGGGCACCACTATTTTTCATAGAAATGTGTGATTTGAATCCCCAAAAGTGGACATTTTTGCATTGTTTTGTTGTTTATGGAAGTGATCTGTAACTCTCCTGTGCTCTATTTCCATACAAGGGGCTTCATGATGTTGCAATGTTGTCCATCTTTGAGGCACTATGCAACATTCATGCTATTTCACATGATCTTTACTCATTTCACTTGCAGATTTTTTTTTACTTTCTCTATTTTGACCTCCATGGAAAAGGCTGTTTGGATGGAAAATTGGTAGATAGTATGATTTTGTCTTCTGATGTTGAGCTCTGTTCCATCAATGATGATCTCTTTCTATCCCATTCTAGTCCTTGCATGTACTTGCACTTCTCAGATGAAATAATAGATGTTGGTTCTTGAAGCTCACTACTCATAATGATGTTTGAAACTACATTCTGTTACTCATACTAGTAGATTGCCTCATTGTTTAAATTTTGATTTTCTGTCCCATTTGCAAATTAATGATAGTTCTATCCATCTCTCCAAGAATGAAACTTGATTCTTCCTGAAGCATTTTACTATTTTTTACTCCACACAAAGGAGCACCATGAAACTGTATAGTTACCCATACTTGTAAAATACTTATTCCATTTATTTTACCTTGCTATTATCTCCTTGGGGCAGTGAGTTATGACTTTGTTTTGGTTCATTCTAGAGTATTTTTTACTATTCTACCTCAATAGGGAGTGGTGTCATCATGTTTGAATGCTGCCTATGGATGCATTTTGTAAAGTTATGTCTCCATTGTTGTTCTGAATGCATTTGGCCTCTTGAAAAGTTTCTCTCACTATTTTGAACTTTGGTGGTACATGCATCATTATTCTATTTCATGTATCCAATTGGTGAGATGTACTCTTATGCTGAAAATGTAGAATGTATCACATGCATTGCTTATGTGTTGAATGCTGATTGTTAACCAATGTTTTTCTTCCTGGTACTCCATGGCTTTCCCCGGGTTCATAGGTGTCCTTGTCTGTTCTCAACATGCTTCAAAGATGGCTTTTAAAGGCTGCCCTTGAAGTCTACCTTTTCATAAACTAGGACATTTATAGCTCCTCTGTATCTGCACATGGAACAAATGAGTTAGTAAAAAACATGGTACTCTTCCTTCTTCCTGCAACATTTTTGTGAGTGTGCACATGCATGGAGCATAGTCCCCTTTTTATGATTTATGGTTAACTATAGGAATACAAATCCATACGTGTGGATAAATAATTGGCCATCATACATTGCTTAGATCCATTGGATCTAAACCCATCTCTTCTCTCTCTTGCAGGCTGTGCATCAACAAGAGCATACTGGAGTGACTCGGGTCAACATTTCTTCTTTTCTTCAGGCAATGTTTGGTACCCTATTATTTATGTTCATTTTCTTTATGCACATGTAGTTAGTCATAGATCTTAGAAGTTGGCTATGCTCATGGCCTACGTGAGCTTACATGAATGTTTTACTTTAATTCTGCACATTTGTCATTCCATGCTCAAAATATGAATATGATTTAATTCATGTATCATTTCATTTACCCCTTGGATAGCTCTCCTTTCATGTAATTTTCAATTTCAGCTCAAAAAGAACACAAAATTAATTCAGATCATTAATAATGTGCAAACTAGGTTACTTAGCAACCCACCTAGTAATTAGGCCAATTAACATCAATCAATTGAATGAACATAAAAATGGGCAACATTTCTGGTGACCTCTGCTAAGTAATTTCTTGATAAGTACCTTGTTGACTAGTAACCTTCCATTATCCATTGGGCATAGAGTCCTCTAGCTTCAAAATGAGACTTGGTTCAAACTCTAGAAAAAAATAGCAGCTCCTCAAAAAAACTAGCTGCCTAAGATATGTTGGGATCATTCTGAAGGACTCACTTGATGAGTATGAATGATTTGTATTAGTGAGCTTGAAGCTCACTAATACAACCATTGATGCTTGATTGATGGAGCTTTACATGGTGGCATCAATGTATCTCAATTTATTGCTAACTACTGAAAATAGGAACACACAATTGAACTGAAACAAACTGTGCCTCCAGCACTTAGGAAAAAAAAACAAAACTAAAAAACTGAAACTACTAATCTACTAATGTACAGGGGTAGTACTTAACCTCAATAGAAAAGCTTGAGGTGTATTCCATTCATAGTATGGGTAACTCCTCTCCATCCATGGTAGCTAGCTGATAGGCAATGTGAGCTTTACATTCTGTAACCATGAATGGGCCACTCCAAATAGCATCAAACTTTGTGTGCCTCCCAAGTTTATTCTTCAATTCATCCCATTTAAGCACTAAGTCACCCTCTTTAAAGACCCTTGCTTTAGCTTTTATATCAAATGACTTCTTCATCTGATCATGGTGTTTATCCAGGTTCTGCCATGTTGTCTTTCTTGACCTCTCAAGTTCAACTAATTCTGCAAGTCTTACTTGCATGGAATCCTCATGAGTTAACTCAGTTTCTTTGATTAGATTAAGGGTAGGCAACTCAACTAAGATGGGAATCCTAGCTTCTTTTCCATAAACCAATATGTATGGGGAGTTACTTGTATCCCTTTTTGGAGTTATTTGGCCTACCCATAAGGCCAACCTTAACTTGCTGTGCCAATCCCTCTAATTGCCTTCAATGGTCCTTTTTACAATCCGAATCATATTTTTATTTATCGATTTGGCTTGACCATTACCTTGGGGGTAATAGTTAGAAGAAGTGCTCAGGTAGATATTATGGTTTAGTGCCCATTCTACAATATTTTCCCCCAAGAAGGCAAGAGCATTATCTGATACAATGGAGTCTTGTGCACCAAATCTGGCAACTATGTCTTGATAGAAACTCAAAATAGAGCTTTATGTGGCATCCTTCAAAGCTATGGCCTCTGTCACATGGTGAAGTAGTTTTTGGCAGTCAAGATCCATTTGTGTCTAGAGATTTAAGGTGGGTTGATAGGTCCTATGAAGTCTAATCTCCAATTCATGAAGGGTTTCTTTGTTTTGACATGATGTAGGGGTAAAGGAGCTAACCTCTGTTTTCCTGCAAACAAAGCACAGTTCTTACACTTCCTTACCTAGAAAAAGCATCTTTGTGTAAATCTAGCCAAAAATACCCAGCCCTCATCACTTTAAGGTTAGTTGTTCTTGTTGCAAAGTGTCCTCCAGACTCCCCATCATGTAATTCTTCCAGAATTCTACTCACATGTTCTGGTTCCACACACCTCAGCAAGACACCATTGTAATCTTTTCTAAATAGAATGCCACCAATAATAACATAAGGGATGGCTTGGAGCTGGTAATACCTTCTCTTGGCTCTGTCCAAGCCTTGGGGGCATTCACCAGTCAGGAGATAGTGCCTCATATCTACTATCCAATTTTCATTCTGTTCTTGGTTTTTGTTCATTAGGACAACATCTCCTTCTTGCTAGTTGTAGTCTTCTTCCTTTTTTGCCATCTGTTCATAGAGTCCCTTTCCTTTGATCAGCTTGGTAGTCTTGATCTAGATATCATAATCCATGATTTTGGTGATCCATCTAGCCCTCTTATGATTTAGGTCCTTATTCAATAAGAATTCTTTGATACAAGGATGAGCAACCATTAAGTGAATTGTGTTATTAGAAAGTAAATGCCAAAAATTTTTTAGGCTCCTTACCACTGCCAAGACATGGTTCTCTAGCTGAGTGTAATTCAAATCATATCCATCCAGACCTTGGTTGTAGAAAGCCACTGGTTGCTCCTACTTGTCATTATTCTGCTGAACTAACATGATAGAAATAGTGTCAATGTTTCCAAAGGCATAAAGAGTAAAATCCTTTGAGAATTTTGGATTTACCAGAGTAGGGGCTGAAGCCAATGCTTCTTTTACCTCTTCAAAGCATCTCTTACCCTCACTTGTCTAATGAAAAACCATGTTATTTTTAAGCATCTGAGTCATTGGTTTTAACAGTGCTGCAATATTTGGAATAAATCTTCTCAAGAAGTTAATTCTTCCCAAGAAACTTTGCAGCCCTTTCTTATGTGTCGGTAATGGCAATGCCAGGATTGTACTTATTCTTTCTGGATCGGTAGTTGTTCCTTCTTGGAGATGATGTGTCCTAGTAGTCTCCCCTCATGGACACAAAATATAGAATTCTTAGGATTTAGAGAGACTCAAAATTCTTTGCATCTTTCAAATATCTATGACAGGTGAATCAAATGTTCATCAGTACCTTTTGAAAAAATAGTAATATCATCAAGGTACACCAAGACAAATCTGTGCACTAGTCCTTGAAAAGCCATCTCCATAGCTTTCTGAAAAGTGGCACTAGCATTGGATAGCCCAAAGGCATCTTCCTATAAGCCATGGTGCCCCACTTTGTGGTGAAGGCATTTTTAAACTAATCTTCCTCCTTCACTAGTATCTGATTATAACCAAAGAACTCATCTAGTAAGGAGAGTCTGTCTGACCCGGATACAAATTGTAGAATTTGTTCCATAAAAGGTAGGGGATGATAATCTTTGAGAGAAGCTTGGTTGAGGTCCCTAAAGTCCACACACAACCAGATTTCTCCATTCTTTTTTCTAATAGGAACTAGGTTGGAAACCCAAGAGGTATGTTTAATGGGAAATATAATATTGGCTTCCATCATCTTTCTCAATTCTATTTTCATCAAAAACTCCAGCTTAGGATTTATGGGTCTCTATTTCTGTCTAACAGGTTTGGCATTGGGCTCAAGTTCAATGGTATGCTAGGCTAGGTGAGGGTCAAATCCTTTTAGGTCTTGGTATTTCCAAGCAAAAATATCACTGAACTCTTGACATAATAAAGTAAAAGCTTGCTATTTGGGATGTGAGCATACCTTCCCAAGTTTGAGGAACATATCCTGGTATATTTCCACTAGTTGGTAGTGCTCCTCTTTGACTGCCATGGGTTCTTTATCCTTCTTGACCTAATCATTAGAATTGAACATCGATTCAAGGGTAACCAATCCTTTTGGCAGTTTGTTAGTCTTAAGCTATAATATTTGATCATTGTATTGATGGGCATGTTTACTCTGATTAGCATTAGAAAACCCAGCCTCTTCCATTAGAAAATTCAGAATTTGTTCATCACTTTCAAAAATCTGCCAGCTTACTTGGTTATCTAGGACTGAAGGCTTTAACAGGATCTCGACATACTGTTGCATTTTAGTATTCTTGACTTCTTTAGAGATGTCATATTGAACTCCCATTGCAGCCAGCCTATCTGCTTTCTTATTCTAATTTCTTAGAACAGAGATTAGATTAAAAGTATCAAACCCTTCAACCAGATCCAAAACTCTATGCTTATACATCCTTAGCACATCATTTTTAGTGAGATTAGTGTTCCGAATTTGATTAACTATTAATTCACTGTCACTGAAAACTTGCAGACACTTGATACCTTTCTTTCTGGCCCATTCTAAACCATGAATTAAGGCTTCATACTCTACTGTATTATTAGTGTAGCTAAATGAAAAGTGTACAATAGAGTAATAACTTTCATCTTCTGGTGAAACTAGAACAGCTCCTCCTCCTGCACCAATATTGCTTTTGGCGCCATCAAAGAATAGTTTCCATAAGTCATTCTTTTGTTATTCTAGATCCTCTTTCTTCATTAAATTTGGGATCACTGCATTCTACTCATGAATGATGTACATCCCCATGCTGAATACTTCCATGTTTCTAAAAGGATAATCTTCTAGGTTCTCTTCTACCCACTCATCCAAGACAATATCTAGGATACTCTCAGTAGTGGTCTTTGGTTCTGTAACAACAAACTCTAACTCATGGAATGTCAGGTTGGAATTGATGGGGCTAGGTGTATAGGGCTCAACATGGTCTTTTGAAAAGGCTTCTTATTTGATTCTAACCCTTGCACCATACCTAGTCTTGAAATACTGATGAGACCAATCTGAGGAAAGATACCCACCCAACTTGGTAGTAAAATCTTTGCTAAGGCAAATGGAAAAGTAGGGTGGTAGGTCAATAACATATATATCTCAAAAAATTGAAAAGTTAGGACACACATGCAAGGTGAGGCTCAAGTTCTTTATCACTCCAATTGTACCAATTGATGACCCATCTAGTTAGACAATAGGCCTATCTAAAGGCTCATAAGACAATCCTAAGGTGTTTGCCAATTGCTTAGGTATAATTGAGTTATTTGCTCCTGAGTCAATCATATAGTTGTGTACTAAAAAATTTCCAATAACAAGAGTGACATAGAAGGGAGGAGGCTTGACTTGTGAAGTCTTCTATCCACTTGTGGGTTTTGTACTATCTTTTACATTCTGCACCTTCTGAGACGCATCATCCATTAAAATCCTATGCTGCTCTACAACATCCTTGTCAGTCAAAACAATCTTAGATAAAGCATCTAACATCAATTATTTTTTCCTAGGAATGGCTAAGGTATCTAGCATGGGTACACTTATGGAAGTTTTCTTCATTTGCTCAATAATATTGGAGGAACCCAAGCTTACCTTTGGCTATCCCTTTCCTACAGTACCCTCTGATTGTGTTGGTGTAGGCTGTACCACTATTTTCATAGGCTCCTTAGCTGGTATAGATTGCTCTTGAGGCAAAATTTGGACAACTTTAGGTTGAGAAACCATCACTGGGGATTGTTAGCCATTTGAAACTGGTTGTTCTACCTCCATAGCCTTCTTCTTAGATCTTGTGTTGGTTGAAACTAGACTATAATTCTGATTGCTGGCAGAGTTAACCCCACAAAACTCCTCATTCTGCCAGTTCATGAGAGCCACATCAGGTGCATTATATTCACTTGGGGCAGCTAACTGATTCTGCTACATTTGAGGCTCTAATGGTACTTTTGGCTGTGCCATAACATTGTTTTGTGCCACTAGGGTTTGACCAAATCCATTGGGACAAACTCCTTGGATGTGTTGCTGGTTACAGAGACAATTAAACTCATAATCATGGGCCATATTATTCTATGCTACAGGAACAAGTCCTCTAGAAGCACTAGGGATGTTGGGATTGTAGGGCTGACTGGCTCTCTAATTATAGTTCCTTGCTTGACCTTGCTATCCTAAATGGTAGAGAGGTCTATTTTTCTAGTACTAGTCCTGATATGGACCTTGGTAGGGTTGTTGGTAGGGCTGTTAATGAGGCTAGTACTGCTACTTTTTGAGACTAACCAACTCATTAGTAACACTTTGTAAGGCTTTTTTGATCTCATTCAGCTCTTGGGATTGGTTCACAACTGCATTAATAGCTTGTTGAGAAGTGTTTGGGATAGGTGGAATAGATACCAATGCTAGAATTGATTCTAGGATAGGATGAATCTCAAGAAAGATAGGCATTGGAGGCCTTGGGGCTATCTTTCTAGCTTGTATTAGACTATTTTCTACCCTTATAGTAACACCATATGTTGCTGGTAAATTATTCCTTCCCATAGATTGGATCATAATAGAAATATAACTATCGAGGGCCCTCAAATAATATAGGAAAGCATGTTGGCTTGAGGATCTAACTATAGCTGGTATTCTATTCCATGTCCTTTGGAATCTGAAGTTGAAATCCATCATGTACTCCTAGGGTTCCCTTTTAATGGTGGTTAGATGTTCAACTAAAGAGAGGTGGTCTGAATTGTCCTCAAATTGATTAGTTAAGGCTTGTCTCAACCCATCCCAGTCAGTTATAGAACCGACTTCAAAACCTCTAATGTTAGGAATAGTCCCAAGAGATAACTAAGAGGGGGGGGGGGTGAATTAGTTATCTACAAGTTTCAATTCTTTATCCAATTAAGTATACTCAAACATAAAGCATAAACACAATGAAAGAACACTTGAACATAACACCAATATCTTGGTTACGGGGAAACCCAAATAGGTAAAAATGCCAGTGGGAATTGACACCCACTAATATTCTGCACTAGTGTATTATGATCCTTGTTAGAAGATCCTTAACCTTGTTAGGAGTTTCTTTACAATATATTTAGTATAGTAGACCTGGTCAAGGGTCAGACCCTATTAGGATTCTTTTACAGTTAACCCTCTTAGGGGTGAGGATGCACTGTTTGAGAGCACCCTGCTCAAAGGGGTGAAGGCTACAAACTTTTGTTTAATAGATACACACTATATCTGGATATTGGTGAACTGCACTTTGACCTGCTCTCTGGATCAGTTCCAATGTATAGCACAAATACTTTACTTGGTCACATAGACCTTTCGATTGCTCAACACTTCACACACTTTGTTCTGCTCTTTACAATTGACTCTGAACCATACCTAGTAATCACAAATGACTGTCTATAAATATCTTTCCTCTAAATGATATAATACAGTTGGCCTATTAGAACCACCTTGAAATCATATTAGAGAAGTCATAACAAACTCCAATAATAATTCAGTTAACTCTACGAAGCACACAACACATTCTGGGACCTGTCCAATAAGATAATTATAGATGCACGCTACACACTGTTGACTCTACCAAAACAACTGGATCTTTCTCCTCAAGTTGAATTACCTCATGCAATCTTAACCGAACCTTACTAACTCTTCTCCAAGATCTAATCCAAGGGTGCATACCGAAATGATAGGCGCAACTCCAGAACCAATATAATCTTTGTCAGCTCTTCTGAACAAACATAGGAAACTACAACAGCTGAATAGCGACTGCATAACTTCACTTCTACTAATCATTAGACTCTGTGTCCATGACTGTAACATTACTAACATGTCTCCACAACATATCCAAAGGTGCAAGGCTCCATGATAACTGTACAGATAACCATACATAGAACATTGCCTGTTACTCTATCAAGAATATTGCTTGACATAAGCTATTGTATAACTATCTGTACTAATAGTTAACATCTACGTCCATGATATCATTCAAATCCATTAGATTTCCACAATCCATATTACTGTAAGTGTCAGTTTCTGGATTTGATTGTGTAGCATTTTTTAACCATCAACATTTTGGATCATACTACATGATCCATCATCAGGATGCTGCTAGAGAGAAAGGAAACATAAAATGATATGTTGTAGATCTGGCATACAATAAAAAGAGGAGGGAGAGAGGAAGAGGGGAGAGAGAAGACAGGTGCATGGAGATCCACAGTGACAAGACCTACAAGTAGTGACAATTAGAGAAGGGGGGGAAAAAACATCACTCCCAATGAAATAACAAGAAAAATAAAATGATATAGTGCAAAAATGAATTGACATAAAAGAGAAAAAAATTGATATATAAATATAAAAGAGTGTAAAAGAGCAGGTATCTTATATATACAAAAGAATATGTATACATGTATATAAGTACAATAAATATATGTGTATGTATTGTACTAAGTATATGTACATAAAATTGTATATATGTATGAATACGTATACATATGCATATATGTCTACATATACGTATACATATATGTATATATGTATGTGTGTGAGAGAAAAAATAAAAATATACATAAATAAGTCTTAGTGTATATATTTGATATATATATAGTCAACACAAAACTTAAACATAAAAGGAAAAGCATGAACAAGACTAAATAGACAAGGGCTTAAATAAAATAAACAAAAACAAAAACAAAACCATGCATAAATAATTTCTTCATGTGTATTTACGTTTATGTTTAAAATCAAAAACATAAATAAATAAGCATAAACAAGGAAAATAAATAAATAAATAAATAAATAAATAAATAAATAAATAAATAAATATATATATATATATATATATATATATATATATATATATATATATATTATATATATATATATATATATACACACACACACATACACATATATGTATATATATATGGGTGTGAGAAAACAAATAAAAATTGACAAAAGAAAGTCTTAGTATATATATTAGTTATATATATAGTTGAAAGTCAACACAAAAATAAACATAAAAGGATGAGCATGAACAAGACTAAATTGACAAGGATGTAAATAAAATAAACACAAACAAAAACTAAAAAAACATAAATGATTTCTTTATGTCTATTTACATTTATGTTTAGAATCATAAACATAAATAAATAAACAAAAACAAGGAAAAAATAAACATAAACCCATAATTAAAATGAATTTTATTTATTTATGTTGTAAGTGACCACACATAAATAAACATAAATAAAAAAGTGTAAACAAAAATGAATTAACATAAGCGTAAATAAAATAAACATAAACGAAAGACAAGACTATGCATAAATAATTATTTATGATTATGTACGTTTATGTTGATAAACATAAACATAAATAAATAGCCATAAACAAGAATAAATAAATAAGAACCAAAATTAAAGTTGTTAATAAATATTAATGTTAATTTGCAAACAAAATTAAGCCAGTGTAAAGAAAAATAGGAAGACAAACATAACTAAATCAAGTAGAAAGGGAAAGCAAGAAAATAAAATATAAAATAAAATTATATATATATATATATATATATATATATATATATATATATATGTATATATATATATATATATATCTATATATATATATATATCTATATATATATATCTATATCTATATCTATATCGATATCGATATATATATATATATACATATATATATATATATATATATATGTATATATATATATATGTATATATATATATATATATGTATATATATATATATATATATATATGTATATATATATATATCTATATATATATATATCTATATAGATATATATATATATATCTATATAGATATAGATATATATATATATATATATATATATATAGATATATATATATATATATATATATATATATATATATATATATATATATATATATACATATATATATATATATATACATATATATATATATATATATATATATATAGATATCGATATATATCTATATATATATCGATATCGATATATATATATATATGTATATAGATATATATATATCTATATATATATCGATATCGATATCGATATCGATATCGATATCGATATATATATATATATATATATATATAGATATATATATATATATATATATATATATATATATATATATATATATATATATATATATATATATATATATATATATATATATATATATATATATATATATATATATATATATATATATATCTATATCTATATCTATATATATATATCTGTGTGGGTAAGAGAGAAAGCTATGAAGTGAAAATGCCAATGGGTGAGTATAGAAAAGAATGAAAGAAAGTGAGAGAGGTCAAGAAAGAGAAAACCAAAATGCAAGCAAGTAAATGTATGAAAACACCAAGGGAAAGGGCACAAGAAGCGACACACAATTGGAAGGGGTCAGGGCTGAGGTTGGGAAGCGGGGGGAAAAATTGAATACATGACACAAAATAGCCCAAGCGGGGAGAAAGGAAGGGGGGAGAGGAAGGGGGGGCAAGGGAAGGCAAAAAAAGGAAAGGATGAGCAGACTAGGAGGACGGGTTGAGACGCGAGAGGTTTCTAAGGGAAGATAACAAAGGATGCCAAGAAGTGCTTAAGCTCCAACCATCATCTCTATTGAGGTTAGAGGGGTGGTTGTTGATCTCAATGGCTTCCTTGAGTTTCCTTTTGAAGAAGTTTTCTTCCTTAAACACAATCTAAGTATCTTCCAAGTAGATGTGGTGTTTAGTGGAAGAAGAATGTTTTGCTAACGTTGATTTAAGAACATGCTCATGCCTGATATCAGCAGCATGTTCTTTGATCCTTGTGTTGAAGGAACGATCGGTTTTGCCTATGTATGGGGTGCTACAAGAACATAAGATCTTGTAGACCCCCGACTCTGAGAAAGTATCTTTGGAGTCCTTGATCAGGGGAACACAAATCCTTAAGGTGGACAAGGGCTTGAAAGAGACCCGAACACCTTTTTTACCCAAGATCTTAGAGATCTTGTGGGAGATACCTACCACATAGGGAATAGAAATAAATGGTGAAGACTCTGGGTTAGAGGGGAGGGGATTGGAGGAGGAAAGAAAGAAAGATTGGGCCAAGTGGAAAGCTTTGGAGATTTGTCTATCTGAATATCCGTTCCACTTGAAAACTTGACGAAGGTGCTTGAGCTCCTGGTCTAAATTATCCTCATCACAAATCCGATAGGCTCTTAAGGCAAGGGTTTTTAAGATGCCAACTTTTTGGCTGGGGTGGTGGTGAGAAGAAGCATGGAGATAAAGGTTAGTGTGGGTGGCTTTACAAAAAACCCAATGACCAAGGTGGCCGTCTGGTTTTTTAAGGATTGAGACATCAAGGAACGAAAGGTGATTATTGGATTCAATCTCCTTTGTGAAAGAAATGCAAGGGACTAGATTGTTGAGATGAGTGTGAAACTCTTCGAGCTTGTCTAGACCATGAGGCCAACAGACATTGGTGTCATCTACGTATCACTTCCACCACTTAGGCTTGAAGGGGAAAGAATGTAAAGCCATTTCCTCATACTCTTCCATATATAGATTCACAATCACTGGTGAAAGTGGGGAGCCCATGGCCATGCCATCAACTTGTTCATAAATGACATCGAGGAAGGAGAAGAATGTGGATCGCAAGCATTACTCCACCAAAGAGGTAACCTCTACATTAACTCTACGCTTGACAATGTTTAAAGACTCTGGAATGGGAACCTTGGTAAAGAGGGAAACAACATCAAAGATAACCAAGATGTCGTGACTGTCACATCTAGATTCCTTAATAAATTGGACAAAGTGGTTTGAGTCTTTGATGTAGGAGTCTGAATTTCTGACGAGGGGGGATAATAATTTGGCAAGGAAAGTGGCCAACTTGTAAGTCGGGGAGCCCATTTTGTCCACAATAGGTCTCAAAGGAATGTTGGCTTTGTGAATTTTTGGGACCCCATAAATGTGGGGGGTAATCTCCTTGGTGGGCAACATGTGCTTCTTGGTGGCTTCATCTAGGGAGGACCCTGAGATGGCAGCTTTGACCTTCTTCAAGATTTTGGCTCAAGGGTTATGGGGAACAACCTTGTAATTGTTTGTATCTGACAAAAGGTCAAGCATCTTAGCGATGTAGTCAAACTTATTCACAATTACTATGGCATTTCCTTTATCGGCCTTAGAGATAACAAGATCATGATTGTGAACAAGATTTTTATACACACATTTAAATACACACACACACACACACACACAATTTATTTTATATTTTATATTTGGCTTGCTTTCCCTTTCTACTTGATTTAGTTATGTTTGTCTTCCTATTTTCTTTACACCATCCAAATTTTGTTTGCAAATTAACATTAATATTTACTAACAACTTTAATTTTGGTTCTTGTTTATGGTTATTTATTTATGTTTATGTTTATCGACATAAACGTACATAATCATAACTAATTATTAATGCATAGTCCTGTCTTTTGTTTATGTTTATTTTATTTATGCTTATGTTAATTCATTTTTGTTTATGTTTATTTATGTGTGGTCACTTACAACATAAATAAATATAATTAATTTTAATTATGGGTTTTGTTTATTTTTTCCTTGTTTTTGTTTATTTATTTATGTTTATGATTATAAACATAAACGTAAATAGACATAAAGAAATCATTTATGTTTTTTTAGTTTTTGTTTGTGTTTATTTTATTTACGTCCTTGTCAATTTAGTCTTTTTCATGCTTATCCTTTTATGTTTATTTTTGTGTTGACTTTCAACTATATATATAACTAATATATATACTAAGAGTTTCTTTTGTCAATTTTTATTTGTTTTCTCACACCCATATATATATACATATATGTGTATGTATGTGTGTGTCTATATATATATATATATATATATATATTCCTTGTTTATGATTATTTATTTATGTTTATGATTTTAAACATAAACGTAAATAGACATAAATAAATTATTTATGCATGGTTTTGTTTTTGTTTTTGTTTATTTTATTTAAGCCCTTGTCTATTTAGTCTTGTTCATGCTTTTCCTTTTATGTTTAAGTTTTGTGTTGACTATATATATATCAAATATATACACTAAGACTTATTTATGTATATTTTTATTTATTCTCTCACACACATATATATATACATATATGTAGACATATATACATATATGTAGACATATATACATATATGTAGACATATATGCATATGTATACATATATGTATATGTATTCATACATATATACAATTTTATGTACATATACTCAGTACAATACATACACATATATTTATTGTACTTATATACATATGTACATATTCTTTTGTATATATAAGATGCCTGCTCTTTTACACTCTTTTATATTTATATATCAATTTTTTTCTCTTTTATGTCAATTCATTTTTGCACTATATCATTTTTATTTTTCTTGTTATTTCATTGGGAGTGATGTTTTTTCCCCCCCTTCTCTAATTGTCACTAGTTGTAGGTCTTGTCACTGTGGATCTCTGTGCACCTGTCTTCTCTCTCCCCTCTTCCTCTCTCCCTCTTTTTATTGTATGCCAAATCTAGAACATATCATTTTATGTTTCCTTTCTCTCTAGCTGCATCCTGATGATGGATGATGTAGTATGATCTGAAACGTTGATGGTTAAAAAATGCTACACAATCAAATCTAGAAACTGACACTTACAGTAATATGGATTGTGGAAATCTAATGGATCTGATCAATACCCTTCATGGGAGGGAATTAGATTTCAAATCTAATAAAATAGAGATTCTAAGGACCAAACTTGCAAAGCAGATTGCAGATCTGGCATTCCTAAAAAGATGTTGGGACTCTCAGCTTGTCACCACATTCATCAAGATAACCCACCACCTATGGAATGCCCATACTAAGCACAATTGCATTCAGGCTTTGCTATCTCTACTCAAAATAGTCTTCAAATCTACTAGGTCTATCAGTCTTTTGAACTCCAAGCTCTTTCCTCTTCACCTGGAGCTTGCCGCCTCTTTGAGACCTGATCTATGGATTTTCCTGGATATTACTTCACATGCTAAATCTATGGGACGGAAGGATGAAAGTGTGAGGAGACAAAAGTTAAAATTTGGTGCTCTTCTTCACAAATGGTTTGGGTCTCATCTATCAGCACCCCATACCAACCATCCCTCTGGCTTGAGAACTGTGGGATCATTATCTCCTCACCCCTTCACACCACCTCTTCACTCTCATCCTTAGGCTGCACAACCACCCACTCTCCATGCTGTGCCAACTTAGTCAATACCTATACATAATTCACCTAATGCAAGCACATGTGATACTACTCACCATAACCAGCCTCAGTGCATGAGCCCCATCTCACCTCACACTCCTGATGCCCCAGATCCAGCCTCAGGCTCCATCAAAATAGTGCACACCCCCTCACGCAGAGCTCACTGTTCGCAGACCTCCTCTCGATAGTCACCTCTACTCTTGCCTTCTCTTGTCATGGTATCTAAAGCTACTCATGGTGATAATCACTCTCCTCAGCATGGATGACCCAGTAACCTTTTCCCTATAATGGACTCACAACAGTCTAGGTTCAATGGATACTTGGTGTCTCCAGGTATGTACTCCTCTCACCAACCTCCCTTTACTGGCATTGATGTTTTTGAGCTTACCTCTGCATTATCTTCTAACCATTCCTACAACACACAATGTCCTCCTCGAGCCCCTCCCTCAGCCAACCATTGTCTTCACCACATGGACCCCAATGTGAAATGTGGTCCCCTTGGTATCTCTCCTGGGCCTTCTCATGTTCCCTCAGGAGTAGGGTTGAACAATTCCATTACTCCAGCTACCACGTCCTCCTTGCCTTATAGTCTTCTCCTCCACGTAGATCCTCTGACCTCCTCAGTTCCTCTTTCTCAGTCCTTGAGTCTGCTGATATCTTATACACCTCCTTCCTCTCGGTCAACTATGTCCAACTTCTGTGGTCCCCCTTCCCCAACAAGGACTTATTTGATTGAGAATTGGGAGTCAAAGTTAGTGGTTAACTTGTCTCATGCCACGTTGAATCCCCTTGCTTTCAACTTCCTCAAATGTGACCTTAATTTTTCCTTATCCCGTTGTGTCATTCTTCATGTTGACTTCCTAGCAGATATTGAGAATGTTGTTCATTCTCTATTGGCTACCATTGCTAATGAAGTTAGACAAGATTGCACTGTGGCTCTTAGGAGAGCTAAGCCTCCTAAGTGCAACATCCCCAAAGTAGAGATCAGAGCTTTCAAAAATCTTGTTCATGATCACAATCTTGTTATGTCTAAGGTGGATAAAGGAAATGCACAGTAATTGTGAATAAGTCTGACTACATCGCTAAGATACTTGACCTTTTGTCAGATACCAACAACTACAAGGTTGTTCCCCATAACCCTTGCGCCAAAATCTTGAAGAAGTTCAAAGCTGTCATCTCAAGGTCCTTCGTAGATGAAGCCACCAAGAAGGGCCCATTGCCCACCAAGGAGCTTACCCCCCACATTTATGGGGTCCCAAAAATTCACAAAGCTGACATTCCTTTGAGACCTATTGTGGACAAAATGGGCTCCCCGACTTACAAGTTGGCTGCTTTCCTTGCCAAATTATTATCCCCCCTCATCAGAAATTCAGACTCCTACATTAAAGACTCAAACCACTTTGTCCAATTTATTAAGGAATCTAGATGTGACAGTCATGACATCTTGGTTAGCTTTGATGTCATTTCCCTCTTTACCAAGGTTCCCATTCTGAAGTCTTTAAACATTGTCAAGCATAGAGTTAATGTAGAGGTTGCCTCTTTGGTGGAGTTATGCTTGTGATCCACCTTCTTCTCCTTCCTCAATGTCATTTATGAATAGGTCAATGGCGTGGCCATGGGCTTCCCACTTTCACCTGTGATTGCGAATCTATATATGGAAGAGTATGAGGAAATGGCTTTACATTCTTTCCCCTTCAAGCCTAAGTGGTGGAAGTGATATGTAGATGAAACCAATGTCTACTGGCCTCATGGTCTAGACAAGCTCAAAGAGTTTCACGCTCATCCCAAAAATCTAGTCCCTTGTATTTCTTTCACCAAGGAGATTGAATCCAACAATCACCTTCCATTCCTTGATGTCTCAATCCTTAAAAAACCAGATGACCACCTTGGTTTTTGGGTTTTTCATAAAGCCACCCACACTGACCTTTATCTCCATGCTTCCTCTCACCACCATCCCAGCCAAAGATTTGGCATAAACCCTTGCCTTAAGAGCCTATCAGATTTGTGACAAGGACAATTTAGACCAAGAGCTCAAGCACCTTCATCAAGTTTTCAAGTGGAATGGATATTCAGATAAACAAATCTCCAAATCTTTCCACTTGGCCCAATCTTTCTTTCTTTCCTCCTCCAATCCTCTCCCCTCCACCCTGGAGTCTTCACCATTTATTTCTATTCCCTATGTGGCAGGTATCTCCTAGAAGATCTTGGGTAAAAAAGGTGTTCGGGTCTCTCTCAAGCCCTTGTCCACCTTAAGGAATTGTGTTCCCCCGATCAAGGACTCCAGAGATACTTTCTCAGAGTTGGGGGTCTACAAGATCTTATGTTCTTGTGACACCCCATACATAGGTGAAACCAGTTGTTTCTTCAACACAAGGATCAAAGAACATGCTGCTGATATCAGGCATGAGTGTGTTCTTAAATCGGTGTTAGCAGAACACTCTTCTTCCACTAAACACCACATCTGCTTGGAAGATACTCAGATTGTGTTTAAGGAAGAAAAATTATTCAAAAGGAAACTCAAGGAAGCCATTGAGATCAACAACCACCCCTCTAACCTCAATAGAGATGATGGTTGGAGCTTAAGTACTTCTTGGCATCCTTTGTTATCCTCCCTTAGAAACCTCTCATGTCTCAACCTATCCTCCTAGTCTGCTCATCCTTTCCTTTTTTCACCTTCCCTTGCCCCCCCTTCCTCTCCCCCCTTCCTTTCTCCCCGCTCAGGCTATTTTGTGTCATGTCTTTAGTTTTTCCCCCCGCCTCTCGACCTTGGCCCTGACCCCTTTCCATTATGCATCGCTTCTTGTTCCCTTTCCCTTGGTGTTTTCATACATTTACTCCCTTGCATTTTGGGTTTCTCTTTCTTGACCTCTCTCGCTTTCTTTCGTTCTTTTCTATACTCACCCATTGGCATTTTCACTTCATAGCTTTCTCTCTTACACACACACACACACACACACAATTTTATTTTATATTTTATATTTGGCTTGCTTTCCCTTTCTACTTGATTTAGTTATGTTTGTCTTCCTATTTTTCTTTACATTGTCCTAATTTTGTTTGCAAATTAACATTAATATTTATTAACAACTTTAATTTTGGTTCTTGTTTATTTATTCTTGTTTATGGTTATTTATTTATGTTTATGTTTATCAACATAAACATACATAATCATAAATAATTATTTATGCATAGTCTTGTCTTTCATTTATGTTTATTTTATTTACGCTTATGTTAATTCATTTTTGTTTATGCTTTTTTATTTATGTTTATTTATGTGTGGTCACTTACAACATAAATAAATATAATTAATTTTAATTATGGGTTTATGTTTATTTTTTTCTTGTTTTTGTTTATTTATTTATGTTTATGATTATAAACATAAACGTAAATAGACATAAAGAAATCATTTATGTTTTTCTAGTTTTTGTTTGTGTTTATTTTATTTACATCCTAGTCAATTTAGTCTTGTTCATCCTTATCCTTTTATGTTTATTTTTGTGTTGACTTTCAACTATATATATAACTAATATATATATATATATTCCTTGTTTATGCTTATTTATTTATGTTTATGATTTTAAACATAAATGTAAATAGACATGAAGAAATTATTTATGCATGGTTTTGTTTTTGTTTTTGTTTATTTTATTTAAGCCCTTGTCTATTTAGTCTTGTTCATGCTTTTCCTTTTATGTTTAAGTTTTGTGTTGACTATATATATATCAAATATATAGAGTAAGACTTATTTATGTATATTTTATTTATTCTCGCACACACATACATATATACATATATGTATACGTATATGTAGACATATATGCATACGTATACATATATGTATACGTATTCATACATATATACAATTTTATGTACATATACTCAGTACAATACATACACATATTTATTGTACTTATATACATATGTACATATTCTTTTGTATATATAAGATGCCTGCTCTTTTACACTCATTTATATTTATATATCAATTTTTTTTCTCTTTTATGTCAATTCATTTTTGCACTATATCATTTTTATTTTTCTTGTTATTTCATTTGGAGTGATGTTTTTTCCCCCCCTTCTCTAATTGTCACTAGTTGTAGGTCTTGTCACTGTGGATCTCTATGCACCTGTCTTCTCTCTCCCCTCTTCCTCTCTCCCTCCTCTTTTTATTGTATGCCAAATCTACAACATATCATTTTATGTTTCCTTTATCTCTAGTAGCATATTGATGATGATGGATCATGTAGTATGATCTGAAATGTTGATGGTTAAAAAATGCTACACAATCAAATCCAAAAACTAACACTTACATGATATCATGGTTATAACATGTCCATGCTGCATATGCTGAAAGCTTACTGCATAAGTCTTCAATGCATGCTACTTACCATATGTTGTCAACAATGACAAACATACAGTCAGCACTGGCTTGCTGGCAAATCTCCAACAATCTCCCCCTTTGGCATTGATGGCAACATATAGAATGAAAAAATCCACCAATCCAAATGAACATTTCTTTTATAAAATTCTCCATTTCCTCTTCAAAACTCCCCCAATGATGAATCCTCCATTTGCTGCAATATTTTTCAACATTCTCCATTTCCTCAATTGAACCACTTCCATAACTGAATACAACTCCCCCTTAGTATATTATTCCTTCTTTTATTTCTATTTTTCATGACTATATATTGCTCCCCCTTTGACATCAATGGCAAAGGGAACCAAACAGTTATAGCACTGGTACTACTCCTTAGGTAGAGTAGTCAACCATCCATCAGTCCTTGAGGACTGATGCTCTTTCTTCTTTCTTCTAAGTAGAATCAAGGACGTGAATTACTACCAACTTCTCCCTGAGATACTCAAAAGTATCTTTTGGCAAGGGTTTTGTGAATATGTCTACCAACTGATCTTTAGTACTCACATAGTCCAACTTGACTTCTTTTTTTGCCACTTTCTCTCTTAGGAACTGATACTTGATCTTAGTGTGCTTTGTCTTTGCATGCATCATAGGGTTCTTTGACATGTTGATAGTGCTAGTGTTATCACAGTGAATAACAATAGGATAATCAATCTGAATTTCAAAATCCTTTATCATCTGCTTGATCCAAACAATTGTAGAACAATTTAAGGCTGCTGCAACATATTCAACTTCTGCTGTTGATTGAGAAATGCAATTTTGTTTCTTTCTTGTCCAAGTGACAAGTCTGTCACCAAGAAACACTGCTCCACTTGATGTACTCTTTCTATCATCAACACATCCTACTTAATCTGCATTAGTATACACATGAAGCTCAACATTTTCTGAATTAGGATACCATAGACCATAGTCTATAGTGCCTTGCAAGTATCTAAATATCCTTTTTACTACCATGAGGTGACTTTGTTTAGGCTCTGCTACAAATCTTCCAACTATGCCAACTGCATTGGAAATATCAGGTCTAGTTTGAGTAATATAAATGAGTTTTCCAATCATAGAATTGTACAATGTTATATCTACTATTGGTGAGTCATCTTCTTTAGTAAGCTTGCATCCAATTATCATAGGTGTTCCCACTAGCTTTCAATCATCTATCTTGAATTTCTTCAATATCTCTTTCACATACTTGGACTGATTAATGAAAATACCTTTCTCTGTTTGTTGCACATTCAATCCCAAAAAGTACTTGATAGGTCTAATCATGCTCATCTAAAATTCACTCTGCATTTCCTTAGCAAATTTAGCACTAAGTTTGTCATTACCTCCAAAGATAATGTCATAAAAAAATATTGCTACAAGTAGTAGTCCTTCAAATGTCTCTCTTATGAATAGGTTACAATTTGCTACTCCTTTCTTGAATCCAATATTTGTTAGATATTCATCAAGTCTCTCATACCAGGCTCTAGGGGCTTGCTTAAGTCCATAGAGGGATTTCTTTAATCTGCATACCATATCAGGTCTGTCTGATAAGGTGAATCCTTGTGGCTTCTCAATGTATACTTCTTTCAAATCTTCATTCAAGAATGCTGACTTGACATCCATCTGATAAACTTTGAAGTTTTTGACTTTTGCATAAGCTAGAAATAACTTAATAGCTTCTAATTTGCTCACATGTGAAAATGTGTCTGGATAGTCAATGCCTTCTCTTTGCACATATCCTTTAAATAATAATCTTTCTTTATTCCTCACTATTGTACCATCTTCATTCATCTTGTTTCTGAATATCCACTTTGTTCCAATCACATTTTTATCACTAGGTCTTGGGACTAGTTCCCAAGTGTCATTCTTGATAATCCGATCTAGTTCTTCTTTCATAGCATCATGCCAATCTGAATCATTTCATGCATCTTCAACACTTAAGGGTTCAATTTGAGATAGTAAACATACTGCTTCATTGCTTGCAAAACTCTTTGATTTTGATCTTGTTGTGACTTTTCTACTCTGATCTCCAATGATGTCATCCTTAGAATGATATCTAGATGTAAACTTTGGAGCTTTGGGTGACACTGTCTTATCTACTTTAGAAGTTTCTTCTTCACTTGTCTCAGGTTCATTGAATAACACATCAATACTATCAAACATTTCTTTAATAATTGTCTCACTTGTGGAGGGACTGGGTTCTTCTTCAATCATGGGCGAGTAATCATGATATCTTTCTTGAACCATAAACTTTTCATCAATCTTAACATGAGCACTTTCAATGATCTTTTTCAATCTTAAATTGAAACATCTATAAGCTTTACTTTTAGTAGGGTAACCAAGGAAAATACCTTCATCTCTTCTTACATCAAACTTGCCTACTTCTTCATCTCTCTTGATGTAGCACTTGCTTCCAAAGATTCTAAAGTATTTTACTGTGGAAACATTACCAAACCATAGCTCATATGGTTTTTTGTCTGCGCTAGGCCTTAAATGAATTCTATTGATGGTATAGACTGATGTATTGACCGCATCTCTCCAATAGGTGTGTGCAATGTTTCCTTCAATCATGATGGTGCGCGCTATATCAAGGATGATCCTATTCCTTCTCTCTACAATTCCATTCTAATGAGGGGTTCTAGGTGCACTCAACTTCCTCTTGATGCCATGTTCTTCACAGTACTCATAGAATCTATTAGAGGTGATTCTCCTCCTCTATCCGATCTCAAACATTTTATCTTTAGTCCAGATTCATTCTCAACCTTAGCTTTGAATATTTTGAACTTCTCAAATGCTTCTGACTTGTCTTTCAAGAATGCAACCCACATCATTTTAGTATAGTCATCAACAAAAAAAATGAAATACCTTTCATCATAGTATGATCTTGTTTGAGTTAGACCACATAGGTCTGTATGAATTAGATCCAACTTGTTCTTTGTTGAATTGTGCTTGCTCTTGAATGAGTTTCTCACATGCTTTCCCATCACACATTACCTGCATATAGTATCAACTAGCTTTGCTATGTTAGGTATATCTTTACTACCTTTACATTGCTTATCTTAACTATGTTATCAAAATTGATATGACATAGTCTTTTGTGCCACAACCAACTGTCATCTATTTTAGCAACAAAAAAACTTGCTTTTGGATTAAGCTAAAAAACATTACCTTTAGTTTTTGATCCTGATGCAATTATTTCTCCTTCTTTATTGTTAATGATGCGCTTGTTTCCATTCAATTCCAATCTGTAACCTTTGTCAAGTAACTACCCAACACTTAGTAGGTTATGTTTCAAACCATTGACATAAAGAACATCATCAGTACTATTCTTTCCATCCAAGGTGATGGCTCCTCTACCAACGATGGGTTTAGGATGTTGGAAATTTGGCTAAGTTGATTACATAGATGTTGTCATTATGGAAACATATGATCCACATGAAGATCACATAGGTCAGAGAGCTAGTATGACAGAGCGCATTGCAAAATTGTCTAAGTATGAGATAATTTTTACTAGTGAACCTGGACACAATTTTTGTTTGTGATGTTTATTGGAGTAATTTCAGTGCTTTCACACTTGAACATAGACTCTATGATGACTATTGAAGACCCATCTTAGAGTGCAAGTCAGTACGACATGTATGGAAGAAGTTATGACAGTTTTACCAAAGACAGTGTCAAGCCGATAGGATAGAAAATGAAGACAGAATTGGTAAAGAGTTAAGGGATTATTTTGTTTATCAAAATAATGACTTAACAATATAAAGGGATGACATCCTAGATGTTAACTCTTGGATAAAGTTATTTTTATAAATATAATTATAATTGTAATAAGAAACAAGGCAATGAAATGTATAGTAGTAATGAGATGTAATGAAGTAGTGACATGATGCGAAATATATGATGCATATGTAATAGCGATAGTTAAAGAGCAGCGAAGAGATATTGATGCAAGTAGTATAAGGTTATGTACCTTAACCTTCTTTTGTAATCAGTGTATATTGTACATTACTTGTTTGGGTAGTGGGCTCATCTGGTAATCACATTTTGTACTGCCAACTCCTAACAGGGTTGAGGCTTCTAACAAGGCCTATAGTCCCTTAATCAGGACTAATACACTATATGTTTGTAATAGAATCCTAACAGGGTCAACATCCTTAACAAGATACTTTTGATTAGTGGATCTTTGTGGGTACCATCCCCACTGGGGTTTTCCTTTGGCCAGGGTTTCCTCGAGAACAAATAATGTGTTATGAGTTCTTCAGTTTTATTGCTATGCATGTTGTTTAGCTTCTTATGTTATGCATGTATAAAGATAATCTATTATATCCATAATTGGGCAAAAGATAAATTTTGTAGAATACTGATTCATCCCCCCCTCTCAGTATTCCCTATTTCTAACAATTGGTATCAGAGCTTAGTTACTCAAAAAAAAACATTCAAGGAAAGCCTAGCAGCTTGATTAAGATCTCTATGGATATGGATCAACTACATAAGAATCTTGAAGAAGCTCTTGAATAGATTGACTTGCTTACTATTGAAAAAGATACTTTGAAAAGAAAATATGATGATGCAAAGAACCTCATTGAGAAATTGAAAAACAAGTTGGAAGATTTGAGATCTGAAAAGGAATCTAAATTTTTTATTGAAGATTGTGATGACAATTTAGAAAAAGAAAATGAGATCCTTAAGCATGAATTGAAGATAGAAAATCTAAAGCTTAGTTTGAAAGATGGAAATGGAAAGAATGAAGCAAATGTGAAATCTGAGAATGCAAGTCTAAAGACTAAAAATGAAGGACTAAAATCTAAACTTAGTAAAGTAAAATTTGAACTTGAGAAAGTCAATTTGTAGTATGTTGAACTTGAGAAATACAATAAGATTGTGAAAGGTGAAATGACTCCATCCAAACAACAACTTGAAAGGCTATATTCAAATAGTGAGAAGATTGATGAACAAATATCTTATCAAAAACCATTCTATGATAAGATTGGTCTTGGATTCAACACTTTTAAAGCAAATAATGAAAGCAAGGAACCAGATCTAAAAATATCTAAAAGCATAGATGAGAAGAATTCTGATGAGATTAACAAGTCTAAAGATACACCTAAAGAAGAAGAATTACCTAAGCAGGAGGAATCACCCAAAGGTATGCAAAGAGAATTCAAAGGTAGATGTTTTTCTTGTAATACTATTGGTCATATGAAGAGAGATTGCACAGGTAAGAAATTTAAACCTCTTAATGGTTATTGCTATAATTGTCATGGTTTTGGACATAGAGCTATTGAATGTAGGAAACCTAAATTTATTGAGAATAATGATGGTAGTAGAATGATTAGGAATACTAACAATGCAGATAAGAAATCTACTGAAGATATGAATAGAAGAAATGGAGTAATATGTTGTAGATGCAACAAGGTTGGACACATTGCTAGAAACTGCAGATCACAAATCAATCAGCCTGGACAAAGATATTGAAACAATGGACTTGTTTGTCAGATATGCAATAAGATTGGACATACAACAAGGGTTGCAGAATGAACAATAGAGTTTTTCATCCTAATCCTAATCACAGAAATCATGCAAGAAGAAATGAAGATGCAAGTAACAGTCAGAAAGGATGCTATAGTAATTTAGATGAAGTGAAGTTTATCAAAAGCATAGATCAAGGAGATATATTCAACATTGAAGGTAATCAAGAAGGTGAAGTATTGAAAGGTAAGAATGAATCTTTACCTGACCCATCTCAAAGTACTTAATTTATGAAAATTGCAGTAGAACAAGAACTTAGATTAGTGTAGAAGTAAACATATGATGAACTAAGTCTTGCACAATTAATGAAAGGTATTTTATGATTTTCTAATGCTATGGTTAAGAGCACAAAGAAAAATATTATGTTTTACGAGATCACAAGAAGTTTTAAGTTTTGCAGGTTAGTAGGGATAACTTTTTGGAAAGAAGCGGCAAAAGAATTGAATGCGATGTCAGATCTAAGTGAGATTGAATTAATAAAAGGTCATGATTAGTATTATTTGATCATCAAAGAAAATTCAAGTGCTAAGGAGATCAAAGAGTAGTGATTGGAAGAATTTTGCAAGGATTTGGAGAAGAATTTTTTGCCGAATCTACGCAAACCTTAAAATCATGAAATCAAGGTATTTTACTTGACAGATCTTTAAATCAGTGAAGGAATTAAAAGAAATCATGGATTTTTCTTTAATACACAATGTCAGAGATAAGAATAGACCTAAGTTGAAAAGGGAACCAGTAGAACCCTTGGAAGATGATCCTAGGTTAGCTTTATCATCCGTACCAGACAGAGTTTTACACCTAGAGAATGTCACAAGTTATCTTGGATGCAAACTAGAGACTGCCAGTGATAGTGATTTCACAAATGAATATCATAAGATCTACAATCAGGATATGACACTGAAAGAAGGATTTGAACATTTGAAAGACAATGAAATCATTAAGTACACATTACAGTATGAATTTGATAATGAAGAATGCACTAAGATTATCTTAAGTAGAATTCATAATGGGAAGTTTTGGTTAGAAGATAGAGTGATAGATATCACAGCTGATTTGATTCATGAAGTCACTAGATTATCTAAAACTGGAGCCATTCCTTTAAATGAGAAAAACATGAGGAAAATAATCATTGATACAACAAATTCATCCTATAATGGTAGAGGAATTGTGATTAGTAAGATCAAAGAAGATGATGTCAGATACTTATGCAAGATCCTAACCTCTAAGTTTTGTGCAAATTCAAGAGAGGATGACATGGTAGTTGGAATGATACATGCAACTTATCTAATGTGTGTTGACAAGGTACAAGTTGATATGTGTGAAATTATGAGAATTCAACTATTTGAGAACTTGGAAAAGATTAAGAAAACTAAGTATACACAGTTTAGGTTCTCATCCTTAATCACCTTTATGTTTTTTCATCTATTGAGAAGATTTCCTTACACCATTGGAAATGAATGGAATGATGGCCAAACTACAATGGAAAGGATTAACCTAATGTACAAAAGGCATGTTATTGACAAGGTGAATGAGAGTGCAATACTGGTAATCAAGACATTTCATGATATAGTATCTAGCAGATCAAGGATCCCAAAGTCTCTTGTGGAGAAGTATAAAAATGACATATGTTTTATGGTTGATACTGACTTTACCTACATTGAAGTAGTAGAACCTAGAACAAATTTCATAGACCCTCTTGGCTATGAGATATCTGAGGTAGAGACAAAAGAGTATGTTAGTAGGGTACTTAAGTGTAAGTTGGACACTTAGTGTAATAGGTTTGGAATCTTTGAGGAGAACTTCAACTCCACAAAAACCTTACTTGGAGAGAACCAGTCTAAGAAAAGAGTTGAGAGTACTATAAAGAAAATCCTAAAAGATACAGGGATGGCAGAGCATGAATTTTTAGTAGCAAAGAAAATAGTAGCAAAAATCAGAGAGAGTGGACAAAAAGAAGTTTTGTCTATTCCACCTTTATCATCAATTGTAGCACAATAGGAAGAATCACAAGTTAAGGTGAAAGTGGAAGAAATTGAGAAGGATCAAGAAGCAAAGATATCCACTAGATCCACTTCCTCCACACCTAGCAAAAGAGTAAAGGAAAGTGCTATTGGACCGGGAAAGAGATAGAAAAATTTAGTGCAACCAGTTCCAAGAAAAAATGCAAAAATCAAAGATGATGGAACTTCTATTAAGAAGAAAGATTGGAAACCTAAAGTTGAGAAGCTTAATGAGCAGATCATTAAGGATGGAGACTTTAAAAGAATGAATAAATACTATGATCTTTATGATTATGCAGAGAGACTTAATCTGGAGAATGCAGTAGTAAAGCATATGCTTTTGTCTAATAAGAAGTTTGATACAATTCAAGGTGAGATACTCAATGATTTGTATAATAAACTTATGAATAGGAAGAAGAGAGCATCAAAGGAAGAGATAGCTATTAGAGAAAAGCTTGTAAGGAAGCTTTGTGTAGTAAAAGATGAAACTCATTTTAGTTAGATCATGAAAGCCTTAAGCACCCATCTAAGAACCAAAAAGAGAACCATTCAGATTATGGGAGGCAAATATGAAGAAGTTAACTCAGAGACAGAGCAAGCAATAATCAAGGTTATGTCAGAAAATGTTGGAGAACCATTAGTTGCAGAAGAGAAATAAGGTGTAACAAAACAAGAGGACATTCCATCTCCTCCAACCATTAACATTGAAGATGAAGCCATGAATGTAGAAGGGAAAAAGATCACCTTGGATACTGATGATAATGTATTCAAGAATCTAGAGAACATTGTTGACAATTCAGCCTTTGAAGAATAGGAAACTACAAATGGAGAAGAGAAAGCAAAAACTACTGCTGTAGAACCCTCACTGATAGAAAAACAAGTACCCATTCCCACTAAAGAAGATATCAATCTTACTCCTGAGACTGGAAAGAAGAATCAGATTGGATCTATGATTGAGCACTTGGGAAAGGAAGTAGATGATGATGATCAGTTGGAATTGATCACATCCTTGAACAAAATCATTGGCAAGAACAAGAAAGTTAAAAGCCTTGAAGGATGCCTGAAGGATCTTACTGAGAAGTTACAAAGCATTGTAACTACACAAATTGCAGAAGATGACCCTTTGGAGAAAGCAAAGAATGTAATGAGCACTTTTGACAATGAATTCACAAATCTATATCATATTGCAAAAGTGAAAGCACAAGTAGCCTATGAGGCCATAATGCTTTTGAACATCAGTGAGAATATCAAGAATGATATCAACAATCTTGATATCTGTATAAAGGACTTGAGGAAGAATTTGGAAATAGGAAAATATTTGTACATCCAAAGGACAAAAATAGAGACCTTGACAATAGAAGAAGATAAGAAGATGAAGATGAAGGAAGCATAAATTTAGAATGAAACTAATCTTCTTTTAAGCCCCAATGTGAAGGTGTTTGATGTTGAGAAGAAAATTTATAAGTTATATGATGAAATTAGAGTTTTACAAGATGAGAGAGATAGAAAAATGAAAAGATTCACTCTTTTGAGAGAGCACACTTCTATGAAGTTAAGCATTATTGAAGAGAAATTAGAAGAATGTCTTTTAGCTAAGACATCTTTTCAAAAGTTTAACTTTGAAAACCTCCAAGCATGTGAAATAACATCTTATGGACTGAGCGCACTACTCAATGTGGTAGATTCCATTAAGAAATCATGGGTGAAGGAGTTAGAAGCTATGAAGATTGATTTTGCAGATTGTGTTGCAAGCCTACCAGCTTTGCAATAATGAATTAAGGTATAATCTTTTTGTGATATAGTTTTGTAACCCTCCTTACCTTTATTTTGTCATTGTTGTCAAAGGGGGAGAGATATATAGCCGAAAATTGATAGTATATGATAAGGATTGTTACTCTTAGGGGGAGTACTATATTAGAGATAAGATTTTTGAGGAGTTATAAGGATAGTATATATATTTTATACTATGGCCACAATTTTGAGATTTTGAAGTTGTACACTTAGCCAATTTTCTCATATGTTGCCACCAATGACAAAGGGGGAGATTGTTGGCAATTTGGCTGAGTTGATTACATAGATGTTGTCATTATGGAAACATATGATCCACATAAAGATTGCATAGGTCAGAGAGCTAGTATGACAGAGCGCATTGCAAAATTGTCTAAGTATGAGACAATATTTTTACCAGTGAACCTGGACACAATTTTTGTTTGCAATGTTGATTGGAGTAAGTTCAATGATTGTGCACTTGAAAATAGACTCTATGATGACTATTGAAGACCCATCTCAGAGTGCAAGTCAGTACAACATGTACAGAAGAAGTTATGATAGTTTTACCGAAGATAATGTCAAGCCGACAAGACATAAAATGAAGACAAAATTGGTAAAGAGTTAAGGGATTATTTTGTTTATCAAAATAATGACTTAAGAATATAAAGGGACGACATCCTAGATGTTAACTCTTGGATAAAGTTATTTGTATAAATATAATTGTAATTGTAAGAAGAAACAAGGCAATGAAATGTATAGTAGTAATGAGAAGTAATGAAGTAGTGACATGATGCGAAATATATGATAGATATGTAATAGCGATAGTGAAAGAGCAGCGAAGAGATATTGATGCAAGTAGTATAAGGTTATGTACCTTAACCTTCTTTTGTAATCAGTGTATATTGTACATTACTTGTTTGGGTAGTGGGCTCATTTGGTAATCACATTTTGTACTGCCAACTCCTAACAGGGTTGAGGCTTCTAACAAGGCCTATAGTCCTTTAATCAGGACTGATACAGTATATGTTTGTAATAGACTCCTAACAGGGTCAACATCCTTAACAAGATACTTTTGATTAGTGGATCTTTTTGGGTACCATCCCCATCGGGGTTTTCCCTTGGCTAGGGTTTCCTTGAGATCAAATAATGTGTTATGAGTTCTTTAGTTTTATTTCTATGCATGTTGTTTAGCTTCTTATGTTATGCATGTATAAAGATAATCTGTTATATCCATAATTGAGCAAAATATAAATTTTGTAGAATACTAATTCACCCCCCCCTCTCAGTATTCCCTATTTCTAACATAGGAGTGTTATCTCCAAATCTAACCATGCCACCATTGTATTTGTCCAGATGAACAAATCTATCTTTATCACCTATCATGTGATCTGAACAATCACTATCTATAATCTAGTCTGTCCTAATATTAGCTTGTGAAATTAATGCTAGCTCTTGTTCATCTTCATGATCTACCTTACTGTTCATTTTCTCTATAATAGCAATAAATCCAATTTCTTCTTTAGCTGAATCATCATCTGAAACTCCATCTCCAACATAGTAATATTCCTTAGAGTATTTAGGCTTGTAGTCATTTTTGAACTTTCTATCTCTTGTAGGACACTTAGATGCAAAGTGACCAATCTTATTAAATGAAAATCATTTAAATGACAATTGACCTTCATATTTTCCTTTTCCTTTCTTCTCTCTTTTGGAAATCATAGCAATGAAATCATCTACTATTTTCTCTTCATCAACATCATCAAAATTACCAGAAGTGTTTGTAGATTTCTTACCATGGACTATTGCTTTGAAGGATATCTCACTTTTGGGTTCTGTCTTCAACCTTGAAATCTCAAAAGCTGAGATTTTTCTGATCAAGGTCTCTCTCTTGAAATTTGATGTAAGCTACATGGTCTCATCAAGGATGTTGATCTTGTTTTCATATTTTGGAGTGAGAGTAGTCATCAATTTGTCCATAATGTCTTCCTCTGAGATCTCTCCACCATTGTTTCTGATTCCAACAACTGCTTCATTGATACTTTAATTGTAAGCTCTGATGTTTTCTTCAAGTAGCATCTCTAATGCATTGTATCTTTTCTTCCATGTTTTTCTGCATGCATCCTTTGCTTGTTTGTCTCCTTCAAATATGTCTTCTAGGTACTTCCATATTTTTTGGGCTATATCTACTTTCTTTATTTCTGAAAACTCACTATCAGATAGGGCGTCGATAAGGGCTTCTTTGGCTATTACATTCTGGTGAAAAAATTCCTTTTTGTTTTCAGTAACATCATCCTTTGCAAGGTCTTCTAAAGTAGGGATCTTGACTACTTTGATAGTTACATAAAAAACTTCAAAAGTATTGCATTGCAAATGAGTCACCATCTTGTTCTTCCAATCAAGATAATTCTATCCATCAAACTTAGGACTTTGTTTTCTGAAGAATGCCATTTGATCAACCTCAAGCTATTAAAATTTCTCTCTGAGGCACTTGGCTTTGATACCAATTGTTAGGAATAGTCCCTAGAGATAACTGAGAGGGGGGGGGGGGGTGAATCAGTTATCTACAAGTTTCAATTATTTATCCAATTAAGTATACTTAAACATAAAGAATAAATGCAATGAAAGAACACTTGAACACAACACCAATATTTTGGTTATGGGGAAACCCAAATAGGTAAAAAACCTAGTGGGAATTGACACCCACTAATATTCTGCACTAGTGTATTATGATCCCTGTTAGGAGTTTCTTTACAATATATTTAGTACAATAGACCTGGTCAAGGGTCAGACCCTATTAGGAGTCTTTTACAATTAACCCTTTTAGGGGTGAGGATGCACTATCTGAGAGCACACTGCTCAAAGGGGTGAAGGATACAACCTTCTGTTTAACATATACACACTATATCTGGATCTTGGTGAACTGCACTTTGACCTACTATCTGGATCAGTTCCAATGTATAGCACAAATACTTTACTCAGTCACATAGACCTTCTTTTGATGGCTCAACACTTTGCACACTTTGCTCTGCTCTTTACAATCGACTCTGAACCATACCTAGTAATCACAAATGATTGTCTATAAATATCTTTCCTCTAAATGATATAATCAAGTTAGCCTATTAGAACCACCTTGAAATAATATTAGAGAAGTCATAAAAAACTCCAATAATAATTCAGTCGGGTCTATTTAGCATGCAACACATTCTAGGACTAGTCCAATAAGATAATTGTAGATGCATACTACACACTGTCGGATCTACCAAAACAACTAGATCTTTCTCCTCAAGCTGAATTACCTCATGCACTCTTAAAAAAACCTTACTAACTCTTCTCCAAGCTCTAATCCAAGGGTGCATACTGAAATGATAGGTGCAACTCCAGAACCAATATAATCTCTTTCGGCTCTTCTAAACAAACATAGGAAACTACTACTGGTCAATAGTGATTACATAACTTCACTTCTATTGATCATTAGACTTTACATCCATGATTGTAACATTACTAACATGTCTCCATCACATATCCAAAGGTGCAAGGCTCCATGATAATTGTACAAACAACCATACACAAAACACTACCTGTTACTCTGTCAGGAACACTGCTTGACATAAGCTATTGCATAACTATCTGTACTAATAGTTAACCACTGCATCCATGATATCATGTTGATAACATGTCCATGCTACATATACTAAAATATTACTGAATAAGTCTTCCACATATGCTACTTACCATATGTTGTCATCAATGAAAAACATACAGTCAACTCTGGCTTGCTAGCAAATCTCCAACATCTAAACAATTGCAAAGCTTTTCCCTTAAGGGATACTGCTAACAATCTCATAGCCACATTGTCTTGGGTTATATTATGGAGGGCATGTAGGGATGCTACATCTCTTATATTCTCGATAGTGGAGGCCTGATCCTCTCCTGTAAAGATAGGTAGGCTCTTAAGGGCTGAATAGGTATGTCATTATGTTGCTACAAATTCAAGGGGTTTCCTTGATTGAAGGTTATGAAAGGATGATTTCTAGCCATTGGAGGATTAAGGGGAACTTGAACTACTGGTGCTGTTTGCACTGGTTGAGTTACTTTTATTGGATGGATTGGGGTAGTGCTTGTAGGAATATGAGCGAGATTGGGAGTGGGATTTGCAGATTGAGATGCACTAGCATGGGCTACTTTAGGCCTCTTCTTGATAGGTGACAACTCTACATAAACAAAAGGATTTTTACTCTACCTAGTTGGAATCCCACTCATAAGCTTAAGCACTGATCTATATGAAACAAGATTAGAGTCACCAGGTATGATATCAAAACATAGCCACTGCTCATAGAAAACAATAACCTGCATGTAAAACTCTTTAGAAAAAATTGAGTTCACTGAGTCTCATATCCCACCGGGCATGCCAAAAATTGTTAACACTAAGGATTGCACCCATGATGACTAAGTAAAAAACTTAGCAATCCCATGTAACATGGGAGTACTTCCAAGTGTGGGACAACTATGAAATTAAACCTTCAGATTGAGGGCCGGCTTCCCTTGAATCACCTTGAAACTTGAACTGAACCTTAAGGGGGAAAGGGATAGAAATGCATGAAAATAATTAACTGAAAGGGAAAATGAGGAGATTCACCAATTTTAGAATGACTCATAGCTTCACTATGCTCACAACTATTCTTAAAACAAAGCTTTAATTTCACAACTTAACACTATTTATCTTATTACTTTCAAGATTATCCAGGTGTTGAGTGTACCTAAGAAGGGAAAAGGATTCCACAACTTAGATAACTAGAATTTGCACACAAGAATGACCCCCTAAGTAACAAGACGAATCTCCTAAAATCCCAAATAAGAAAAACATCAAGAAAGGATTAGATTTAATCACATCTTATTGACATAACACTTATTAAAAACTCAGAAAATGAATATGATAAGAAGGAAGCACTGCTGTTGCTTTAATATGAAGGAGCCAAAACTGCTCAAGGATTACAAAACACTCAACATTAAAACATGGATAGAATGGAAGAACTGCCTCTCACAAGAATGTGAAGGGTATAAATAGGAAATATGAGGAAAATCTCATCTCCATAAATTTGGAAAACATCACCACAAAATCAAGACTGGAAAGAGTGGAATCCTCTAGAATCTACATTTTGTCCCAAAAGTGCAACTGAAATCTGGCTGGCATGACCCTAGATTTTTAGGGGTAGGTGATGTAAGGAAACTCAAGTGTGGAAAGAGCTTCCTACGCTAATCTCTATAGGAGAGTATTGTGCAAATTCTTTTAAATCCTTACAATTTCAGATTCGTTAACTACTTTAACAAAGATATTGCAACCACATACCATACATACAAAAAAATAGAGAATGACACAATGATATACCTTGGGGAAACCTTTCGGTAAAAACCCTAGCACTACAAAACCTGCACAATGTATTGATCAAAACTATTACAGCTTATAATACACTTGCAATGCAAGTTCTTTTAGAAGATTTCTAAACCCTTGGAGACAAATCATGGTAGCATAAAACATTCCAACAATACACTTGCATCATCACTCTTTGCAACCCTAAAAAAAGCTTATATCATGCGCTTCACTTTTTAGGGCTACTCCCAAAGATAACCGTATTAGGGTTTTACCATTCTCTGAGAAAATAGGAACCCCAATGATTGGGGAAGAGTGTACAGTACTCAAATTTATCAGTTGCCACATGTCTTCACCTGTCATTGAATCTTCCTAACATAGCTCTTACATGTCATAGGAATCTGTCATACCATTTTAGCCATGATCTCCTTACACACAATTCAAGATGATGACACGTCAACATTATTTGCAAGAAATACATTTTACAAAACAAATAATAAGAATAGGAATTATCCAAGGTTGAGACACCTTATTCCTAACATTCTCCCACTTGTCAAACACCTTGTAAGAGCAATAGGAACATAACAAGAACTAACCGCTATAGGCCAAAAGGCCCATAGACTCTGAACACCATCTAAACTTCTCAGTGTCCACTAGTTTCATTAATGCATCTGCAACATTCTTCACAGTATCTACCTTCTCCAAATTTACCTTTCCATCTTCCACCATATCTCTCACAAAGTGAAACTACACATCAATGTGCTTCGTTCTGGCATGGAAAGTTGGATTCTTTGCAGGGCAAATAGCACTCTGAGTGTCACACCAAATAGTAATCTATTTTGCATCAACACCAACATCAGAACACAATCTTCTAAGCCAAATGGCTTCTTTACAAGCATGAGTAGTAGCCATGTACTTAGCTTCTGTAGTGGACAAAGCAACCACAGGTTGTCACTTACTCATCCAACGAATGGCACCACCAAACATAGTGAACACATAAGCACTGGTGGATCTCCTGCTGTCAATATCACCTGCCCAATTTGAATCCACAAACCCACGAATACAAACTGAATGTGGAGATCCAGAAGAGTTACCTTGATAACATATGGAGTAATCTGATGTACCCCTCAAATATCTAAATACTCACTTAACTGCATCCCAATGTACCCGTCCAGGGTTAGCCATAAACTGACTCAGGACTCCCACTGCTTGGGCAATGTCTAGTCTAGTACAGACCATAGCATACATAAGACTGCCAACTACACTAGCATAAGGTACTCTACTCATGTCCTCCACCTCACTAGGAGATTTTGGACAATCATCTACAGATAACTTTGTTCCCATAGAAATAGGAACACATAGTGGTCTACAATCTGCCATGCTGAACCTGTCCAACACAAACTTCACATACTTACTCTGACTCAACCAAAGTTTTCTGTTAGACCTATCTCTACTGATTTCCATACCCAAGATGTACCTAGTTGCCCCAAGATCTTTCATCTCAAACTATGCTGACAACTGAGATTTAAAATAAAAAATCATACCCTTACCCTTCCCAAACAGCAACATATCATCAACATATAATGCAACAATAAGAAGGCGATCATTTTCAACTTTGAAATAAACACAATGATCTGATTTTGATCTTACAAATCCAATTGACAACAAAAAGGCATCAAACTTAAGGTACCACATCCAAGGAGATTTCTTCAAACCATATAGAGATTTATTTAATCTACAAACTAAGGATTCTTTACCTTTAACAATGTAGTGCTCAGGCTGTGACATATAAATCTCTTCCTCCAAATCAGCATGAAGGAAAGCTATCTTCACATCCATCTGTTCTATCTCTAAATCATATGATGCAGCAAGAGATAATAGAAATCTAATGTATGTACACTTTGCAACAGGAGAGAATATTTTACCATAATCTATTCCCTCTACCTATGAATACCCCTTTGCAACCAATCTAGCTTTGTACCTTTCAACACTACCATCTACACAAAATTTCTTCTTGAACACCCATTTACAACCAACAGATTTTTTCCCTTTAGGCAAAGGTACAAGGTCCCAAGTTTTTTTTTTCTCCAATGAAGCCATCTCATCATCCATAGCCTCAATCCAGGAACTTGCATCTTCCATGCCCAAAGCCTCTTTCACAGATCTAGGCTCATCAGTGTTAGTAATCAAAGCAAAAGCACAACTGGAATCTAACATAGAATAACCAAACCTTTCTGGTTGCTTTCTTTCTCTCGTGGATCTCCTCAAGGGCTGCGGTTGAGGTTGTTCTTCCTCTTCTTCCGAACTATCAAAGCTACTAGAGCTCTCCTCATCATTAGGCCCAACATGGTCTCTCTGTTCAGTCTTCTTAGGGGTAGGAGGCAACTGAATAACATCTTTTTCCTTTTCTTTTTCATTTGGTTGTAGCACAATAGGAGAAGATGTTAGCTCTCTAAAAATAACATTTCTACTATACAACACCTTACTAGTCACAGGATCCAAAAGCTTGTATCCTTTCACACCAGCACTGTATCCGATGAAAATACATTTAACAACTTTGTTTTCCAACTTAGATCTTTTCTCCTTTGGAACATGTGCATAAGCTTCACAACCAAAAATAGGAAGATGTCTAATTGAATGCTTCTTACTAGACCACACCTCCATGGGTGTCTTACCAACAAGGGCTGATGTAGGAGATTTGTTAACCAGATAGCTAGCAGTGGCCATAGCTTCGGCCCAAAACCTTTGTTCTAAACTAGCTCCACTAAGCATACTCCTAGCCTTCTCCATCAGTGTCTAGTTCATTCTCTCTGCAACTCCATTTTGTTGTGGGGTATAAGGAGTTGTCTTATGCCTCTTGATACCTTGTTCTTTATAGAATTGTTCAAACTCTACTGAGAAAAACTCACCATCATTGTCAGTTCTCACACACTTAATCTTCTTACTAGTCTGATTCTCTACAAGAGCTTTAAATTCCTTGAACTGACTAAACACTTGTGTCTTACTTTTAAGGAAATAAATCCACATCCTTCTACTGTAATCATCTATGAAAGATACAAAATATACAGAATTGGAGATTGAAGGAACTTTTACAGGACCAAATACATTAGAATGAATAAGATCCAAAACATCAGAAGATTTGTGAGAACTAGAGTAAAACTGAACATGATTTTGTTTACCATAGACATAGTGTTCACAGAAGTTGAACTTGAGATTGCAATCATTCAACCCCTCAATGAGATTTTTATTTTTTAGGGTTCTGAGCCCCTTTTCACCAATGTGGCCAAATCTCATATGCCACAACATTGTCTTTTCTGCAGGAAGCTTACCTTCCAAAGTGTTTGCACTACCATCAGAACCAATAGCCACAGACTTCTTCACTACTTGTTCAGATGGTGAGGATGAAGAACTATTACATAGAGGAATACATGCATCTAGCTAAAATAAGGTACCTCTCCTAGTACCCCTTGCAAGCACTATCGATCCTCTCATCATCTTGCATCCTTTTTTCAAAAAAACAACTTGCACACCTACATCATTCAACATACTTATAGATAATAGGTTTCATGCCAAACCCAGAATGTGCATAACTCCGTTGATTCCCTTTACTCATCCATCAGGAAATTTGATAGTGACCCTTCCACGTCCAACTATCTTTAGGTGAGAATCATCACCCAAGTACACCTTTCCACCATTGAACTCTTCATATTTTGAGAACTAGTTTCGATGAGAGGTCATGTGAAAAGATGCACCCGAGTCAACCAACCACACATCATCAGATGCATGGGCTGCCAAACCTACAATGAATGAATTTCCATCTTCTTGAGATCTTTCTGAAGCTGAATCTGAACCTTTCTTCTTCTTCTTCAGCTCTTTGTAGTCTTTACAGAAGTGCCTAGATTTATCACAGTTCCAACATTTTGCCTTGGACTTATTGGAAGTCTTTGACTTCCCACAGGATTTGGATCTACCCTTATTGTCAGACTTATTGTAATTTTTCTTCCCTCTTTCAGTGGATCTCCCACGAACAACAAGGGCTTCTTTTTCTAAAACGGAAGCCTTTCTCAGCATCTCCTCTGATAGTAGTGAAGACACCACATCATCCATTTTTAAGGTGACTAACGTGCTTTCAAGAGCCATCACAAGATGGTCCCATGAATCCGGTAAAGAACACAAAAGTGTGTAGCAACGATCATCCTCCTCTAACTTGACACCAGCTGATGTCAATTGTGTAGCCAGCAGATTAAATGCATTTAAATGATCCGTTAAGGATCCACCTTCCTCCATTCATAGAGAGTACAACTTCTTCCTCAGGAATAACATTTTCACTAGAGATTTGGCCTGATACACGGCCGCAAGTCTTTCCCACAAACTATTTGCAGTTTTCTCATCTAGAACATTCAAAAGAATTGCATCGGTTAAATAGAGTCTTATGAGACCCTTAGCTTTATGGTCTTTGATATCCCAATCTGCTTGAGCTATAGTTGCTAGTCTTGTAGCATTTGAAGTCACTTCCCATAGGTCAAGATCTTCCAACATGTCTTCCATCTTGAGTTTCCACAACTCGAAATTAGTGCCATTAAATTTCTCCACCTCCATTCTTCCATATGATGAACTTTCCATCTCAATCTACAAATAATATTCAGAATGCTTTGCAAAAAACTCCCACTCAAACTTGAGATCAACTCAAAAAACCCTACCCAACAACTAGGATCAAAAGTTGATCAAGCTCTGATACCACTTGTAACGAAACTCAAGTGCGGAAATAGCTTCCTACGCTAATCTCTATAGGAGAGTATTGTGCAAATTCTTTTAAATCTTTACAATTTCAAATTCATTAACTACTTTAACAAAGATATTGCAACCACATACCATACATACAGAAAAATAGAGAATGACACAATGATATACCCTGGGGAAACCTTTCGGTAAAAACCCCAGCACTACAAAACCTACACAATGTATTGATCAAAACTATTACAGCTTACAATACACTTGCAATGCAAGTTCTTTCAAAAGATTTCTAAACCCTTGAAGACAAATCATGACAGCATAAAATGTTCCAACAATACACTTGCATCATCATTCTTCGCAACCCTAAAAAAAGCTTATATCATGCACTTCACTTTTTAGGGCTACTCCCAAAGATAACTGTATTAGGGTTTTACCATTCTCTGAGAAAATAGGAACCCCAAAATTTTTTTTAGGGCGATGCCCCGAACCCCATGATTGGGGAAGAGTGTACAGTACTCAAATTTATCAGTTGCCACATGTCTTCACCTGTCATTGAATCTTCCTGACATAGCTCTTACATGTCATAGGAATCCATCATAACCGTTTTAGCCATGATCTCCTTACACACAATTCAGGATGCTGACACGTCAACATTATTTGCAAGAAATACATTTTACAAAACAAATAATAAGAATAGGAATGATCCAAGGTTGAGACACCTTATTCCTAACAGGTGACAGGAAGGAGAAAATAGAATATTCTTTCTGCAAAACCTACTCCTATCAACAACTAACCCCCTAATCATGCTGAATGAAAATTTGACTAAATGATTTATAAAATATCATTTAAGTCAATATTTTTACAATAATAAATAGCATGCTTTATATTTTACCTCTTATGCAAGGCTAAGAAAAAAAGCATTTTATGTGACAAAAAAAACCTCACCTTATGTTAAAAGATATTTCAAAACAATATCAAAAACCCCAACTTATGCTTTTCCTCTTTTCATCAAGATTCAAAGAGAAATCACGGGATATGTTCCCTAGTTGCTATTTGGGGGGAAAGAAAGCATGGATTTTAGAAAGTTTCCAGCTTCTACTTCAATCTCTTCTATAGCTTCTTGCCTTTGCTTGTATGAAAGGAGGTATGTGATCTCATTTTTTTATTCATTCATACTTTGAGCTTGGTTTCGAATACATCTTTTACTGCTTTGAATGCTATTCTAAATCTTTACTTGCCAGCTAGAAAATGTGGTAGCTAGGGCACCACTATTTTTCATAGAAATGTGTGATTTGAATCCCTAGAAGGGGATGTTTTTGCATTGTTTTTTTTTTATGGAAGTGATCTATAACTCTCCTTTGCTCTATTTCCATACAAGGGGCTTCATGATGCTGCAATGTTGTCCATCTTTGAGACACTATGCAACATTCATGCTGTTTCACATGATCTTTCCTCATTTCACTTGCAGATTTTTTATTGCTTTCTTTGTTTTGACCTCCATGGAAAAGACTATTTGGATGGCAGATTGGTAGATTGTATCATTTTGTCTTCTAATGTTGAGCTATGCTCCATCAATGATGATCTCGTACTATCCCATTCTAGTCCTTGCATGTACTTGCACTTCTTAGATGAAATAACATATGTTGGTTATTGAAGCTCACTGTTCATAATGATGTTTGAAACTACATTCTGGTACTCATACTGGTAGATTGCCTCATTGTTTAAATTCTAATTTGCTTCCCCATTTGCAAATTAATGATAGTTATATCCATCTCTCCTAGAATGAAACTTGATTCTTGATTAATCATTTTACTATTTTTTACTCCACACAAAGGAGCACCATGAAACTGTACAGTTACCCATACTTGTAAAATACTTATTCAATTTCTTTTACCTTGCAGTTATCTCCTTGGAGTAGCAAGCTATGAATGTGTTTTGGCTCATTCTGGAGTATTTTTTACTATTCTACCTCCATAGGGAGTGGTGTCATCATGTTTGAATGCTGCCTATGGATGTATTTTGTAAATTTATGGCTCGATTGTTGTTTTCAATGCATTTGGCATCTTGAAAATTTACTCTCACTATTTTGAACTTTGGTGGTGCATGCATCATTGTTGTATTTTGTGTATCCAATTGTTGAGATGCACTGTTATGCTAAAATTGTAGAATGTATCACATGCATTGCTTATGTCTTCAATGCTGATTGCTAACCAATGTTTTTCTTCCTGGTACTCCATGGCTTGCCATGGGTTCATAGGTGTTCTTGTCTGTGCTCAACATTCTTCAAAGATGGATTTTAAAGTCTACCCTTGAAGTCTTCCTTTGCACAAACCAGGACATTTATAGCTCCCTTGTATTTGCACATGGAACAAATGAGTTAGTAAAAAACATGGTACTCTTCCTTCTTCCTGCAACATTTCTATGAGTGTACACATGCATGGAGCATAGTCCCCTTTTTCTAAATTATGGTTAATTGTAGGCATGCATATCCATAGGTGTGGATAAATAATTGGCCATCATACATTGGTTAGATCCATTGGATCTAAACCCATCTCTTCTCTCTCTTGCAGGCTATGGATCAACAAGGGCATACTGGAGTAACTCAGGTCAACATTTCTTCTTTCCTTCAGGCAATGTCTGGTTGTTAGAAAGTAAAGTCCACCAAGATAATTGAGAGGGGGGGGGGGGGGTGAATCAATTATCGGATAATTATAACTTTTATCATCTTCAATAGCATTAAACCATATAAGCAATATAATTACCAGCCATAGAAAGATATTCATACACAATAACACAATGACACAAGATATGTTGACTAGGGAACCTTTTCATCAAAGAGTAAACCTCGATGGGAATGATGCCCACAAAAGATGCACTAATATTAATATTCCTTGTGAAAGGATGAACTCTATTAGGAGTCTTATGAAATACATTCAGTACATATGAATCCCTATTAAAAGATTCTAAACTGTTAAGAGTTATGGAAGACAGAAGGATCCATTGCCCAAATAGCTTCAGAGTAAGATCACTGAACACACTATCCAAATAATCTTTTCATCACTCAATAGAATAATATGTTACCTCTTCTCTGACTATGCCAAACCACACTCACTGTTACATCAGATCTCAATTTTAGATCTCTGTACTTTGCATGTCTTCCTTCACAAATTCACTTTCATACTTAGCTCTTTTCTTCACTTCATGCATATAGCATCACAACCACTGCTACCATATCATAATTACACACTTTCACATTTCAAATACACACAAATTCATTAGAAAAAGGAAATACATTCCTTCCTTTATACCACACTCAAATAATTACAAATGAGTCAGCATACAATTAAAAAATAAAAGTTTCCACATGCTACACCAAAATTACACAAAACTGTCAGCTTCTAAATACAATAAATCTTCACTCATGCAACCTCAAATTCTACGCTATCATCCACATCACTATAAATGTGTATTAAAATTCCTTTTAACTATGCAAAACTAGATTCCATCCCGATTAGGAGATATCATCCGATTTCCACAAACTGCTACTCAGGAACACTTCCTGAATATTGCTTCCACCAAAATGATCATAAATTTCATGAATAAATGAATTATTGTCTATGCTCTTAACCATAGACATATAACATATCAAAGATTATAACCTCAACATCACATAGCTCCAACTACAATAACCCACGTGTGCTAATCCAAACTCTGTCTGCTTCCTTGCAAGTCTTTGGTAAATCACTGTGTTGACATCAATGATAATCATATTCATGAATGCAACAACAATTGCTACAGAATGACTGCAAAACATGTAGCATTCATTCCTAACAATCTCGCCCATTGGCATTGATAGCAACATAGATGAAAAATAGCCAATGTTCCAAAAATCCAATACTGCAACATTGCTTCTTCAAATCCTCTTCATCAATCAAATCTTGCTTCGTTATCCAAATCAGTTCTCTCCAACAAATGTCTCAGATGGTTTTCATGTATACTTCTCCCCCATTGACATCAATGACAAAAATTTCATCACTATGTCAACAACAACTCAATGTCAAAAGACACTTTTTAGAAAATACATTTACTAGAGTCCTCATGACTCAGCTCAGATACACATACTCCCCCATAGAGGAAGTACCAACATCCAGTCCAAAAGAAAGATAAGGCTCATATACCACTGGACGGATGCAACCAACTGCATCACTTCTCAAAAGTAGCCTGGGGCATAACCCCAAGCATACCTCTCAGATACTCAAATGTATCCTTAGGCAAATGCTTTGTGAATATATCTGCTATCTGCTCCTTTGTACTTATGTACTCAAGTTTGACTTCTTTCTCAACAACTTTCTCTCTTACAACATGATACTTAATCTCTTAGACATACTAACTGTACTGGTGTTGTCACAATGTATGACAACAGGCTCAACAAATTTTATTCCAATATCCTTCAACATTTGCTTCATCCAAATTATCTGGTTACAATTATTTGCTGCTGCTACATATTTTGCTTCTACTATGCTTTGTGAGATACAATTCTGCTTCTTTCTTAGCCAAGAAACTAATCTTCCTCCAAGGAAAGATGCTCCACCACTAGTGCTTTTCTTATCATCAACACTACCTCCCCAATCAGCATCTGTATATGCACATAGGGTAAAATCATTAGATTTTTCATACCATAGTCCATAGTCCATTGTGCCTCTTAAATATCTTAGTATCCTCTTTATTGCTACATAATGTGATTCTCTAGGTTCAGCTTGAAATCTTGCTACAATTCCAACTGAGTGTGCTATATCAAGTCTTGTATGAGTCAAATACTGTAATCCTCCAATCATAGATTTTTATTTCTTCTGTTCTACTGCAAGAGTCTCATCTATGCTAGATAACTTGTGTCTGGTCACCATAGGTGTTCCAACTGGTTTACAATTCTCCATTCCAAATCTTTTCAACAAGTCATTCAAGTACTTTGTCTGACTTACAAAGATACCATCATTGTTTTGTGTTATTTGTAATCCCAAAAAGTATTTCATCTCACCAATCATACTCATTTCAAATTCAGTCTTCATTTCATCAACAAATTTGTCACTAGCTTCATCTTCTCCTCCAAAGATAATGTCATCAACAAAAATAATTATAACTAACAAATCATTTTCAATTTTTTTTGTGTACAGATTGCTATCTGCTGTTCCTTTTTTAAATCCCAATTTTAACAAATACTTATCCAGTCTTGCATACCAAGTTCTAGGTGCTTGTTTAAGTCCATATAAAGCTTTCTTCAATTTACATACCATGTATTCTTCTTGAGTTAAAGGAAAACCTTCAGGCTGCTCAATGTAGACTTCTTCTTCCAATTCTTCATTCAGAAATGCTGACTTCATCCATCTGATATACTTTTAATTTCTTGTAAGCTACATAAGCCAAAATCATTTTTACTACTTCAATTCTTGCAACAGGTGCAAAGGTTTCTTCATAGTCAATTCCTTCTTGTTGTGAGTAACCCTTACATACCAATCTTTCTTTGTTTCTTACTACTTGTCCTTGTTCATTCATCTTGTTTTTGAATACCCATTTAGTTCTAAAACATTCTTGTCTTTAGGTCTAGGGACCAATTCCCATGTCTTGTCCTTTTCAATCTGATCTAGTTCTTCTTTCATAGCATTAGTCCAACTTTCATTTTCACAAGCTTCATTAGTAGTCTTAGGTTCAATTTGAGAAATCAAACATATCTATTCTTGTGCCTTATTTTGAGTTAGAACTCCTCTTTTAGTGCTCGCAATAATTTGTTCAAAAGGATGATTCCTTAACAAACTCTTGCTAGGTGTCACTGTCTTAGATCTCTCTTTAGATGTAGGTTCTTTAGTAACTTCACTCTAGCTTTCATTCAACAAATCACTGTCAGTTTCATAAAATAATTTAGTAGATCTAGTATTAGGTTTAGGATGAGCTTCTTCATCAGATTCATAATCAAGCATTCTTTCTTGAATTTTGAACTTTTCATCAACTTTAACATTTGCGTTTTCAACAATAGTCTTAGTTATTTTATTGAAACATCTATATGCTTTACTTTTCAAAGAATATCCAAGAAATATACCTTCATCACTTCTAGGATCAAACTTTCCAATATTATCATCTCTTTTTATATAAAATTTGCTTCCAAAAATTCTAAAATACTTAACTGAGGGTGCATGTCCAAACCATAATTCATAAGATGTCTTGTTTGTGTCTACTCTGATTTGTACTCTATTCATTTTATACACTATTGTGTTCACTACTTCTCTCCAGAATATCTTCTCCAAATTATTTTCAAACAACATAGCTCTTGTTGCTTCAGTCATTGATCTATTTCTTTTTTCTGCAATGCCATTTTGTTGAGGTGTTCTAGGGGCTAATTACTGTCTTTTAATGCCATTTTCTTCGCAAAAGGTGTTAAACTCTCTAGAAGTAAATTCTCCACCTCTATCAAATCTTAAATAGTTAATGTTCATTCTAGATTCATCCTCAACTTTATTCTTAACAATCTTAAACTTATCAAATGCTTCAGATTTTTCTTTAAGAAATGCAATCCACATCATTCTTGTAAAATCATCAACAAGAATCATAAAATACCTTTCTCCATAGAATCCTCTAGTCTTGGTAGGACAACTCAAATCTGTATGAACAATCTCCAGCTTCTCTGTAGATGTTAACTTCTTACTAGGAAAAGAACTTCTCTTCTATTTAGTCATTACACATTCTTTGCAAATCATGTTAGTAGGCTTCATAATTTTTGGTAAATATCTTACTGCAAGTGTACTACTTACTTTCACAATGTTATCAAATTTTATATGACAAAACCTTCTATGCCATAACCAACTATCATCAATCTTAGTAATCAAACATGTCATCTCAGTAGGATTCAGCTGAAATACATTACCTCTGGTTCTAGATCCAGTTCTAATCAGATTTCCATCTTTATCCTTTATCACACAAGTTTTCTCAGTAAACCAAACTTGATATCACTTATCAACTAACTGTCCAACACTCAAAAGATTATTTTTCAATCCATCCACAAAATAAACATCATTAGTATTAGTCTTTCCATCAAGAGTAATAGATCCTATACCTTTAATCAAACAAGGTGCATTGTTTCCAACTCTAACAATTCCTCCATCATATTCATTCAACTTTATGAACTTTTTCATGTCTCCAGTCATATGATGTGAACAACCACTATCTATAATCCAATCAGCTTTCTTTTCAACTTGAGAAACTATGGATTTTTCTTCCTTAACATTAGTTTCAGGATTCTCTTCTTTAATTACTACAAATTCTATGTCATCATTATTTTTAGTATCACTTTCACTTAAAGTTCTTTCTATACTAGCTTCAAGATCTTCATCATTAGCATAATAACATTCCTTAGATCTTCTAGGTTTGAAATTTCTTTTGTACTTTTTAACTCTCTTAGGACATTTAGATGCAAAATGACCATATTCTTGACTAGTCCAACATTTAAATATTTTCTTACTGTCTGGTTCTCTTTTCACAAGCAAGGCAATACCTTCTTCAATATTCTTGTCTTCTTCATTTCTAGATCTGCTACTGCCAGCATAATCTCCGCTCACACTAATGCTTCTTGACAAAGTAGGGAGAACACTAAGAGCACTGAATGTTGTCTCCATTCTAGGTAAGTCTTTTGATAATCTCAAGTTCATTTCTGCTACTTCCAATCTTCCAAGAAGAGTCTCTCTTGTAAAGTTTGTTGTACAAGGTATGACTTGTTCAATCATCTATGTTGTCTACTTAAATACATGATTCAATGTCCTCAGAATCTTCCATATCACTTCATTCTCTGTCTTTGTTCCTCCATAAGATTTTATACCTGTAATAATCGCTGACATTCTACCAATATAACCTCTAATAGATTCATCTTCCAACATTCTTATATCTTCAAATGCACATATCCAATTATGTAATCTAACTCTTTTTGCATGTTCATCACCTTCAGAAGTAGAGTGTAAAGCTTTCCAAATTTCATGAGACTTTTTCAAACATTTTACCTGACTGTACTCATTCTCTGGAAGTGCTATCAAAAGTGCTTCTCTTGCAAGTATGTTACACATGAATAGATCTCTCTCATCAACAGTACATGTTTCAAGATTTTCCTCTTCAATGATAGTCTTATCATTCTTTGTAATCAACCAATAACCCAGTCCTAAACATAGTAGGTGTGTCTTCATCTTTTCTTTTCTGCTATCAAAATTTACTCCATCAAACTTAGGGCTTTCTTTACTAAAATTCACCTTGGATCTCCTTAAGCTGTTAAACTTCTTTTGCAAGGACTTGCCACTCTAATACCAATTGTTCGAAAGTAAAGTCCACCAAGATAACTGAGGAGGGGGGGGGGGGGGCGTGAATCAGTTATCAGATAATTATAAATTTTATCATCTTCAACAACGTTAAACCATATAAGCAATATAATTACCAACCATAGAAATATATTCATACAAAATAACACAATGACACAAGATATGTTGACTAGGGAACCTCTTGATCAAAGAGTAAACCCCAGTGGGAATGATGCCCACAAAAGATGCACTAATATGAATATTCCTTGTGAAAGGATGGACTCTACTAGGAGTCTTATGAAATACATTCAATATATATGAATCCCTATTAGGATATTTTGAATCCCTGTTAAAAGATTCTAACCCTGTTAAGAGTTATGGAAGATAGAAGGACCCACTGCCCAAACAACTTCAGGGTAAGATCACTGAACACACTGTCCAAATAATCTTTGCATTAATCAACAAAATAATATGTTACCTCTTCTCTAACTATGCCAAACCACACTCACTATTACATCAGATCTCAATTTCAGATCTTTGTACTTCACATGTCTTCCTTCACAAATTCGCTTTCATACTTAGCTCTTTTTTTCACTTCATGCATACAGCATCACAACCGCTGCTACCATATCATAATTACACACATTCAAAATTAAAATACACACAAATTCATTACAAAATGGAAATACATTCCTTCCTTTATACCACACTCAAATAATTATGAATGAGTTGGCATACAATTACAAAATAAAAGTTTCCACACGCTACACCAAAATTACACAAAACTGTCAGCTTCTAAATACAATAAATCTTCACTCATGTGATCTCAAAGTCTATGCTATCATCCATGTCACTATCAACGTGTCTTAAACTTCCCTTTAACTATGCAAAACCAAATTCCATCCCGATTAGGAGATATCATTCAATTTCCACAAACCACTACTTAGGAACACTGCCTGAATACTGCTTCCACCAAAATGATCATAACTTTCATGAATAAATGAATTATTGTCTATGCTCTTAACTATATATATATAACATATCAAAGATTATAACCTCAACATCACATAGCTTCAACTACAATAACCCACGTGTGCTAATCCAAAATCTATTTGCTTCTCTGCAAGTCTTTTGTAAATCATTTTGTTGACATCAATGACAATCATAGTCATGAATGCAACAACAATTGCTACAGAATGGCTGCCAAACATTTAGTATTCATTCCTAACACTAGTACCCTATTATTTATGTTCATTTTCTTTATGCACATGTAGTTAGTCGTAGATCTTAGAAGTTGGCTATGCTCATGGCCTGTGTGAGCTTACATGAATTTTTTACTTTCTTTCTGCATATTTGTCATTCCATGCTCAAAATATGAATATGATTTAATACATGTATCATTTTTTTTACTCCTTGGATAGCTTTCCTTTCATGTACTTTTCAATGTTATCTCAAAAAGAACACAAACTTAATTCAGATCATTAATAATGTGCAAACTAGGTTACTTAGTAACTCACCTAGTAATTAGGCCAATTAACATCAATCAATTGAATGAACATAAAAATGGGCAACAATAATCAAGGCATAACACACATTATCCTTACACTATCCTTCTTCAAGCCTTTTGTGAACTATTTTCCTTCAACCAAAAAAAATCTAACAATGGTGTAATTTTCATTCCTAGATTCTTCTATGAAAGGTAATAAGACTTTTTTAGTTTATAATTTGTCATTAGTGTCACACATATAGTTGGTAAATGAAGAAAATGGACTATTCGATCAACACACTAAGCATAGTAAATGAATATAGATGATTACCAAGTACCAAGTATAGTTATAATCAAGCACTCAGATTTACCAAGCGTTAGTAATTTACAGAGTGATGAATGCAATATATATCGAGAAATACATGAATAACATAAAAGTTTGTAATGGCACATAATACAAGGTAAACAGTTTACACCGAGCTAGAAAATGGTTTACATAGATCAAGGTGAAGATTAAATGCAGATGTAATCATTAAATGATTGATGAGCCCTATGTAATGATGTTTTAGGTTATTCATTTGGATCGTAAATATTAGGTTTTCTAGATGATACCATAACCCTAATTAGGTCAAACTCTTTTGATATAAGAACTATCAAGATGCCATTTTTATATGTACCACACATAAAGTAGCTTCCTACAAAGACATCTGAAGATCATACAGGATTGTGAAGTTAAAGTTTTGATAGAGCATTCAAGGAATATTATATTTAGAGGCACAACAGAGGCTACTGAGCATAATTCAGAGAAGAAATCTATCACAAAAAGGTGATAATAGTTAAGTACTTATCAGATATGAAATCAAGCAAAGTAAGTTTTGAGATACAAATCAAATCTACTATTAATTTCTAACAATTATGGTAGACTTAAATCTCTTAATAGAGTAGACCTAACTAGTCTTTTTGTAAATCTCTTAACCGAGTGCACACTTAACAATGTTTCTTAAATCCTCTAACCAGGTAGATCCTTATAGGTCTTTATTGTTACTCCTAACAGGGTAAGATCATTAGAAGTGATAAAAAATTATAGCCTTAATCGACAAACTTTATTAATGTAGCTAGTGAATCTTTGTGGGTGTCATCCCCACCCCAGTTTTTACCTTCTAACAAAGGTTTCTGTGATACCAAAATACTTGTGTATTGTGTATGAAGTTTCATGGATGCTTACATGTTAGATTGTAAAGAATTTCTTATTTTCAAGTAATGTTATGAATGGATGAAAAGATAACATGTCATTGGCATTTTGACATAATGAGACTAAATATTAGGAAGAAGAGATAGAGGAATTATCTAAAGGATCCAAAAGTATATCTGATGCATCTGAAGGAACTATATTAGATCTATTTGAAAAGAATCAACACCTTATCGAACAAGTGAAAGCACTACAAATTGGACAAGAGACTCAAATGGTAAGAATGATTGAAGTCATGAACAACACAAGACAAGCTAAATAAGAAAGGAATATGGCTATTGAAGATAGAAGATAAATGACTAAAAAGTTGGAAGAGAAAGAATCTGAAATACTAAGGCTGATCAAGCTTCACTTTGAAATTTCAAATCAGATGGTTATTATGAGTCAAGAAGTCAATTGAGTAAAAATCAAGCTTGTAAGGAAATGGGAAGATATTGGTCAATTAAGGGAAGAGAATTAAAGAACGAAGAATGAAGTAAATATGCAACAACAACATAATGAGATGATAAAGAAAAATGAAGAAAGTACCAAAAGGATGGATGAATTCCTAAATAGTCAGAGAAGACTGGACAACACTATTGGTTTAGGTTATAACAAGAAGGGAGAGTCGTCAAAATAAGCTGAACAAAAGAATTCCTATGCAAATCTAAGGCCAAAGAATCTCTCATGCTATCACTGTGGAAAACTAGGTCACACATCAAATGTCTGTAGAATCAAAGAATAAGGTATTCCTAACTCTACTCCTAAATTTGATGGTTATTATTATAATTACAACAAGTATGGACATGAAGCATATGAGCGTAGATCAAATTTGAATAAGTCACCTAAGAGACACTATATGGAAAAGCACTATCGCATTTGGAAAAAATATGGACAAACATCACAAGAATGCATGAAAAAGATGAAATAAGTTTGGAAACTAAAAAGACAAAACAACACCTATCAACTGAGAAGGAAAGGTAACTCTTATACTTGGGATTACAACACTTGGTTTAATTGTACAACATGTGGTAGGTATGGTCATATTTTAGAAAATTATATGAGATTTCACTGGAGAGGAAAATCTAGAAATTGGACAAATTCTAGAATGGAATGTCTGCACTGTCACAAGGTCGATCACTTAAGTAGAGATTGCAGAGACCGAACACCAGAACTAAATGTTGATATGAATGAAAATACCATTGATGGAATTAGAAGGAAAATGAGTCAAATGTGGAGAAGATCAACTAAAGATAATGCAGGAACAAGTACAACAGTCGATGACACCTCATCCTTTGGGTTAGGTGATTTCACCACCTCCACTTAAGAAAATCAAGTAAGTATGAGAACTAAATTTTAATCAGCTATATCTTACAACACTTCTTTATATCTAGTGCATGAATTCTAAATCAACATGAAATGAGATGCACTAATTCGTTATATGTTTTGAACTATAAATGAGTATAGTCGGTAAAAGCATGACCAAGTGAAAGTTTGTTAGTCGGTGAAAGTGATAAGGTTAATCGAGTTGCGTAGTCAACCGAGCATTTTTAGTGTTAACCGAGTTGAAGTTTCATAAGGAGATAACCAAATTTTTTATTGTTAACTGAGTTGTAGTTGGTGAAGCATTTAATGCAAAAATTTTAAGTGGGAAAGATTTTTGGGTATAAATACATGTCAAGCCAACTCATTTTTCACATTGTGAACTAGAGAGAAACCAGAGTGAAAAGAGAGAGATTTGTGCAAAGAGATTCCAGGCTATCTATAGTGATTTGAGCATTTCACAAATATTTTGGAAGCGATTCAAGTAATTTTGAAGAAAACTAAGCTATTTAAATACAATTTTTATGAAGCCCTAATTTTTTATAAGCGATGGCATCCTCATGAAAGACTGTTCAATCTAAAGATGATAGTGAGAAAAAGGTTACATTGATCAAGACTGCAACATATGAAGAAACAATATATAAACTGCACCTTGAGGTCACATCACAAGCTGATAAGAAATGTGCATTCTCATGCATAACACCTAGGGTTTTGTTGGTATAGGACATCTGGTCTTATATTCACTACAAGATTAGTGAAATTGGTGATTTTGAGTTGCAATCCACTTACTAGAAGTTATGCATGGATGAGAAATTGAAGGATGGGCACACTCATCTAGAGATAAAAGGTTTAACCAATGCCCTTCACTTGCCGAAGGTATTTAAGATCAAGTGGATAAGGATAGTACTCAACCAAATACATGAGGGAAAAATGTGGCTAGATGAATTGGTTAAAATATCAAAGGACGTTATTCACATGGTCATTGGTTATCCTATGTGTGATAAAGAAAAAACCATAAGGCACCCACCGAGGAGTGAGATTGAAAAATTGACTGGAGCTGAATGGGACGATAGAGGTATGTAGATTAACACAATCCATGACCCCAAAACTAGATTTGGAGCATACAAAATTGATTAAAAATTATTCCAATCTAGAAAACCGAACAATGTTCCTTGCGACATTATTGACATAGAATACAACATAGTAAAGAAAGGACTACAACTAGACCTAGCTAAGTTGATGTTGAGGCAACATGAAGAAAAAATGAGGACAATTTGAGTTTCTAAGTCCAACACTTGCAAGTTTGGATCACTATTAATATGTATCTTTTTCTACTTGCAAAATTCATTCCCCTCAATCGGCGATGTGCAATGGGATATTAACAAACCGATTATCATGCAAATCGATGATTTTATAAAAATTTTAGGCTAGTATTTTGAATTAGTTATGGATGATTATTTCAGGAAATTCAAAGAAAGAATGCACAACAGAAGTAGGATACTTGCATAGTTAGTGAAAAAGTACAAGGATGAGACTTGTTTTCTAGTGGATACTGAATCCACTCTCATCAAGGTAGTTGAACCAAGCATTGTATGGTTACCACCTATGTGATATGAACTTGATATTGACCGAGCATCTAGGTCAATAAAGGCACTTTTGGATGAGCCTAAAGATAAGAATGCAACAAGGTTTAGAACCTATGAGGAAGAAAAACTAAGAATCAAAATGGATTTGGTCAGAGTAAAAGTTGGCAGAAAATCAAAGAAAATGATGGACACTTTGGAGAAATAATTTGGTGATCAAGAAGCAGAGAAGCTGGTTGAAGAGGCAATTGAGGAATAATTGTCGATTGCTAGCAGTGAACATGATGAACAAATCGATTCACACAAGGAAATACAAGCTGAACTATTAAAGGCAAAAAATGAAAGAGGAAACATGTTGAAACCCCCACATGAGCGAGGAGAAGGTCCTCTATAGGTGTTTCCCCACCTTTGAAATGAGGAGTTGTAAAGATTACAAGGCCAACATTGACAAAGACATATTAGAAGAAAAGAGTCAAGCCTCTACCGAGCTACCCAAGAAAAGGAGAAAGTTAATAAGAAATAAGGATGATATAGACTTAGATGAGGAGGATACCAAAAAATTAAAAGTATTTGTAAATAAATCATAGTCAATTGATGAAATTGCAAAGGAGATAAAGGAAAAGGGAGGACTTAATCACCCTAAAATAAATAGGTATGTACATATGTCTACTGAGGATCAATATAAATTAGAATCTAAGCAATCATCGACATGATGATTAAATTTAAAAGGTTACCAGTTGAATTTGCAACTTATATTCCCAAAGAATAATATGATAAGGTATCAACAAGATGGAATTATGCCTTGCATACTGAGAAGAAAATGAGGGAAAAATTACTGATTTTGGCAATGCCAAATTTATCTGTTACAAAGAATGATGATATGATGAAACAATATGCTAACAATTTTTTGATGAAGGTGTGATCAATGAATATTCTTCAAGGAAAGATACAAGAAGTAGATGAGGTGAGTAAAGAGAAATGGACTAAAATTTTGAAGTCCAAAGCTAAAGCAGAGAAAATTGCAATGCACTAGCAGTTATCCCCGAGAAAGGTGTCAAAGGGAGAGACAAAGGTGTACATATGGATGATGTAGATATTACTGAACAAAGGATAACTGTAGAGCCAATACACATATTAGACACCAAGCATCTAGAGGATGACCCATATACAAAATATTTTTCCCCTTTTGGCTACACCAAGAAAAAGGATACACCCAAGTAGTTAGTAATTACTCAGAATGAAGAAGTCTTAATTAAGGATATCACTGAAGGGGATACCGATGATGAGGAAAAAGAAGATGAATATGTTACTACTGCTGCTGAGAACATAGAGGAAGACAAGACTACTAAGGCAACTAGTGTAAAAATATCAGGTAACTTACCAATTTTGGTATAAGCCATAGAAATTGCTACTACAAAGAAACTCAAGAACCCAACACTCTATTGGAATACAAACACCACTGAGAGGGGGGGTGAATTAGTGGTTATTTAAAAAAATTATCCTTGTTAATTTTTACAATTATAACATGAAATATGAACAAGATATGTCAAGAGAACAAAGTACACAATATTTATAGTGGAAAACCCCTTAGGGTAAAAACCACTTTGAATCTGAAACTTTATTAGGCTCTTGGGAAAATATTTTAGAGCTACAAATTTGGGAAGCACCAAAACCCTATTTTTGAAACACCAATTTCAAGGAACACCAATCCCTTACACCTAAAGTACCAACTTAAAGAATACAAGAAGCTAAAACTTCCAAAATGAATAAATGTGATACAAAATCAGAGGATCAACTCTGTTACAATATAAATCATAAATCACATATTTCAACTTCTTTTTGAAAACATAATGTAGGATATGCTTCTCTTCTTCTCTCTTAATGATTCTTTTACATCAATAAATTTCACCAAAGAATACAAGCCTTATTACAATGAATATATCAAATTATAAAAATTCTAATCAGACTTAAAAAAAATAATTTGAATATAAGAACATGACTTGAGTTAATGTCTTTCAAACTATTGACTTTCTTGAAATGATAAACCCTTGTTTCTCTTCAAAACATCAAGTACCCAAATATATTTTCTTTTTCCATTAAAAGATCTGATCAAATACTGATGTGAATGACTCAAAAATCAATATATATCCCTTCTTCTATCTCTGATAAACTTCTTTAATGAAAATCAATTCACAAATGACAAAATAGAAGCATAAAACATTACCCTCTTCTTTGTTGTTTTAAAATCTATCTGCAAGTTGTTCGATCTACAAAGAATTCCACACAATTCCTGCAACTTCTCTCCAAACCCCTATACAATATTTTATAGGAATGTATCCACTACTTATAAACCAAAAAAGTTGACATTTTTGAGGCATTTAGATACCCTAAACTTCAATTAGACCAAAAGTACTAAAACTGTCATAGAATTTTGTAACTGCTTTTGATAAACAGATTTCCCTCTTTCCATAGATGTGATATATAACATCTAACAACAACCCATTTTAGATAATTCACTTCCCATTTCAGAAAGGTATTATGGTTAGTGTTTATCAAATGACTAAGTCTATCGACATTCACATAGACCAAAACTATTTTTTCATAACCATTTTCTTAACCAATGTGAACATTAAGAGTTAATTGTATAACACTTAAGTGTATGTCTTGAATATGTTTTGAAAAATATTGAAGGACATAAAATAAGATAATTTCATGATTTTCAACATACCATATTCTCATTATAATTTCATGGATGTATAATTGACATCAATGACAACATTCAAAGACCAAATACCAAAGGTTCAACATACTCCCCCTTTGGCATTGATGTCAATACCTGTAGAAACATATTAAACTTTTCATGTACATGTATCACCTATATATCATCACCTGTAGAATACATCATGTACCTATAGATTCCATCAATACATTTTTATCAATATCATTAGCCAATGCCATATATCAATCATAATATGTTTTCTTCATACTTTTTATCCCCCATTTGACATCAATGACAAAGGAGATATACCAAGGTTTCAGTTGTAAAAATTATCATAAATGCTCCCCCTGAAACCTATCACATACTGTTTAACTTATGCAAGAGAGGAGAGAGAGATAGAACCCCCAATCTCATTCTTAATCTTTGAAACACATCTTTTGAGAGAGATTTTTTGAATATGTTAGCTAACTGATCTTCCTTTTTGCCTCTTATAATCTGTTCTTGAGGATGATATTTCTTGAATCTCAAACCTTTAGAATTTGTACCTGTTGGTTCTGGTGTTCCTATTTGATCTTTTATCTCTTCCTCACTTTCTTCAATTTTATTAACCAATTTGTTCGAATCATTATCATTTTCTTGAAAGATAGTATTATCTTTATGTTGCACAGTTGCATTCACCTGTCCCATTAGACAAACATCTTCATGATTGTTAGTATTTGTGATATCTTTTAAGTTGTATACATTCCCTTTAGATCTTTTACCTGATGCAACCAACTGTCCTGATTTAAATTTGATTTGACAACCATGATCATAAAACACAACTTCATATCCATTATCAAAAATTTGACTAACACTTATAATATTGTACTTCAATCCCTCAACATAATACACATCATGAATAGACATTTTGTTACTAAGCATCAAAGAACCCAAACCTTTAATTTTCCTTGAAGAATCATCACCAAAACTCACACTGCCACCTTTGTAGTTAATCAATTTATCAAAATTTGTTTTATCACCTGTCATGTGTCTAGAACAACCACTATCAATTATCCATGAGTCTCTTTCTTCAGAATGTAAATCCATTTGAATAAAAATATACTTATTAATCTTAGGCCTCCATATCTTAGTCACATTAGTATCAAATTCTTTATCAACTTGTAGACTAGTGTAAGATTGATCATTTTGAAATGTCTTAGTTTTGCAATTCCTCATAACATCACCAAAAAGATTGCATTTGTAACATATTAAACCATTCTCTTTAGGAGAGGAATAACCAAAATGAAACTTTGAAAACCTTCTTGACATATATTTGCAATTACTTATTCTATGTCCATATTGATGACACATGAAGCAATACCCATCAAAGAAATAAATGAACCTGTTTGAATATCTTTTACCCATGAATGAAGAGCTTGATGTAATGTGCCTTTTACCATTATAAATATGATTAAAATATGTATTTTTATCTTAATTTGAAGTGGTAACATGTTGATCTATGTCTTTACTTTCAGATTTGAATATCTCAAATAAAGATTTATCTTTCTTGTCACTAGAGAAATGTCCAAGTTCAAAACCAATTCCAGTTAGATCATCAATTCTTCTTTGTTTCCTTCAAATGTCATCCAAAGTAGTATTCTCATATTTTTCTAACTTCCTTTTATATGATACTACTTCATTCATTAACATTGTACATTTCTGATCGTTAGAACTTAACTCTTCCTTAGTGACAAAGACAATTCTCTTTTGTTCCTCCACTTGTAATTTTAAATCTATAACTTGTTGATTTAATTCTTTAATTTATTTTTCAAAGTTCTTTTTTCCTTTATGAATTTATTTTCTTGAACACTTAAATTCCTTGATCTTTTTAAGTGCATAAAGAAATTCACATTCTAAATCAACTTCAACAAGTTCAACATCATCATCACTATCGGATTGTTGACAAGTAGTTTCTATAGCCATGAATGAAAATTCATTTTCATCACATTCAAAACTACTAGATTCACTATCTGATACATCAGAAATAAAACTCTTCTTCTTCTTAAAGAACTTCTTTTTGTTATAGAATTTATTTTTACATGATTTATCTTTCTCATCATCTACTTCATCATGACTATTATAAGGACATTTAGATGCAAAGTGTCCTATTTTACCACAATTAAAGCATTTGAAAGGAAGTTTACCTTTGAATTTACCTCCTCCTTTCTTTAATTTCCTTGAGAAATGTGCTTCAAGAACATCAAGGTCTTCTGATTTTGATGAGACTTTCTTTGCCTTCTTTTTTACTTTGAATGCTACTTCTTTGCTTGTGGATTCCTGCTTGCCAAACTTTCTCATTTCATAAGCTACAAGTGCTCCATGAATATCTTCCATTGTATATTTATTAATGTCCCTATTTTGTTCTATGGAACATATTTTAGAATCAAACTTATCAGGAAGAGATCTTAAAACTTTCTTTACAACATCAATATCATCAATTATTTCACCAAGTCCTCTTATGCCATTAACTATTTCATCTATCTTAAGAAGATAGTCTTCTAACTTTTCATCATCACCCATCTTTAGGTCCTCAAATTTTTCTTTCAAATGTTGTATCTTGGCTTCTTTAACTCTATCATTACCATGATAATTATTTTTCAATTTGTCCCATACTTCTTTAGAAGATCTGCAAGGCATTACCTTAACAAACACATCTTTAGACAAATTGTTAAATATAGAAAATTTAGCTTTCATATCAATTTCATACTTCTTATTTTCATCAAGATCTATAGGTAAAGCATTAGGAACTTTATAGCCATTAAAAATTGAAGCCCAAAGATCAACATTAATAGATAACAAGTATGTTTGCATCATAACTTCCCAAAAAGCATAATTTGATCCATCAGAAATAGGAACCTTTGAAGAAATATCATGAGCCATTGTAGATAAGTATTCCACTCAACCAAAATCTACCCAAATTTGTTAAACTTGATGTAGGGAACCTTTCTCTGATACCACTTGTTGGAATACAAACACCACTAAGAGTGGGGGGGGGGGGGGGGGTGAATCAGTGGTTACTTAAAAAACTTGTCCTTGTTAATTTTTACAATTATAACATGAAATATGAACAAGATATGTAAAAAGAAAAAAGTACATAATATTTATAGTGGAAAAACCCTTTGGGTAAAAACCACTTTGAATCTGAAACTTTATTAGCCTCTTGGGCAAATCTTTTAGAGCTACAACTCTGGGAAGCACTAACACCCTATTTTTGAAACATCGATTTCAAGAAACACCAATCCCTTACACCTGAAGTACCAACTTAAAGAATAAAAGAATAACCAACTTTCAAAATGAATAAATGAGATATAAAATAAGAGGATCAACTCTGTTACAATATAAATCATAAATCACTGATTTCAACTTCTTGTTGAAAACATAATGTAGGATATACTTATCTTCTTCTCTCTTACTGATTCTTTTACATCAATAAATTTCACCAAAGAATACAAGCCTTCTTACAATGAGTATATCAGATTATAAAAAGTATAATCAGACTTAAAACAACATATTTTAATTCAAGAACATGACTTGAGTTAATTTCTTTCAAACTATTAACTTTCTTGAAATGATAAACCCTTGTTTCTCTTCAAAACATCAAGCACCCAAATATGTTTTCTTTTTTTGTTAAAAGATCTAATCAAATACTGATGTGAATGACTCAAAAATCAATATATATATCCCTTCTTCTATCTCTAATAAAATTCTTCAATGAAAATCAATTCACAAATGACAAAATAGAAACATAAAACATTACCCTCTTCTTTGTTGTTTTAAAATCTGCCTGCAAGTTGTTCGGTCTACAAAGAATTCCACACAAATCCTGAAAATTATCTCCAAACCCCTATACAATATTTTAGAGTAATGTACCCCCTAATTATAAACCAAAAAAGTTGACATTTTTGAGGCAGTTAGATACCCCAAACTTCAATTAGACCAAAAATGCTCAAAACTGTCATATAATTTTGTAACTACTTTTGATAAACATATTTTTACTCTTTCCATACATGTGATATACAAAATCTAAAAAAAACCCATTTTAGATAATTCATTGCCCATTCCAAAAAGGTGTTATTCTCAGGGTCTATTGGATGCCTAAGTCTATCAACTTTCACATTGACCAAAACTATTTTTTCATAACCATTTTCTTAACCAATGTGAACATTAAGTGTTAATTGTATAACACTTAAGTGTATGTCTTGAATATATTTTGAAAAATATTGAATGACATCAAATAAGATAATTTCATAATTTTCACCATACCATATTCTCATTATAATTTCATGGATGTATTATTGACATCAATGACAACATTGAAAGACCAAATACAAAAGGTTCAATAGACTCGAGCAACATATGGATACCACAGAAGATAAGGGTGAAGAAGGAAACAAAGAGAATACCAAGCCTAAAACTAAAGAGGAAGATGAAAAAAGAGCTGAAATAGAAATAAATGTAGATAATTCTACTATCGGTACAAGACCAAAATCCCAAGAACCTCAGACTAAGGGAATAGAAAAAGGGAAAGAAAAGGAGGAAAGTGTCTCCATCGAGTCACCAAAGTCAAATCAAGAGCATAAGGCTCTAGTTTCATATGGGAAATCCCCTACATCTAGTGAACATGAGAAGAAAAAGAAGAAGAAACATGGAAAAGGTTTGGTCACCCTATATGAAGTCATAGAGATACCTTCATGTTACTCGAGAACCTTAGACCCTGAAGCTCTTAGAAGGTATGGAGAATTATGCACGAGAAAAGTAGCTTAGGAGAAGCTGAGGCAGGAGGGTAAACATAAACATGTGCTTGAGGATGTGAGAGAGATCCTAATGCAATTTGTACCTAATGTCAGTGTTGATGAGGCAACTCCCATCATTGACCAACTTGCAACACTTACCAGGCACATCAATTCTCCTAATATCGATGTTGAAAAGAAAATAGAAGAGAGAGAAGAGTGAAAAATATAGTTCAAAATAATAGAGAAAATCAGCCAAGCCATGGCCATTCACAAGGTGAAGTTATCTAAAACCATAAGTGAAATTGAAACTCTTATTCAATAGACACTCACAATTTTGAATAAGTTTTGCACATCAGAGTCTTCTATTGCAAAAATAAAAGAGAAGCTCAAGAAGCTAGATGATGATCTGTAGAAGAGTGCATAAAGCTTGATAAAAAAATCCCATGCATTCAAATTACACTATGAAAAATTCAAGCACATTCATAGATTAAGAAATGAGCTAAGGAGAGAAGAATATAAAATAAAGGATCAAATAACCAAGCTACAAGAAGAGTTGTTACCCCACGTTGAGGTGATGTAGAGACATGTGAAGAAAGACAAGGATCTCATAGCCACTCCCATGCTATCAATAGTAGATCATATATTCGCCATGCATGCACAAGTTGGTTTGGAGAAAATTGCATTAGAAAGTTTGAAAGAGGAATGGGAAAACCTCTTAGCCAACTTAAAGACACTAGTAAATTTTAGCCTAATTTTCGATGCGGATTAGTCAATTTTTTGATGCAAATTGGTCGACCAAATGACCATTATTGTTGTTGAACTTTCTGCATCTATTATTCGACACATTATATGTTTGTTGCATAATCAACCATTATAGTTGTTGAACTATCGATTGATTCGATGTCAAAATAATCACTTCAATCTGGAAGAATGTCTGACATATCTTTCATCTTTTTTGACCAATGTTGGTTGAAATAATCATAAATAGCTGACATATCTTTTTGCATTTTTGACCACATATGGTCAGAAAATTGATCGATGAAATACGTTGATTGTATAGCATTGCAGTCGAACTTAAGGTAGTGCCATCAAAATTGTTGTTGAAATATCGACGATAGATGGTCAGAGAATTCATCGAGAGTATAGCATTCTCATCGAATGTACAGTCTTTGTTGGTTGAAAAATCGACAGCAAATTCAGTTTTTTTTAAAAAATAAAATATATTTTTTGTCATCATGTTGGTAATGTTCTATGTTCCACAATGACGAGGATATGTTCCCATGGCCTCTCTACCCATTTTCATGTTAATATCCTATTCAAATAGAATTTAATGATTTTGGAAGAACTAGGGCATCTCTTCTAAATTAGGCATTGTAGTATGCAAATGTTGGATTTAATTTTTTATTTTTTCCTTTAACAATGTGATTTTTAGATATATATTTGTGTAATGTTTTTGGGTATTGTCAATATAGACATTTGACCATAGAGTTCACTTAGTATCTACGTTATCCTTTATTTGTGTGCTATTGTTTATGCCATTGGAAGACAAGGTAGTAAGGTGATATTGTGATTTATAGAGAGTTGTTTTTGCTATAAATTAAAAATTTAAAAATTGTTGGCAAACTGTGGCCTAGGAAAGGGCTCATGGAATGTGTTTTTCAAAAGTTTGTTATATATGGAGACTACTTTAATTGTTTTTGTTGCCAAATATGTTTACTAATACAATTTTTTTGTGTTTTCTTATGATGGAATTTGGTGATAAACTAACCATAATCCTATTAATGTACTTCTTTCATGTGTGGAGATTGGAATTCAAAATTCAGTTGATGATATCAGAGCTTCATGCCCAGTTCAGCTGTATTGCTGACCTTGTGGCTTATTCCATTATATTGTGTTAGTTTCTCTATGCACAATAAAATGTTAAATCTTCTTGTAACTGGTTGTCAAGCAATCATAAATATCATACCCAAGTACAAGATAAAGTAGATATTTATATCTCCTAGTCTCTATGTATCATACTGATTGGTGTTTTATATTTGTAAATGTTATGGTGATATACAATAATATCTGTATGTGCCTGTATGGCTCATCTTTTATTATAATGGGATTTATTTTTATCATCTTATAGTTTCCAAAGAAACTACATTCCATGTTGATGAGTTCTCACCTCTTGTTCCCTTGTGCCCACTTTTGATCCAATGTCATTATACTGCTCAATTAGCATACACTAAAATTTTAGGGGTGCCTCGAGCATCTCCTATGTGTGCTCTCCCATTTCACCATCCTCCACAAGATGAGAGTAAGTGGGTCATATAAATATTCTATCATTTTGTATTTTGGATGACACATGAAAGTTCCTTAAAAGGTGATTTTGGCTACTATTGGATTGTGGTATGCTTCCAACTTTGAACATTTTAGCATACAAATGTTGGAATCCTTTTGAAAATTTTAATATTTAAACCACTGTATTAGTATGAATTGTAGCTTAGATGATGTTGTGAGTCATATGGATGTATCTTTTGTATGTAATAGAATGCAGCCAACCTATACATGTGACTATATATTGGATCTAGTATCTTGATTCTCCTTCCTTTGGTTATTATTATTTAGTAAAATACCATAAACTGGAAAATAAACTAAATACATGAATGCAATTGAAGCACCTTACCATTAGAGCTCAAATGTCTGAGACTGGATGATCTAGAAAGTTTTTGACCTACAAAGCATTTAAATAGACCCACCATTAGTATCTTTTGAAAGAAAACTATTGTTGGCTCTCTTTTATATGAACTTATAATAAGAAAGCATTGTAGGTTGATCAACCTCACTCTAATTTATACATATTAATAAATCACATTCCATGAAAAATGAACACCCTGCAAGAAACCCTATTTGATTTAGCCCCAATAATTTGGAATTGCCTGGTCTGTTAGCGATCCTTTTAGGAGGAATTTAGATGTTGGAATCTATAGTAACAATTGGTGAGTAAAGATTGGGAAGAAATTCAAAGGTGTACAAGCATTTCTCAATGAATTTTGTAGATTAGAGGGAAGCTTATAAAATTAACAGTTAGCACTTAAGTTCCAAGCTTATAACAATAGGAATAATTTACATTACAAAGGGATTCAGAGGCAAGTTTCATAGGGATATGGAATAGAACTAATAGTATATGATATAAGGAATCATATAAAATCATTCGTAGTCAACAGTGAGCATAGAAACATAAGAAAACTAGACTACCCATAATGAGCACCAAACATTTGTCTTATTTTTACAATCATATTTAGATCAAGAACTCCTATCTATTATATTTTCATATCAGTGTAGACCAACGATATACCAGAAAAGATTAGATAAAACATTAAAAATCAAACAATACCATATATCAAGACTCACAATAATTCCAGATCAATACCTATAGTTATCTTGAATTCATTTTTGAAGTATTTTACAAGGTTCATATGATCAATACTGATCTGTATTCAAGAGAAGGATTTCCAAGCCATTGGTAGAGAAAACTCTCTTACAATTTGGAATCATAAAATTAAGAAATAAGTCCAAACTTTAAGTGATTTTTGAAGGGGGACATTACACATATAATTATTTCCAACATGATTTAATCAAAGATGGCACATATCATCATTGTGGCATAACTAGATGTTATATTCCTCACTGTAGCTCCTCCATAAGTAGAATTGAGTATTACAATGGTTGTTCTTGGTGCAAATCTAGTGATATGGAGACAAACAACCAACAAAACAAAACATGACTGTTTAATTGTTGTATAGCGATAAAAACAAAATTTGGACCCGTATCAATTCCACCTAACATTAAGACATATAAATTGACAAGTCCCATATGTGAATCATACCTCATACTATTGCCAAATACCACTATAACTTGATACCTTGGTCAGAACATAAACTTGATAATTCATACAATAAATAACACCAAGATTTCAATCAACAAAAAGGACTACCTGCCTTGTAATTCTGAAGCAGAAGCCATAAATTATATACTTAGAAGAAAGACAAATACATGTATCCTCACTATTGTTGTGTCTCCCTATCCGCAATAGGTCAAAAAATACATAAAATCCATATATGATATAACATCAAATTAATTATTCATGTAAAACAATGTCACTCATGTCATCTACAGGATTTTGATAGATTGAGTGACACTATCTCCAAGGAATATTCTATTCAGTTACCCTTGAAGCTAATACTCATTACAATTTTTATTAGAGAAAAATAAGATGTGAATGAACAATGCATGCATCTATGAACAAGTTACTAGCTATTACGTTGTCAAACTTGTGACTCTATAATTAGCACATGATAAAAATCCATTCAAAAATTGGTTAACAATGTCCCTACAGAAATGATCATTAAGAAGCTACAACAAAGCCACTCTCACCCCAATTTTTCAAGCGGAACATTGACACCCTTAAAAAATGTTGAGAAAGGGAAAATGTCTGCATAATGCTATTTCCATCCTACAAAACCAATAAAGAAAAATCCACCGATTAAACACACCATTGAAAACACTCATCCTATAATTTTAAGGTATCCAGATAGAAGTGTGAAATAGTAAATGACTTTCAGAGAACATAAAGTATAGTACTTGAGGTAAAAAAATGTGTTGAAGTACTTGAGTCCTCTACTAGTTTCATTTTGGTTCTCTACTCAATTTGCACATAAATTATGTAGCACAATATTATCAAATCCAAGGAGGCTAATTAAATTACTTTAGGTTAATTATTTTTTATTTCTATGGTTTTTTTTTTGTAGTTAATTATCTTGTAGGCAAAACCTGAATGTTGATGTTTACATACTACATCCAACAATCTTTACTAGAATTGAAACTTGGTATATACAATTAAATATAACAAATACTAACGAATGGCACTAAATATCAAGTTTATCCACCAATGATGAAAACTGGCCCTCTTGATATGCTAGACTTATAATTAGTTTTTAGAAGGAAATACAAAACATTTGTAGTAAAAGCCATTGTAACATGGGGACGCGAATATGTAGAATAAAAAGGAGTACATACAATGGGAGAATATGTCTTGGTTTCAGGAGGAACCTATTCATCTAATACTTTCATGTATTTCTCAAAGTCATCAAACATGTTCACAACAAAAATGTGTGCTTTGTCTAGCTTATATCCATTTGTCTGATCTTTTTTTGTTTGTGCCTCTTGCACCAATCAAAAAGGAAAAATCAGAAAGTATTAGGTAACAACATTATACAATAGAAAAAGAGTGTAAGCATCAAAAAAATTGCTCAAAATAGAATCAAAGATTATAAAGGAAAAGAAGGGTTGTTATTTGTATAATTGTGGATGAGATCACATCATCTTAGGTATGAGACTAGCGGGTGTAAGAGGCCCAAGGAAGTTTGAGAAGAGAGAACTTGCATATTCTGCAATAAGGGTGTAGTGGAGACAAAATGACACTTTATCATGGAATGTGTAGCTTATGAGGCTATCCGTACTCAATATGAAAAAAAAATGAATATTGACAACATGCACCATTTAATTTGATGAAAATAAGATCAACCTACCTACTAGCTTTCTAGTCAAGATTTATCAGAAGGTTCAACATCGAAAAAAGTATGAAGATAGTTTAAGAATGTTATTCCTTGGTTCCTTAGACTCATGATTGTCATTAAAATCATTCATTCATTCTAGAGTGTAAATTTTTTTTAAAACTAGGTATAACGTTGCAATTGGCAAGTCAAGAACAAAATATTCTCTACATGCAAAAAACAAATAGTCAAATAACTTCTATATGTCATTATGTATAACTTAAAACTATCTAGTTTATTTAAAAAATGAGTCAATACAAAGCATTAATATTAATATGGAGGTCCATAAACCATACTTGAGGAGTGTTGTCAACATGTGTGGTGCATATTAGATCAAGTTAAAACATATTTAAATCACATATTATTGAGACAATTAGTTTTAGACTATTTAGGGATAGTTTTGGGGTAGTTAGAAATGGTTGCAGTTGGTTTTAGGGAATTAGAAGTCTATATCAATGTTGATCCACGAGTTTGGAGACATGATGTAGAGTTGGTGATGTAAGGGGACATTTTTGTAATGTATCAAATCAATAAACACTAGTGATTCTTGCAATTGTGTCTCTACCCATGGGTATAGTCCACCATAACAAGGTAACAGTGAATTCTCATGTTCATTTAAAACGTGATCTTGATGGGATGATAATGTAGAATCAAAAAATAGTTTTTTATTTACATGTTTAAGAAAATATATCATGTTTGGATTGTTCTTGAGATAGAGATATTGACTAGTATTTGGGTCTATGATTGATTTTTGGGTACAGTCAGCATTGCTAGGTTGAAATCCTTTAAGTTGATGTAACTCTCCCACCTCTACGGCCACTATGATTGGTGGGAGAGGTTAAAAAGATGTATATTATCCTTGTATTATAATTTTCCTATGCAAGGATAAGGGGTGTTGATGTTGAAGACCACATAATGGTGGAATTTGATGAGTGAAGGAGAGCTAGTTTGACACCAGTCACTTGGGAAGCATTTTCCATTAAGAATAGTTGCATTGGATGATGGAATATGGATGTTTGTAGCCATAATGATGTGTTAGAACTAACGATTTGATCTAGAGATGATTATGAAGTTTATTTTGCATAGGCCCTAGATAAATGACCCTAGGAACAAGAGTTTGATGATTAGATGAATAGGAGGAGAGTAGTTGTCATTTAGCAACTTTTGCAACAAATGTTGTTGACAACATTTTGCAATGTTGTGCAAAACTTGACAAAATTACTCCTAGGGTCTACCCAAGGTGGATCTAAATTTTTTTGATGTTAATAACATCAATTCCACCATTCCTAATAGAATTCTACCCATCCACTATCTTATCAACCTTAGTGAGCCATAGAATTTATAAAATGTTATTCTTTGTTAGACGTATATTTGAGATTTTCTATTGAGCTTTACTTTGCAGTTTTCACTCTCTTATCTATAAATCTAATTTGATGAACATGTTTAAAAAGTAAAATATTTCTTAAAGTGAATGAGAAATAATATGGAATAAGAAGTAGGTGTTTTTGACCATTGAATCTACATCATTGGTTTAGTTTGAGCTTCACTTGGTTTCAAGAATAGTTTAATATTCCCTACTTAACAAGGCCAAACACATGAAGGTGGAAGCTCATTTGGCCCCTCCCCCCCCTAACATCACTCTAAATTCCCCATTAACATCTAATAACATTCATTCATCCATTTTTGAAATATAACATTCATTAACACATAAAATTCATTAACACACAACATTCATGAATAATTCATTAACACATCATTCATCAACATTTACTAGTAGAAAATTACATCCATTAAGACAACGTTCTTTCATTAGCAAAAAATATTAATTACAATCATTTCTTTTTTTGTTTCTTGCTCATTTTTCTAAGGTGACAGCTAAGCGGAGCATCAATATCCTCATCATTCCCCTCCTCTACTAGTTCTAATCTCAACACATGTCTCCTCCTCATCTGTTTAGGAGCAGGAGGCTGCTGTGCCAAAGAGGGGTCCGCTGGAATAACAACTAAGTCATGGGTAAATTCACACCATTTTATATTAGTGTTACAAGTATTTCATTAATTAAAATAACTATAAATCAAAAAAGAAATTTAAAAGAACAAAACATAAATTTTCTTTACCTGAATGTGCCACATCATCTACATGGTGATCACTCTAAACATCCTCCACTCATTCAACATGATGTTCTGTATGCTCTAAAATATACCAAAAAAAGGTTACACCAATTTTAATTTAAGATGTTAAATTGTATTAATAATTACATAATTAATTTTCAATAGCAAATGAAAACCTCCATCAAAACTATGATGCACATCAGGGCCTTCATCATGAGGCGTAGGTTTTGTGTTAGGATTACGAGGTTGCATTGCAATGTCATGTGCATTATTATCATTGTTTTCTTTTTAAAAACAAAAATAGTCAATTTATGTTCAAAATTAACATCAAATAGATTGTTGCTTAAGTATTCAATTTAAAATATTTTTTTTGGCATATTTACCTGTTCAATCGATGCAGGAGACTCTTGGGTCAGGCTAGTGGAAACTTGGCGTAGGCATTCAGCCACGGCTTGATAGCCTTCCTTGAAGGCAATTTTTTTGTGTTCTACCGTGGCCTCTAAATTAAATTATGAGCCTTGCATTTTTTGATTAAACAAAATTATTTGCATTTTATAAATAATTTTGATATGGAATTCATTTACTGCTACTTACAATTTGTGCTTGAATTTTTGAATATCCACTAGAGCGAAGTTTGTGCTGCCCAATATTTTGCATTCTGGCCTTTGTTATCTTTGATGTGTCCTACAACCTATGAAAATTTTGAAATATGTTAGATGATATAGATATAAAGATCACTAATTAGTGCATTATTACATTCTACTAGTACTTAATACTATCGCATACCTTCTTCTCTCATTTGCTAGTGTAATTCCTCTTTGAGCATTCCCCTTTCTCCTTTGGATCCAAAATGAACTCATTCCAATGCCTCACTAAAATAAAGGGAGGATGCTCATACTTTGGGTTATGGACAAGACTCCTTCTGTATGAGTCCCTCACAGTCTTAAGATATTTGGGAGCTTTTTCTAAAATTTTCGTCTCCTAAAAAATGTTACTACCAAACTCATGCTCTAAATCTTTTATGAGCTGGTCTTTTAATTTTTTTTCTTGCAAGTTCCAACTTTTAAGAAAAAACACAAAATTGTTAGATAGAAAAACTAACTAAAGTTGTGTACCTTGAATATAGTAAAAGAAAAGGCCGAAATGAAAGGAAAAGTATTGTACCAATTAATGATATGAAATAAAAATAGTGGGATAGGGTTAGTTCACTTATGATGTTCCACCTTGTACGTATGGTGGGCCCGAATATGTTCAATGTGAAGTCATAAAGCATCTTATAAGAAGAATCGTTTCCTACCAAAATGTCATGGGATCATCAATCCAAAACTTGTTATGAATAGGTAAATGCATATTACAATATAAATAATAATAATTTTAAAGTATCTAGAAGCTTAAGACATTTTAAAGGTATCAATTTTTTATCATCAATCAACAATGACGTCTGCATAACTCTCGTGCTAGAAACATGGGTAGATCCAGGAAATGATGGTGAATTATTACCAATACAGGTACTCTGATCTATATCTGGTGTAGTAGACGGTGCCACTATATCTCCTAATCCACAAAACAAATCCACTATGAGATGCACCCAAGATTAAAGTACAAATTATCAAATCATAATTAACACAAAACCAAATATAGAAAAACAAGGATTTACCAGGCATAGACCGTGAAGGTGTCAATGTTTGCATGACCCTTGTTGCTGATATTGCACTTGACAATCTCAGATGAACATCGATTGACCTTCTAGGAGGAGTCACCTACACTTGATGACCTAAACAATAAATTGCTAGCAAAGACATTCTGAAATAATAAAAGTAAGTAGATTTCAATAAGGTTTGAGTGAAAATTTTCTTAGAAATTTTGAATTAGTTGTAACTGTACCTTTTCCTATAGCTATATCTACGGTATTAGTAAGTCCAATAAAAAATGTACACTTCTAATTAGTAAGTCCAATGAAGTTTTTGAATGTTCCAAAGAAAAAATTCCTTGTAACTTGTTAACTTAAGGATTATTTTACCTGAGGTGGTTGGAGTTCTGCTAGTACCAGCCTCACCATGATGTCCATGACCAGGTACTTGAGCAAACAAAAAATCCTGTAACAAGAACACATACATATTTTAGTTCAAGACATAAAAGAGTATAAAATATAAACCTTTATTGACATTTTGTTATAACTAAAGATTCATTACTACTTACTTCAAAACAACGTGCTTGCCGCATCAATTCCTCTTTCCTCGCCATCATCTCCTCAGTTGGATTTGGATCGACCAAAATGGCAAGAATTTCTCCATTGACTTTTTTTAGTTTTTTCTTCACCATATTTATAGGGTTAGGGATATCTGGGATATCCTCATCCGTATCTACAACTATTGCCTTTGTTGTTGTAGGTGCTTTTCCCCTATCTTGAACATTAATTTGTGATAGGAATATGAGTAAAAATATCAGAATAACTCCAAAACCCTAAATAAAATAACATAATAATATAACATTTTTCAACTATCTAATTTGTACAATTACAATAAAGTTTACCATTGCTGAAGAATGGGTGGGAGGAGCATCCTCATGGCCTCTATCATGTGGGGGATCCATGCCATCCTGTGACAAAGATTAAATATAAAAACTTCAGCGAACTAAAAGCAATAGACTTAGAAAAAAAACTTATTAATAAAATGGTATATTGGAGTCATAAACTTGAGGTCATTTTAAATGGTATATAGTACTTACCACCCTCATGATAGTAACTTTGTTTGTATCTATGCGATTTAAATGGTAATCTATTAGCAGTTCTTCCCCTACACTTATTGATTTTATTGCACATACAAAAACATGATTCCCTTCATGCACCTCAAATATGCAATTGGGTTGCTTATTAGTTGAGGAAGGCCATGTACTATTTATAAAATGATAATATTCCCTGTTGCTTTTGGTCTCCCATCAGTGTACATAGAAAATATTTTACTTTGATCATTTTCTTTCCATTGTATATAATTTGTTGACAGTGCATACCTACGCATACTTTTTTTATATTGAACAATCCACATCCAATCATTGTAATTGTAACAAGGTCTGACATACTCCATCAATTCAACAACTTTGTTGTAACATACCTTTATCCCATCCATGGAAAATAGGCCCAAACCATGTAATGAGGATGGAGTTATGCGATATATCCTCTCATTAACACAAAAATTAGTGTTAATTGGAGGTAGCTCATTGGGTACCCATTATTTCTCAAGATGTGTGTACCAAAAGGGCACCTTGATGTCACCTTTGGTCTCATCATCATAAGAACATGACCCCCCTTGAGCAAGGAAAAATTGCATACATTTATTAAATTTTTTTCTAATCTTTTGACCTCTAGTTGATCTCCCTATTTTAACCGTACTGCATGTCGAACTTTCATCTACCATAACCGCATTTTCCTCATTCGAGGAAGATAGATTTGACAAGTACCTATTTGGTGGGTCTTGCAATCCATCAAATGAGATATTGTCATGTGCCCGCTTCAAATAGAATTTTGATAATAATTAAATAATATATATAGAATAATCAAGTCTTGAATAGAGTTGTGACCCATACGGTTCTTCTTTGTCTATACGTGGGAGATATAAAATGTAAATTGAAAATGAAGGAAAGGCACAAAAAAATAGGAATCATATAAAAGGATCAAAAAAGTGATGAAGACAAGTCATATCCTTAGCATAGCATGCAAGCAACATACATGATCAATGATAAACAAGAAGAATATAAGAAAATTATGTCTATTTATTGACTTATACCTATTGATCCATGTCACTATGCAAGATCCTCATCAAAGGGGTTAAATTTCCTACATATGTTAATCATTTATGTTAAGTTAGCTAAAAATTACATGATACGTATGCTACAAATTACATAGAAGACAACATGAACAATATGCAAGATTGTAAACATGAACAAATTATCGTTACCTTATATATGGAATGCAAGATCTGTTGGCATTAAGCAGAATTGCCACTAGTGACAACACTTATTTGCATTCTGGATACAAACCGAGCAGACAGTGCAAACCGAGTAAACAGTACAAACCGAGCAGATAGTGCAAACCGAGAAAACAGTGCAAACCGAGAAAACAGTGCAAACCGAGTAAACAGTACAAACCGAGCAGACAGTGCAAACCGAGCAAACAGTACAAACCGAGCAGACAGTGCAAACCGAGCAAACAGTGCAAACCGAGCAGACAGTGCAAACCGAGCAGACAGTGCAAACCGAGCAGACAGTGGAAACCAAGCAAACCGAACAGGACAGTGTAAACCGAGTAACATCATGTCTACCGAGTCACCAGTTTTTACAGAGTTCAAAACCTACCGAGTGATCAGTATGAACCGTGCCTTCACTTCTACCGAGTGCATGACGATGCCGAGTAATGCAGTGGACGCCGAGTATCAGAAAGTCACCGAGTCAGTTTGCAGGAACCGTGTAACCATACTTGGGCCGACTTAGTAGCACTTAAGTTTACTTGTCAAGCCGACTGTGTAATTATAATTGTAGTTAATTGTTTAAGACTTGTATATAAACAATGTTGTAAAAATGTAATGATATAGAAATAAAAGATATGAAAGAAAAACATATGTGAAAGAGAAAGAAAGGCAAAGATAAGCGAATTACAGAAAGCTTCAGAAGTATAAGATACAGCAAAGACAAATTCATCACAGAAGGTGATCAGTACATCAGCGAATCTCAATTCAGCAATCCAGTTGCAAAGCAGAGATCTACTGTTTCATTCTAACAGGTGAATCAGTACTAAATCCTTTAACCGGGTAGACCTAACAGTCTTTGTAAAATCTCTTTACCGAGTGCATACTTCATTGTATGTTTGTAAATCCTTTAACAGGGTGGATTTAGCAATCCTTATTGCTCCTAACAGGGCAGATCATCAGAAGTGATCAAATTGTAAGCCTTAACCGGCCAACTTTATTCTGCAGTATTAAAGCTTTGTGGGTTTCATCCCCACGCCAGTTTTACTTTCTTTTGGAAGGTTTCTGGGTAACCAAATCTATGTGTCATTATTGTAAATGCTTTTAAGTTTCATGCTTTCTGTATGCAAAGGTTAAAAAGTAAATTACATGTTAAAATGGAAAGAAAATTTGGAGTTACTGATTCACCCCTCCCCTCTCAGTAACTCGGTTACTTCCTGAATATTTCCAACAATTGGTATCAGAGCTGCATTGGTTCTCAAGACAAAGCTTAACTAGCTTGAGCAAAGATCCAGGACAATGGAGGTATTCAAACTGAACAAGGTGATTGAAAATGAAAAGCTAGATCTGGAAATGGCCATAGCTAAACTCAAAGAAGCAAAAGAACATCTTTCCCAATCCCTAAGAAAAAGGAAGGAACTTGCAAATCAGATGAATGATCAGAATTACATTGAAGAAAAGATTGAAGATCTTCTTCCCTCAAATAACTCAGATGAAGCAAACAATGCTGTCAAAGAACTCCTAGAAAAGAATGGGTCTCTGCAGGAAGAAGTGAGAAAATTGAAAAGAGAACAAGAGCTACACTCTACAAGATTCTGTGAGATCTTGGAACAGAGAAACAAGTTGAAAGATGAATTAGATGGAAGAAACATTGAAGTCCAAAACAAAACCCTTCAGCTAGAAAACCTAATTGATCAGATCTCTCATACAAATGAAGAAATTCTAAATCTAAGATCAGAAATAGAAAACATAAGAGAAGAACTAAGATCTGAAAAGGAAATCAATCTAAGATTGGTGGATGACCTAAACGCTGAAAAACAAATCAATGAAGGAATGCTGAAAAGTCAAGAAGACTTGAATCAGCTGTATGAGCAAAATCTTCATAGGCAAAAAGGAAAAGCAGGACTTGGATACAAAGAAGAAGGCAAATCCTCTAAGCAAGGTACTCAAAGAAATCAAAAACCTACTTGTAATCATTGTGGTAAAATAGGACATACTTCAAATAAATGTTGGAACAATGAAAAAGCAGAATTCAATGGAAAATGTTATAGCTGCAATCAACCTGGTCACAAAGCAAATGAATGCAGGGAAAAACATAGATTCAGAGGTAATTGTCACAAGTGCAACAAACAAGGTCACAAGGCATCCGAGTGCAGATCCAAGACATTTAATCCAGCAGAACAATTTGTGAAAGCAATGTTTGGATGGGACTACAACACCTGGTGTAGATGTCATTACTGTGGAGAATATGGACACATTGGCATGAATTGCATAAAACATCATCTAAGATAAAGAGATACTACCATAAGATGTTTCAAATGCACTAAACTCGGTCACATAGCCAGAAACTGCATGAATGCTAGTGAAATTGAAGAAGGAAAGAAGAATGAAGCAACTAAGGTCAGGAAACAGGTAAGACAAAAATGGATTCCTAAAGCTACCGAGCAATCCACTCCAAGTAATGGAATGGATGGCTCTACCGACTCAAACTAAATTTCCAAGGAAGCACTGGAACTGTATTCTCATAGATCAATCTCAAGCAGTTCTAGAACCGAAATTAAAAGAAAGATCTAAATCAGCATGCAAGATGCAGTGAGATCACAGGGAGGTCGGTATCAGTCTTCACCGAGCAAGGTCGGTACCTGTCTTTACCGAGCAAGGTCGGAGCATTATGAATTCTCGAGTTCACCGAGTTGCGAAGTCTTTTCCGAGCAATTAATTCTTAGTGGGTGACAGTCTGTTAGAACTCATACCCTAATTTGAAATGAGCATTAATGACAGAGTTGTAAACAAAAAGCAAGTAATCAAACTCATTCTTCACCGTGAATCTTTAGCACTTTGGGAGCAGAAAATTTCAAGAGCAACCCAGCGATTTAATACTTTTGCGAAAGGAATTTTCTGTCAGCTACCATGGCATCATCCAGCACTTCAGTGAAGAAAGGATCTGATATGTTAGTCCAAGGGGAGTGGAAAGCACCAGATTTTAAGATCGTGCCCGCAATTGCAGCAGCCCTAGATCCGAACGGAGCTCAATCTCAGATTCCTCCTAAGGTACTGCTTATTAATGATATCCGCAATCATTTTAACTGTTCAATTCATGAAATGGGAAACCTAGAACTAGAAATTGTGCATGAGGAACTATGTGTGGATGGTATTCTGAAACCCGAGCACAAACATCTGGAAGATAAAGGTTTAGTTCACATTGCACATCTACCTCGAAAACTTTCGAGATAAATGGGTTAGATATATTCTCAGCCGTGTACATGATGGCAAGATTTGGCTTGAGCAACCTATTGAGATCACAAAGAAAATGATTCAAAAAGTCACCGGTCTTCCCATGTTGAACAAAGCTAAAACTACCAAAACCCTAGGTCGGACGGAACTAGAGAAGAAAACCCTAGCTAAGTGGGACGGTAGAGGCATGAAAGTTAGCAGCATTACCGACGCTGAACTGAAGTTTGGTACACACATCATTGCCCATAAGATTTATAGTTCTAGTCGACAGAACAGTGTCTCCTGTGAAGCTATTGACCTAGCATACAAAGTGGTCAAGAATAACTTGACATTTGACCTAGCAGACTTATTGTTGAAACAGTTTAACAAAAACATGGAAAGCATTAAAACTTCCAAAAACAATCCATGTAAGTTTGGATCCTTGTTGGTCTGTTTATTCTTCTATGTTCAGAAATTCTTCCCTTCTAAAGGAAAAGTTGTATGGAGAAAAGATGTGCCAATCCTCTATGAAATAAATGAATACATTTCAGAAATGGGTGAAAACTTTGAAAGCATCATGGATAATTATTTCGAGTCTTTCAAAGAGAAAATGAATGACAGATTTCGGATTCCACAGAAGTTGGTGGAAGATTACAAAGATGACATCTGTTTTATGGTAGATTGTGATAATGTGTATATTCAAGCAGTTAAACCAAGAACTGTATATGTAAAACCTCTTCCTTATGAGGTAAATATTGATGAAACCAAGAATATCATTGAAGCTCTTCTAAATCAGCCTGTGAATCCCAAAGCTCCATATTTTGGAACATATGATGAAGCTAAGGTGAGAATTGAACTAAGCATAAAGCTTCCACAGGCGGTAAACAAAGGAAAAAAGAGGATAGCCAAAATGCAAATGATAACCGAGGACAAAGAAGAAATAGATGAAAAAGAAGAGGAAAAGGATGAGAAAACAGAGGAACCAGAACCTGCAAAGAAGAAAGGAAAAGTTTTCATCACTGAGGCACCTGTGCCTCCCACTGCTGTGTTTACAAGAAGAAATACAAGAGGCAAGGCAAATAAGGCAGAAAAGGCAGATAAAGATATAGTATTCAAAAGGCCTCCTCTAAGCCTTCAAGAAAAGTAACATAAAATCCTTGAGATATGAAACCAGATCGGAAGCAGAATAGAAGGAAATAGAAGATGCTGTTGTTGAGAAGATGGGATAGTGGAAATACTCTCCTGAAGAAATTGCCCCACAGGTTCCAGCAGTTCTATTGAATCCAATAAAAATGAGATGGAGCAATGCAAGGCAAACTGTGATAGACATATTTGATCAAAACCTGAGACAGTTGGTGCCGAGCTTGAATAATGATGAAGTAAAGAAGGCATTAAAAGAAAATGAGAATAAGATGACATTGAAATTCAATACTTGTTTGATTTTGATCAACAATATTGAATCGGTTGTGAAGGCTGCAAAGGCCACATGGAAGAACATATACCACCTTCACCAACTGAGCATTGAAACTGTAATAATAAAAGATATTGAAGATGACAGTGATGAACAAGAAGAAGACACTGAGGTAGATGATACTGTAAGGATAGCAGCAGAAGTCATTGCATCCCTTCCTACCTCTCCAATGAAAGTTTCTACATCCAGCCCGGAGACACCTTCAAGCATGGTTGTGACAACTTACACATTTGTCCAATCATCCCTAGCAACATCAGAAGCAGCTACCATTTCTTCTACCGAGCTGCAGTCTCCTGCACCATCAAGTTTTCCAGCAGTAAGTTTTCCAGCTTTTGAATCTTCAAGTGTAAATATTTTAAGTTCTCCAGTAGAAAGTATGCCAGTATCTATAGCCAGCCCTACTTTATCTACTGTCACTACTACCAAAGCATTAAGTACAGATAAGCCTAAGGCTCTACCGAGTATAAAATTTTTGGGTAAAAATATAGTAGAGGATATAGACCTAGATGAAGAGATAGAGATTCCTACATTAGATTTTGCAAATCTCTCAGCGGACCAAATGCAGAATATAGGTGAGATCCTCCAAAGAAAAGCAAAACAAAAGAAGCTTAAAGAGGAGAGAGACAAGGAGTATCAAATCATCAAGGATGCTAAGGACATTTTGTCTGATGCATTAGGCATTAAAGTAGACTCCTCCCAGCATGTTTTGTTACAATTAGCAGAAGCAGTTGAGAAATACAATGAGGACTCATCCGGGACAGAAAAGTTAGTTGAAAGAGCCGAGAAGAGATTCAACAATAAAGTGCTTGAGCACATTGCTCAGCACATAGCTATTAACCAAGTGGAATTGTCTTCAGTTTTGTCTAACATAGAATCTATCTATTCGAATGCTACCTCTCTTTTGGCCAGACTGTGCAATATTGCCGAGTTCACAAAGGATGTTAAAGATAAAATGAATAAAATGGATGAGGATATGAAGATTAGCATACAGAAGCTGCAACTTGAACCAAGTTCAAGCTCTGCTCATCACATGAAAATTTCACACCTATCTAATATGCAGTCTGATCTACTGAAAGAAGACTCAAGGATCCGGTCCACACTGCTAGACATCCAACACATGATTCTTCCCATCATGAATACAATGTATAAGCACATTGAACATTCCAAAACATTGATTCATGACAATCAGTTCTCTATAGCAGATCACATGATTGAACTCTCTGCAGAAGTCCAAATTGCTATACAAACATGTAAGATTCTGCAAGAAAGTTGGGACAGAACCCTGGCACTAATAATGAAGGTCCATTCTGATTTCCTATCAAATTTTGGATTCTCTCTGTAAATAACTTGTATATGCACCTTTGGCATTATCGTAAAAAAGGGGGAGATATGTATAGAAGGAGAGATATGTATACTGTATAGATTTGTATAAGAAACAGTTAGCACATTGAAAGGGGGAGACAATGTATAAAGCCCTATAACAAAGACAAATTTTGAAAAATCAAAATAAAACTCAGCATGATTCGTGTATATAAATTTTGGCCAATAAGTGTTTTTGTCACTAATGCCAAAGGGGGAGATTGTTGGCATTAAGCAGAATTGCCACTAGTGACAACACTTATTTGCATTCTGGATACAAACCGAGCAGACAGTGCAAACCGAGTAAACAGTACAAACCGAGCAGACAGTGCAAACCGAGCAAACAGTGCAAACCGAGTAAACAGTACAAACCGAGTAGACAGTGCAAACCGAGCAAATAGTGCAAACCAAGCAGACAGTGCAAACCGAGCAAACAGTGCAAACCGAGTAGACAGTGCAAACCGAGCAGACAGTGCAAACCGAGCAGACAGTGGAAACCGAGCAAACCGAACAGGACAGTGTAAACCGAGTAACATCATGTCTACCGAGTCACCAGTACTTACCAAGTTCAAAACCTACCGAGTGATCAGTATGAACCGTGCCTTCACTTCTACCGAGTGCATGACGATGCCGAGTAATGCAGTGGATGCCGAGTATCAGAAAGTCACTGAGTCAGTTTGCAGGAACCGTGTAACCATACTTGGGCCGACTTAGTAGCACTTAAGTTTACTTGTCAAGCCGACTGTGTAATTATAATTGTAGTTAATTGTTTAAGACTTGTATATAAACAATGTTGTAAAAATGTAATGATATAGAAATAAAAGATATGAAAGAAAAACATATGTGAAAGAGAAAGAAAGGCAGAGATAAGCGAATTACAGAAAGCTTCAGAAGTATAAGATACAGCAAAGACAAATTCATCACAGAAGGTGATCAGTACATCAGCGAATCTCAATTCAGCAATCCTGTTGCAAAGCAGAGATCTACTGTTTCATTCTAACAGGTGAATCAGTACTAAATCCTTTAACCAGGTAGACCTAACAGTCTTTGTCAAATCTCTTTACCGAGTGCATACTTCATTGTATGTTTGTAAATCCTTTAACAGGGTGGATTTAGCAATCCTTATTGCTCCTAACAGGGCAGATCATCAGAAGTGATCAAATTGTAAGCCTTAACCGGCCAACTTTATTCTGCAGTATTAAAGCTTTGTGGGTTTCATCCCCACCCCAGTTTTACTTTCTTTTGGAAGGTTTCTGGGTAACCAAATCTATGTGTCATTATTGTAAATGCTTTTAAGTTTCATGCTTTCTGTATGCAAAGGTTAAAAAGTAAATTACATGTTAAAATGGAAAGAAAATTTGGAGTTACTGATTCACCCCTCCCCTCTCAGTAACTCGGTTACTTCCTGAATATTTCCAACAAGATCATCAAGAGAAGGGGTGATGACGTGTGTAGTCAATTGCCTATTTCTAGAAAGGGTGACAATCAAACAAAATATATACATCTATCAACAACAATTAATTGAGCATCATAAGAAATACATTGGTAATTATAAATCACATATGTTGTAACTAAACTAAGGGAGTTTCACTAATGCATATGTGAATCATTTATCTTAAGTTAGCTAAAAATTACATGATACGTATGCTACAAATTACGTAGAAGACAACATGAACAATATGCAAGATCGTAAACATGAACAAATTACCTTTACCTTATATATGGAATGGAAGATTGTCAACATAAGGGGTGACGATGTGTGTAGTCAATTGCCTATTTCTAGAAAGGGTGACAATCAAACAAAATATATACATGTAGCAACAGTAATTAATTAAGCATCATAAGCAATACATTGGTAATTATAAATCACATATGTTGTAATCATTAGAATTGAACACAATAAATATGTAATCATTAGAATTGAAATCAATAAATCAATATTAAATATATATACTAATCAATATAAATATATATAAATAATTAAATCACATACCTTGTACATTTCAATCATGTCATTGATCATCTTCTTCATCCATCTCATCATCATCATCATCATCATCATCATCATCACCACCACCACCACCACCACCACCATCTTCTTCTTCTTCATCATCATCATCTTCTTCTTCTTCTTCCATCACATCATACTTTATCGGTCTTCCTCTTGGATCATGTCTAACAACAAATGACCAACCTAGTTTATGTGGAACCTCTAAGTAAAACACTTGCTCACATTGACTTGGAAGAACATAGGGCTCATCTTGAACTGGCTCAAATGACCTTGTATTAATCATTGTAAATCCATTATTATGTTGAATAATAGTTCTATCATGATTATTTTGATTCAGTCATAGCCTGTACCATTTCATGATGAATAGAAATAATTTGAAGAAGTTAAATTCACACTCAAGTATATCATCCAAGATGCCATAGTATCAATTTTGAGATTGTTGAGGATGTATGTCATTTTTAGATGATATATTAGTGACCTTGAAGACTATAGTTATCCCAGAATCACAAGTTTTCATCGTGTCATCCAAATTTTTTATGAAAATTTGTGGCCATGATAGTACATAGCTTTGTGGTGCTTGACCTACAATTTTTCAAGCATGTGAAAATTATTTGCATTGTGAGTTGATATGAAACATATGGGTCATGATCATTAATAAATTTTTACGTACCTCTCTACCTCTTAAACCATATGCTAGGTCAATTACCATTGGCGTAACATTAGAATCTCCATTACACTGAGCTTCTCTAACCAATGAAGCAACACCTTCCCATATTAATGAGAAACCATTTTATTGACATCGTTCAATCCATACCATCATCCAATCAAGATTGTTTGCAATATACAAATATATTGCATCCCACTCTCGACCAACTGTATAAAAAAAATAGACCAATTAAAAATAACTTGTATTGAAGATTTATAAGAATTAATTAACTACAATAACATCTTATAATTATCTCTCACTTTTATCAATCAACCTTTCCCTATCAATTACTCCCCTTCAAATTTGTTAATGGAGTTGGGATCCCAAATATGATCTACATGGATCTTTGCTAAAAACTTAGGAAGATATTCACTAATATACACCATGGTCTGGTATACCATATATCCCTCCACTATAGAACCCTCAGGATGTGCTCTCAGTTGAACCAAGCCCTTCAAAAATTTCAAGTGCCTCTCAACCATCCACATTGACCTAATTTTTACAGGTCCACATAATTCAATCTCCTCAACTTGACATATGAGGTAGTGTTCTTGTGCATTGAAAAAATTTGAAAGTAGACACTTTTGCATTTCACACATAAGATGAAGAATTTTTCTCTTCCAATATTTTATATCTTCTTTATTGATTTCTTTTGATGACAACTACCTCATGTATTTTTCAAGATCATATATAACTTATTTGACACTATTGTCGAAGTGGCATGGGAGAGATATAGGTAGAATGTACTGCAATAATTGTAAAATGATCTTATCAATATTTTATAAAATAATGCAATGAAAACTACATGCAATATACAAATATATAGTGAATACAAAATAACATAAACTACCTTAATAAATGTATGCCAATCGTTTGTTTTCATCCCTGAACCAAATTCACTTTTCTTTGATATGAGATTGTTTATGTTCATAGAAAATCCTATGGGAAATCGCATTTTTTTTATGACTTCTTTTATAGCATTGCTTTGCCGCTCTGACAATAACCAATATCAATCTGGTCTCCATTGTTATTTGATAGATTGACATTTTTCATTGCATTGTTGGATTCTTCAATGTCACTACAAATTTTGACAATTTTGTCTTTGTCACGCCTTCCATCCAATATTTTCCATAATTTCTCTATTACATTCTTTCCAATATGTATAGTATCAAACAAATGAATGATTGAGAGTTGCTTGTAGTATGCCAACCTACTAAATTGTGTAGGATAACTTTTTAGTCCTTTTGGAAGTTGGTCATTAATGCCTTGACAACCTTCATGAGCATCAATTACATCATTAATAAACAAAACACAATATCAAAATATAAATTTCAAACAAAAACCATCAAATGGAATGACATTACCTTGATGATTTATTTTATTGTATTCCAACTTCCATAGGTGAGGTGTCATTCTCTGTGGCTTTGATGTAGTCTCTTCTTTCCCATTGAAAAGGTGTTTTTCAATAATTCAGTACTTATGATTTCTGTGGAGAAAGTGCCTATGCTCATCAAACACCTTCTTTCCTAAACTTTTTGAATGATGAGATTTCATCTTTGGACCACAAACTGGGCATGCAAATTTTTCCTGTGTCTAAAGACCTACAAGATCATGTATAATTGGATTAAATATGTTAATTTTGTGTTAGCACCATAACATACCAAAAAATAGGTGTTAAGAAGAGAACATACCACAAAAATGTGTTAGGCCAGGGGCATCATGTATTGTCCATACAAGCATTGCATGGAATTGAAATTGTCTTTGTCCTATTGGTCTAGAAATTTCATACATAGTGACCCCATTCCATAACACCATCAACTCATTGATAAGGGGCTCAATATATACATTCATATCTTTAACTTGGTACTTACCTAGTTGAATGAACAAAAATATTACATAATTATTATGACCATTTTGATGGATTATTTATAATAAATTAATTTAGATGACTATTAAATGAAAAAATACCTGGAACAATCATTGCCAACATTATGTGCTCCCTCTTTATGGACATCCAAGGAGGAATGTTATTGTTGATAACAAAAATAGGCCACACCGAGTAAACAGATCTCATCTCTCCAAATGGATTGACATCGTCTGCTGCCAATGAAAGATTGAGATTACGAGGTTCTTCTTTAAAGTGTGGCCAAGTTTCCTCTATTTCCTTGAATTCCAAACCTTTCATAGGCATTCACATAATGTCATCTCAACTTCTATTGCATGCATGGTAATCCATAAATTATGCCAAGCTATTGCACTTGAATAATCGTTGCAGACATGGATTAATAGGAATATACCGAAGAACCTTGCGAGGCACCTTTTTTGTTATTTGATCTGATCAATATCTACCAATATGACAACCAGGGCATTCTATTGCAAATTCATGCTATTTATGATATATAATATGATCATTCAGATATGCATGTATTATTTGATACTCCATTCCAATATCTTTCATAATGGCAGATAATTCTCAGTATAAGCGAGGTAGAATGTTTGATGGTGGTAACAAACACTCACCTATCAACCTACAACCAAAAATACAATTTGTTAATATAAAGAATATTAATTGGTACATGATTCACCCTTGGTTACCTGTAAAGAAATTACGACTAAAAAAATGAAAAAAGATGACGTACCTTAACATATGTGTCATTGCTACATTGGATAAACCATTCATAACCTTCAAGTTCACCAACAAAAATACAATGGAAAGAAGAGTTGTTTGGGAGCTTTCGTATAGGGGCTTGTATGCCTTCTCAAGTATAGGTACATCAAGGTCATCATCATCATCATGATCATCATGATCATCTTGATCATCATGATCATCTTGATCATCATGATTTTCTTGATCGTCGTGATCTTCTTCCATCAGATCATTACCTTCCACTTTGATATTCACACCTCCATGTTCCGTCATTTGGAAATCCACATTCTTTGGATTGTCATGGTCCATAATATGAAACCTAGGGTGGTTGACCTATATGAAAATGATGACCTTAAATTAACCATGACCATGGTGTCATCATCAAATTATGTCTTATGTATTTTATAAATTATTAAAATACATACCAATGGATGAAATTCATTTCCCCCTTCAATGTGACCATGCTACCTATAATATTCCTTGACTATTTTGATTAGATATCTTCGAGTCTTTAAGCCCTTAAAAATTTTGTAGGGACAATAACATTTTCCATCACCTTTTCTTTTAAAGTTAGACCACAATCTAGCAATTGTCTCCCTATTTTGTTATGGGTTGATATTGTCAGACATGGTCTTTCGTGAATGGAATAAATCATTGGTGGAAGAAGGATGATTTGTTTGCAACCTACAAATACAAATCGTGACTGAACAACCATTTTATCAACTCTAATTTTCTCAACACAAAGGGACATTTATCATAGTCAGAGAAACCTGATTATTTTAAAATGGAATACACCAAGGAGTACCATCAGAAATATTAACCATTTACAATCATGAAAAGTAAACCTAAATCAAATAGCTCATTTTTTTATTATCATGTATAGTCTCTGTGTATATGAAAAATGAATAAAATATCAAACTGAAATAAAATAGTGAATAAAATAGTATTCCACATAGAGTGAATGAAATATACCATCAAAAGAAGGTGACAAAATCCTGTCACCAAGCATAGACATAGGAAATAAAAAAGGGACAAAAGAAAAGAAATAAGAAAAATCATTAGGACTATAGAAAAATCATTAAGACTAAAGAAAAATCATTAAGACTATAATCACAAAAAGAAACACTCTTTGTCAACAATGTTCAAAATCATTAGGACTATAGAAAAATCATTAAGACTATAGAAAATCAAATTCTAGAAATGGACGGTTCTGATGCTTTGCCATTACAATAATTGAGAATTCATCATTTGGTATTGTGTATTCCATTTAAGTATGTCAGGCACAAAGTATTCCATTTAGATTCGATAAACATGCAGATTTAACCAAGCATTATTGGGAGTTTGCAGCAAATGGACTTGCAATATGATTTTCACAATAGTACATGTGTTTTTGGGTAAGCTCCTAGTAGTTCTTAGGAAAATCTGCATGTTCACAATAGTACATGTATTGCTAGGTAAGCTCCTAGTAGTGCTTAGGAAAATCTATTTTTCACAATAGTACATGTGTTGGTAGGTAAGCTCCCAGTAGTATTGGGTAACCTATGCATATACAACCTTCACATGTGCATATAAGAGTCAATCAGAGAAGGTATATGCACAAGTGAAAAACATGAAGATTAGACCAAGCATTGCTAGGAACTAGACCTTGCAACAAATGGACTTGTGATGATTTTTCAAAATAGTACATGTGTTGCAGGGTCAGCTCCCAGTAGTGCTTAGGAAAATCTGCATGTTCATCACCTGTTCATCACAGTACTGCTTAGGCAAATCTGAATTTTTATCACCTGTGCATATAAGAGTCAACCAGAGAAGGTATATGTACATGTGAAAAATATGCAGATTTGTCGACCAAGCATTATTGGGAGCTAGACCCTACAACAAATGGACTTGTGATGATTTTTTACAATAGTACATGTGTTTCAGGGTAAGCTCCCAGTAGTGCTTATGCAAATCTGCATGTTCATCACCCATGCATATGAAATGGCTCTAATGGAAAATACAGTCATTGAACAACCATTTTGTCAACTCTAATTTTCTCAACAAAGAGGGACATTTATCATAGCCATAGAAACATGATTATTTTTTAATAGAATACACCAAGGAGTACCATCAGAAATATTGACCATTTACAATCATGAATAGTATACCTAGAAATCAAATAGCTCATCTTTTTATCAACATGTGTAGTCTCTGTGTATATGAAAAATGAATGAAATATCAAGCTGAAATAAAATAGTGAACAAAAATTCAAATTAAGGCCTAATTTATCAAGAGAAATAAATAATGTGGAACCCATGACAATCAAAAAAATAAACATGCTTTGTCAACAATGTTCAAAATCCTGTCACCAAGCACATACATAGGAAATAAAAAAGGGACAAAAGACAAAAAATAAGAAAAATCATTAGGACTATAGAAAAATCATTAAGACTATAGAAAATCAAGTTCTAGAAATGGACGGTTCTGATGCTTTTCCATTACAATAATTGAGCATTCATCATTTGTTACTTCTTGGTGTATTCCATTTAAGTATGTCAGACACAAAGTATTCCATTTACATTTGAAAAACATGCAGATTTGACTAAGCATTATTGGGAATTAGACCTGGCAACAAATGGACTTGTGATGATTTTCATAATAGTACATGTGTTGTTGGGTCAGCTCCCAATAGTTCTTAGGAAAATCTACATGTTCATCTCCTGTTTCTTTGAAAAGTTTCTAGATTCTAAGAAGAGGTATGAGTGGAGGCTAAAGAAGGGATATTTGTGAAGGTTCCATAGAACTATGTTACTTTTTTCCCACCTCAACTCAGTAAAGAAGATATTCTATATAATTTTAGAGATCTAGAAAATCTTCACAAATATCCCTTCTAGCCTCCACTGAATATACATGTTCTCATAATCTAAAAACTTTGATCATTGATCTATTTGATTTTGACACAAGGAAATGATCTTACATCACTATTCACTCAAGAACACATTTCCATAAGCAATTTAATTCACTGTTGTAGTGACTGCACCCATGGGAAAAGATTTACCATTGCAAGGATGATTTTTATTTATTGATTGGAATCATCACAAATTTGGTCTCTTACACATCCCACCATACTTCTCTCTTTCCACTCATGGTGCAGGAGCACCAAGGTCAAGGACAGGACCTAAGGAGTGCACCAAGGTCACTGATAGATCCTTGGGTAGAGGTGAAGACAACATGGCCCTCAAAGGTCATTTGATGATGTAATAGACCAATAATGGTCATGCAATGATGTTTTGATCATATACTGATCATATTGTAATAAGATCAAGGATGTAAGCCTTTATGGCATTTAAAAGGATAAAGTGTGCCTAGGGGTCACTAGGGATCATTATGTTAATCCTAGAGAATATGAATTGGTGAAAGACCTATAAGGTCAATAATATTTGTATTATGGCCAATAGAGTCTTAAAAGTGATGTCAAAGCACTCAAGGTGCAAAAATATGTAATTTCCTCTTATTGGAAAAATATGGGCTATAAGGGTCATATGGGGGCTATAGGTTAGATTGGATTAAAAAGGTTGTCTTTAAACCTTTTATAAGTGTTTAAGTATATGCATTATATGTTAGGATGTTGAGTTGACAACAATCTTTGGTTTATTTTGTTGACAGTCAGTTTAGACTATTTAGAAATAGTTAAAAAAATAGCTAGTTGCTAGTTGTCGGGTTATTTTAGGAAAATGGAGTCTATTTTGAGGGGGGATCCACATGAGGAAGGGTGTGAAGAAAGGTGGTGTGAAAAACCATGAAGATGTAATAGGGTTATCATCAATAAAATCTATTTCTCTACATTTTTGTATCTCACTGTCCTGAAGGAACAATCAACAAATCCATAACTCCAACGGTTGATGAAATGTGATTGAGACTTGGTTAAGTAATATAAAACACTCCTCCATATCTTATTTTCATGTTTATGTATTTACCTTATCATTTGGTTTGATCTCAAGGAAGAACAATCGACTAGCGTGACTGTGACTGAATTTTAGAGGGTACAGTCACCAGTTTAAGGTTGTATTCCTTAATCATGTAAGGGAATTCCCACCCCTATGATCATTGTGGTTTTGTGGGAGATGCCCTAGTTGTATCCTATGTATTCTATGTTGTTTTGAATGTAGGGAAAGTGAAAGGTGGTAAGGGAGCAGTGACAGTCCTAGTGGAGAACACAGTGAAGGGTGCACTTAACAAGCACCAATTGTTGGTTGGAGATTCCTAATGAAGGTAGGGGATTTTTTATGATTAGGTATGTCCATATAAATATAGGGGAAGGTGTTGAAACTAGTATTGGGTTTGAGAGTTGTAGGGAAGGATGTTTCCCACAAAGCCCTAGGCTACTAGCCCAAAAGGTGAGGGTTTGATAAATGGGAATGTGAATGAGTGGGTATGATTAAATAAAGTTGAAAATTTGTTGTTTAGTATCATTTTGAAAGACTTTTTGGGGTTATGGAGTCTTGGAAGTAAGTGGGTATAGGTGTTGCTTTGTTATGGGAGGGGCGCTAATTAGGCCTAGATGGAGAGTTATAGGGTGATGGAAAGGTTCACCAGTCAAATGATGGAGATCTAAGTTTGACATAGATTCAATAACTTAAAAAAGGGTACTTGAAAATGTAAAAACTTCACTAGGTTGTTTGGGAAACATTTGTGCAATTTTTAGATCACTATTTGTGAAGGGCTACTAGATAGGCCTAGAGAGGGTTCTTGGGTCTAGCGTGTTGGAATGAAACCTTAGATGGTTTGAGAGCTTTTGTAAGGGATATTTGAAGAATTTTTAATGTCTTAGTGGGAACAAAGACATTCATGTGTGTGAGGACCAAGGATGGGGTTAGTTGAGAGAGAAAGAGTTGGGGTTAAGGGTCAAAAGTGAAGCCCAGAGTCAGGGTTAGTGCTAAAGGAAGTTGGAGGGAAAGGAAATGAGGAAGTGAACTTGTTCAACATGGTTGAGGGTTTGGTGAACAAAATTCAGGGTTCTCTATTTGATCCTTGAGTGAGACTAATTCCTTGAGTGGATTCCAAGATGCTTGTAGAATCCTCAAGTTGAGTTGGTTTCCTTTGGGTGATAGTAGAGGGCTCTGCATCAACTCACATGGATCTTAATACAAATAAACTCCTAACTCCCCCAAAAATGACTGTACCTAACTCCAAACTATGCCCAAATAGTCACAAAAATGATTGTTATAACCAACAATCAAATGAGATTGTTTGCAAGTTGAACATAGAAAGGATAACACATGGTACACCTTATAGAGTATATGGATTAAACAATGATCACTGGATTGATTCAATTTTAGCATTCCATTAAAAAATTTTCTTTTCACATTTCTCTTTCCTGTCTCAGTTTGGTATCAACCCATTAAACAACTTAAGGGTTGATCAATTTATCTTAGTTTTTAATGCATGAGAAATGTGTTTTATTGAGTTACCAAGAAAGAAAATCTAGGACAGTAAGTGAGTATATACTATATACTATGTATATTGAAAAATATAAACATAGTGATTAGATAGATCACTAATAATGAAGAATTGTATATCATATTATAAATTTTTAAAAATTTCTTCACATGACTTGCATTTTAATTTGTTACCAAGAAATCAAATTTAGAGTCAGTAAGCTAGTATATACTATATATTGTAAAACTTGTTTTAATACACGGTCACCATTTTTATACTGAGATGAAATCATAGGATCATACCTTATGATGTGTTTTCAGGTCTTTTCAGCAAAGATTGAAGTGAACCATCCTCCTTAACCATGGTACCAACAATATGGCTAAGGTCCTAGATCTCTTCCATAGATGTCACACTTCTTTATGTTGAGGGATATTCTTTGATTATAATTGAAGCATGCTAGAAAAGTGTTTTCCAAAATTGGTGAATCCATTATGTTTAGCAACAATCATGGATGCTCCTTCATAAATTTGATAACTTTACATTATCTCAAATACATATAGAGATGGAAATAGGTTATCCAATCTACTTACAAATTGGGAATGTGATAGGGATAAAATGGTGTTTGCTAATGACATTAACCCATTACAAATTTACCTAGAGCTAGAAGGTATAGTACTAAAGGACCAAGGTTACATTGGGAATTAAAGTACTTTGACTCTATCATGCTATGAAGTCTCATGTTTAGGATTGTATTTGTATCGTCACTTTTTTTACAACTAGTCACCTCATTATTTCCTTTCTTATGTGTGGCATACAATTTAATGATTTGTGATGTCATTCCAAATTAATCTTGCAATATGGAATTATATGGGTCTGTGAATTTCCTACGTTCAAGAATACTTTGTCATGTGTTCCCACTACATATCTCACATGCAAAATGGATGGTTCTGATTAGATCTAGCATGGTAAACATTCAAAGGATAGATGATGTTTTTCTAAGTTATTTGATTCATGTAAAAATTTTAGTTAACTTGTGCTATCTTTTATATCCCCACCTTTGAATTTCAAGTATTCTTTGTGGACTATGATTTTCTTTTAATTGGAACAAAGGTACAATAAAATTCAACAATTTTAAGGGATAGAAAGGTCATCAATGTGAAACATAATGTTGTAGCATGAGTGTACTTCCAATGGAGTCATTTAATCACATAAAAAAAATCTTTATTCATGGAAATGTGCACTATGTCTTTTATGTAGTCATATAAATAGATAAATATTGTGACTTTAATTGAAAATGATAGTAATAAACTTGAAGTCAAGAGTGAAGATCTTTAACGAAACAATCACAAAATAATTCAATCAGTCATAAAAAAGAATAGTTGGATTTGAAAGAGAGTCATTTGAAAGACTCATAATGGTTGAATGATCTAAAAAGATCAAAATATGAATGTAATTGGACCTAGGGTCCATTTTTTAATTTGATGTATTAAAATGTAATAATCTTGAACCTATAAAGACAAGAGTGAATTTAATAGAGGTTAATTGCATAGGGTGGTCTAGTAGGCCTAGAAGGCTAATAGGTTATGTCTTCAAGTATAATATGTTATCTCTATTTGAGCATTAAGGATTGTCATTAGTATCAAAGATGATTAGTCAGTTACCTATGATATCTAGTCAGTAAAAGGAAGTACTACAAGCTATACATGCTAGTCAGTTAACTACATAAGCCTTCACACCGAGTTATCTCAAGGCAGTACTAAGAACAAAAAGATAATAGTTCTAACCAAACACTAGAGCACTTTTACTAAGCATTAGTGTATATCAATACCAAGTGTCAGTAAACACTGAGTAGACTAGACACCGAGCACCGATGTAACTATCGAGCATTATTGATAGTGTTTACCAAGCAATCCAGGAAATGGCATAGTAATCAGTTTTGGCACATCTATCTATGCAGACGGTTACAATAGAATCATAAAACATTTTACCAAGATCAAGGATCATTTATTGTAGATGTAATCATTAATTGTGATGATGATCTCTATGTAATTGCTAGATCTAGGTTATTTTTGTACACTGTAGATCTTAGGGTTTTGCCTAAGATATTGTAACCTAATTTTGTTAAGCGGCAATAATAGTATGCTATATAATTGTAATTCATGTCATTTTGACATAAGTATGATAAGCATGTATGAACAAGCGAAGGATATCTTGAAGCAAGAAGCCAACTTCAAGACATCAGTTATCAGATAGAGAAGATTAGAATACATAGACATTCAGATTAGATAGAATCAGAAAAGGTTACCGAGCATTTCAGAGATAAGATTTTCACATATCAAGGTGATATTTATTTGATCTTTCATAGATCTATTTCAGACAAGGTTAAGTTGTCATTTGCAGATACATCTTGTTATTCTCTAATCATTGTAACAGAGTTAGCAAAAATCTCTTAACGTAGTAGACCTAATAGTCTTTTGTAAATCTCTTAATCGAGTACACACTCAAGTAGTGTTGTTAAAATCCTTTAACTAGCTAGATCTAGCCGATCTAATTGTTACTCCTAAGAGGGTAAGATATCCATAAGTGATCACAACTTATAGCCCTAACAGGACAAATTTATTATCTATAGTAGTGAAGAATTTGTGGGTGTCATCCCCACCGTAGTTTTTACCTTCTAACAAGGGTTTCTGCATAACCAAAATACTTATGTTATGTGATTGGTTTATTGTTTGATTTCATGCAATTTACATTTACAAGTTAATTGAATAAATGATGTTTACAATGGATTCAGTTGATATATGATTTTACTACTGTTTGCTGATTAAGTTTTTGGAGTTAAATTTTTTGAGGGAACTGATTCACCCTTCCCCTCTCAGTACCCTATCTCTCCATTCCAACAATTGGTATCAGAGAACATATCTCTTATTGGATGGCTTAACCACTGAAGAGTGAAGATCTAACCATGAAGAGATATAAGTTGGACAAGACAATAGAGAATCAAAAGATTTAGATGCAGATGTTCATTGAGTAGTACAAACATGCCAAGGATGAATTGAAAAAGTTACTAGTACAGAGAAAGAGCATGGATATCAAGGAGTGTGAGTCTAATTATCATGAAGAGGAGATTGATGATCCATTTGAGAATTTAGGATCCAGTTCAGGCAATATTTGTGACATTTCTAAAAGTCCTATATCTAATTTGTCTGAGAAAAACCTTCATTTGACTAAACAAGTGAAAGCCCTACAGATCGGTCAAGAGTCACATATGGTGAGAATGATTGATGTAATGAATAATGCTAGACAAGCTGAACAAGAAAGGAATTTAGCTATTGAAGATCGAAGACAGATGACTGAACAACTTCAAGAAAAAGAAACTGAGATACAAAGACTTACTAAGCATCATTTTGAAATATCCAATCAAATGATGATTGTAAACCAGGAGATCAACCAAGTAAATGGTGAGTTCTCAAGAAAACTTGAAGACATTGGGGTACTCAAGGAAGAAAATGAAAAACTAAGAAATGAAGTAAAGATGCAACTACATCACAATGAAATGATAAAAAAAGATGAGGACAGTTCGAAGAAGATTTATGATTTTCTGATTAATCAAAGAAGATTTGGAAGCAAAGCTCGATTAGGCTACACTAGACAAGGAGAATCATCCAAACAAGTTGAACAGGTGAACAACAATCAAAATTAGAGACCTAAGATGCTAACATGCTATCAATGTGGCAAACCAGGACATACTTCAAATGTTTACATGACTAAAGCACAAGGTAAACCTTGTGTGCTATAAATGTGTCACACTTCTATGGATCATTACATGTAAGGAAACTCAAGAATGAGCCCTCACAAATCGATCCATAGCTCCCTAGGCATGGAGTGCAAGGGCTTTTAAGAATGCTCTCAGCTAGAGCTATTTAGCCTATAACCTTGCTAGTAAACCATGCAATGGGAGATTCAATGAAGACAAGGGAAATAATGCTAATATCCTCAAGAATCAAGAATGAAAATGCAATGCAATGCTATGATAGAAATGGAAATGCAAGCTAAGCTATGAAAAGAAATATGCAAGTGTTACAACCCAAGCTAATTAATCTATGTGAGCTAATCTAGAGCATAGAAATGAAGTTAATCTAAGAAAGCATAAATATGAAGCTAAGCTAAGAATGCAAGAATGAGATGTAGAATGAAAGAATGAGATGTAGATGCTAAGAATGCTCCAAATCTTCAAAAGCTCCAAAGTGACCTAGAAATCTTGCAGCATAAAGTTAGCATAAAAAGTTGGGGATCTAGAATGAAGAAGAGAGCTCTCCTTTTAAAGGAAATGAGAAGGAATGGACTATGGAGATTAAGAGGCAAAAGATTTAATCAACGGTGGAGCTTGAAAGAGGAGCAATCCATGTGCACAAGTATCCTCCAATGGGAAAATAAGAGTTGACTTTTGTGTCCATATGAGACAAAAAGTGCTTTTTCCTTTTTTATAAAATAAAAATAATGCTTTATTTGTGCAACTTAGGATAAGAGGAAAAGTGGGGGATTTTTATTTATTAAAAGGGGAGGAAATATTCCTTTTAAATAAATAAAGACTTAGGATAAGATGGTTAGCCCATAGAAAATAATCGAATAAATGATAAAATAAGATTTGATCAGGAATAAGCAATTGATAATTTAGCAAAAGGGGCTAATAGTCTAGGTGACCATTTTTAGGTGTATACAAACCTAAAGTCACTCCTCAACATTAATGGTTATTATTATTATTGTGGTAAATTTGGACATCAAGAATATGAGTGCAAAGCTAAGATGAATAAGACTCCTAACAATCCTCCCATGGAGAAACTTTGTTACACTTGCAACAAGCATGGACACACTTCACAAGAGTGTAAGGCAAAGATGAAGCAAGTCTGGACACCAAAACAAAGGAACAAACCTTATCAACCGAAGAGACAAGGTAACACTTACACTTGGGATTACAACACATGGGTTAATTGCACAGTATGTGGAAGGTATGGACATATTGCAGCAAATTGTATGAGGAAGAGATGGGTTGGAAAATCTTGAAGTTGGATAAGAACTGGTATGGCATGCTTACATTGTCATAAAGTCAGTCACCTAAGAAAGGATTGCAAAGACCGAGCACCAGGAGGACATATATTTGAGAGTGGCAACACTATTGCAAATATCATGAGAATTAGAAACACTATGTGGAGAAAGGCATCTAATGAAAATGCTGAGTCAAGAAATGCAGTCGGTGAAACCTCATCCATTGGATTGGGTGACATCGGTACCTCCACCTAAGGTGAAATAGGTATGTATGGAACTAATATTCCAAATTGATCTTATCTTACATATAGTTCCTTATAGTTGATGTACACATACCAAATCTGCATGAATTAAGATGCATTATGGTTTATAATTTTTGAGCTAACAAAGTCATACAGTCGGTATATGCAAGACCGAGTAGAGAGTTACCCATCGGTGACTATTATGCAAGGTTAACCGAGTATCAGTATCAACCGAGTGGAAAGTTTTGTGTTAACTGAACTGATGATGTTTTGCAGTAATCACCGAGTTGATAGTTGTCACCGAGCTGGAACTAGCTCAAGCATTAATGACAAGTATTTTAAGCAAGAATTAGAAAAATGCTATAAATATACAGAAGACTTAGTTTATTCTTTACAAGGTTATTTCAAAGAGTGAAAATTTCCATAGAGTGAATTCAAGCTAAGAGTTTTCAAAAGTATTCAAGTTAGTTTGAGATCAAATCGAGTGTGTTCTTCATCATTTTTGAGTAAGTACAGCTTATGCCGAGAACATTCAAAATATTTTTGAAAACCCTAAGTTGAGTAAAATGGCATCCATGTCCAATGCAACCAAATCTAAGCTAGTAGAAGATGAAGTGAACCTAATTATGTTAGCTAACTGTGACAAACCCAAGTACAAACTTCATCCCAAAGTTTCTTCTAAGATTGATAAATAGTGGGATATTTCTCAAGCATCCCACCTAGGGTTTTGTTGTTTGAAGATATTAGATCATACATTCACTACAAAATAGGCGAAATTGGAGATTTCAAGGTGTATGCAGCATATCAGAGGCTTTGCAGTGATGATGGAAAACTAAAACTAGAATTTAAACAAGTTAAAAGGATTGGTCTTACAAATGCCCTAAGTTTCCCGAAAACCTTTAAAAATGAATGGATTAGGGTTGTACTTAGTCGGTTTCATGATGGAATATTTTGGTTAGATGAAATGGTTAAAATCACAAAGAATATGATTCACAAAGTCACCGAGTATCCAACAACTGACAAGACCAAGGCTTTTTGCAATGCTTCTAGGGTTGACATTAAAAAGAATACTAGTGCAACATGGGATGGACAAGCATTGAAATTTTGTACAATTCAAGATCCAGAGGTCAAGTTTACAGCTCATGTCATCGGTTATAAGATCTATCAGTTAAGTAGACTGAACAGTGTGCCATGTGGAGCCGTTGACATCGCATAAAAAATGGTAAAGAAGAGTTTCCAATTAGACCTTGCCAAGCTTCTTCTGAGGTAGATTGAAGAAAATATGAAGACTACCCAATCAGAAAAGTCAAATACTTGTAAGTTTGGATCACTTCTAGTGTACATATTCTTCTATATACAACAATTTTTCCCTTCAGTCGGTAATGTAGACTAGTCTACCGACAAGCCAGTCATTGTGCAAATTTTTGATATGATTAATGACTTTGGAAACAATCTAAACAATGTTCTTGATAATTATTTTGAGCAATTTAAGATTAGAATGAATTCTCAGAGTAGAATTCCTAGCAAATTGGTTGAAGAATATGAGATAGATATTTGTTTTCTTGTGGATATTGACCACACACTGAAAAAGGCTATGGAGCCTAGGATTAAATGGCTAGCCCCCATGGGTTATGAAATGGATATTGATTTTTCTTCAAAATCAATCAAGGCTTTGCTAGCTACACCAAAAGATAAAAATACAGAGAGGTTTGGAACATTTGAGCAAGACAAGAATTAAAATAGGCCTGGTCATCAGTAAGATAACTAAGAAGTCAAGAAAAATGATGAAAAATTTAGTTGAGAAATTTGGAGATGATTCTGGATCATCTGATAGTTGACCGATTGAAGTTGCAACCAAAGGTTAGTTAATGTTAACTGATAAAACTCATGACATTGAAGAAACCGAGTCAGATAAAGGTACAAACTCTACACCAGTTTCCCCTACATCAACTCCAAAGAAGAGGCAGTTAGAAGTGAAATCTAGGGAACGAACAAGCTCAACAACTACAGCTTCACCACCATTGAAAAGGGAGTTGTGAAGTTCACAAAACCTAAGGCAACATCACCTAAAAAAACATATACAAAGAGAGGAACACAAGCTACTACAGAAGAGCTGAGGAAAAGAAGAAAACTAATAAGAGGTAAGGAAGATTTAGAAGATGAGGAAAATGATAATAATCAATTCAAAGTGGTCAGCAATAAAGATAGAACAATTGATGAAGTTGTTGAGGATATTATTAAGAATGGTGAACTCACTGATCCTGAAATTAGTTGGTTTGAGCACATGTCAACCAAGTATCAGAACAAAATAGAAGAGGAAATCATCTAGATTATGATTCAATTTAAGAGAGTTCCAATTGAATTTGGCAAGAAACTACCTAAGGTATTAGAGGAAAGGATAACACAAAAATGGTCCTATGCCTTAGACATCGAGAAGAAAATGAGGGAACAATCCCTAGTTCTGGCAATTCCTAATTTGTCTATTTCTGAGATTGAAGAATACATGACAACATACTCTAGGAGATTCAGAATAAAAACCTAGGTAATGTAGTTACTAGATGAGAATCTAGCAGACATAGATGAGTCTAGTCAACTCATCTAGACCTCAATAGTTGAATCCCGAGAGCAAGATGAAAAGATGACATTTGCCAAATTATCTAAAAAGAGACAAAAATCAAAAGGTAAAGACATTCATATTGAAGATGTAGACTTGGCACTGAACCAAGAAAAAATAGATATATTAGATACAAAGGTACCTGATACCACAAATGCCACTGAAGACTTAAGTATTTCATAGGATGCACCAGATCAAGTTGAGATCCAAATTATAGATAACAATGCATTAGATGTACTCATTGAGGACATCACAAATGGTGATCTTGATGACCGAGATGATGATGCAGATGTGAACATTGATGGAGGCAAAACATAGGAAGAAGGTACTTTTACCGAGCCTGCAATCACATCGTTACCAGGTGAACTTCCTATCTTGATGGAAGTTGTTGAAATTGTAACCAAGGAACAACCCAAAGGCTCAAACCCTGAGCAACCGATGGACACATTAGGGGAACAAGGATTTGGAACACTGGTAGAAACAAATAAGCTTGAAGAAAAAGAGACAACATAGGTAGATACAAAGGGCCAAGATGACCCCAAAGCAACCGAGGCTACCCCACCTGACACAACATCAGAGGCTCCATCTCAGTCAACCGACACACATGTTATCGAGGAGAATAAAAAGGAGGATACTATGTCAACCAGGTAAGAGACATGAAATGTTGAGGAGAAAGCAATAGTACCGTTTGTAAAGAGTTCACCTCAAGAGCTAGAGAAGAAGAAGAAGAAGAAGAAGAAATAAGAAAAAGGGCCAGTTACAATATATGAAATCATAGTTATACCTGATTGTGACCCAAGGACCCTAAGCCCTGAAGAACTCAGAAAATATGGGGAGTTATGTACAAGAAAAGAAGCACAAGAAAAGCTGAGGATGGAATGCAAAAGCAAGGATATATTGGAAAATGTAAGAGACATCTTACAATAGGTCACACTAGAGGTACAGATTAATGAGGACACACCTATAATGGACCAACTTGCTATCCTTGCAGAAGAAATCAATGCCCCTAATGTTGAAGTTGAGAATAGAATTGAAGAAAGGGTAGAATCAAAGATTCAACACAAACTTGCAGACAAAATCAGCCAGGAAGTGGCAATAAACAAGGTGAAATTATCCAAGGTAATAACTGACATACAATCTATTACTCAGTTAATTAGTTAGATAATGATTAAGCTTTGCATTGTGGAGACCTTCACTACTAAGATCAGTGAGAAAATTAAAAAGATGGATACCAAAATCCAAGCCAGTGCACAAGCAGCCTTAATTGATCCAGATGCTTTTGCTAAGCATATACTAAAGGTTCAAGAACTTAGGTGGTTAAGAGAAGATCCGAGGAAGCAGGAAGAAAGGATAAGTGACCAAGTCACCGAGCTACAAACCAAGTTGCTTCCTTACTTGAAAAATTTTGAGAAACACATTTTCAAAGTGCAAACACTTGTTGCAACACCAAAAATTTCTATGTTGGAGAAATTTTTTGACATACATGCACAAGTCGGTCTTGAACAGATTGCTCTAACCAACTTGAAAGAGGAATGGGAAAACCTCTTGGATTCTTTGAAGAAAACCCATCATATATTTTTGATAAATTGTAAGTATACACTTTTGTATTTGGCATTATTATCAAAAAGGGGGAAAACTAATGTATATGCCAAATTATGTAAATAAATGATAGGTGTACTACATACTACCAAGAGCATGCACCGAGGGGGATAAATTTTTGAAATTTTGTTAAGTTATGGTATTTATGTATATATGGTGAAGTTAGAACAATATTTGATACATTCAAGGTTTTGATACTAATGCCAAAGGGGGAGATTGTTATCTCTATTTGAGCATTAAGGATTGTCATTAGTATCAAAGATGATTAGTCTGTTACCTATGCTATCTAGTCAGTAAAAGGAAGTACTATAAGCTATACATGCTAGTCGGTTAACTACATAAGCTTTCACACTATGTTATCTCAAGGCAATACTGAGAATAAAAAGATAATAATTCTAACTGAGCACCAAAGTAGTTTTACCGAGCATCAGTGTATACAGATACCAAGCATTAGTAAACACTGAGCAGATTGGACACCAAGCACCAGTGTAACTACCGAGCAGTATTGATAGTGTTTATCAAGCAATCCAGGATACAACATAGTAATCAATTTTGGCACATCTATCAATGCAGATGGTTACAATAGAATCATAAAATGTTTTACGAAGATTGAGAATCATTTATTGTAGATGTAATTATTAATTGTCATGATGATTTCTATGTAATTGCTAGATCTAAGTTATTTTTGTACACCATAGATCTTAGGGTTTTTCCTAATATATTGTAACCTAATTTTGTTAAGCAGCAATAACAATATGCTATATAATTGCAATTCATGTCATTTTGACATAAGTATGATATGCATGTATGAAAAAGCAAAGGAGATCTTGAAGCAAGAAGTCAACTTCAAGAAATCAGTTATCAGACAAAGAAGATCAAAATACAAAGACATTCAGATTAGACAGAATCATACAAGGCTACCGAGTAGTTCAGAGACAAGATTTTCACATATCAAGGTGATATTTATTTGGTATTTCATAGATCTATTTCAGATAAGGTTAAGTTGTCATTTGTAGATACGTCTTGTTATTCTCTAATCATTGTAACAAAGTTAGCAAAAATCTCTTAAGAAAGTAGACCTAATAGTCCTTTGTAAATCTCTTAGCTGAGTACACACTCAAGTAGTGTTGTTAAAATCCTTTAACTAGGTAGATCTAGTTGATCTAATTGTTACTCCTAACAGGGTAAGATCACCAGAAGTGATCATAGCTTGTAGCCCCAATAGGAAAACTTTATTATCTGCAGTAGTGAAGAATTGGTGGGTGTCATCCCCACCGTAGTTTTTACCTTCTAATAAGGGTTTTTGCGTAACCAAAATACTTGTGTTATGTGATTGATTTATTGTTTGATTTCATGCAATTTACATTTACAAGTTAATTGAATGAATGATGCATACAATTGATTCAGTTGATATATGATTTTACTACTATTTGCTGATTAAGTTTTTGGAGTTAAATTTTTTGAGGGCACTGATTCAACCCTCCCCTCTCAGTACCCTATCTCTCCATTCCAACACAATAATGGATTTAATGTCATGGTAAGGTCCTTCATGGACAAAATTTGAAGTCCTAAAGTTAAAGAGTCATTTAGTCAAGTTTTAAAGTTTAAATATTTGAAATCTAATAGTCAAGTGTTACTTGGGGATGGATCCAAATTTTCATTATACCTATCTAACATGAATGATGCAGGAATGAGTTCTCTTTGGAGGAGAAAAGGGGCAGTTGGTTAGGTTTGACAGTGTTGAGGGTTAAGGAAATGATGCATGGTTATAGCAGCAGGAGTTATAGCCATTGGAGGGGATGATTTTGTGGTTGATTCCACTTATTTATGGTCTAAGGATGGTGAATCATCCATTTATTTGAGAATATAGCATTGGGAGGTCAGACATTGACCAAGCCCTAGATAATAGGGGTTTTGGAGGGGCAATATATGGATTTTTCATATGGAGAGGCCTTAGGACCAAATTGGTTATAGGATCCATGGTTTGGGATCATTTGGTAACTCTATTGAAAGTATCAAGGCCTGGGGTGAAGAAATAAGATGGGTTGCTTTGTAAATGGAGTCAAATTAGCCCTCCTAATTCAGGGACGATGGTGGATTTGAGGGTCTTGGTCCAAAAAACCTAGGATAAATCTTATAGTATGTTATGAAGCTTTAAAAAGGGTATCCAGATGTGTGATTGGTTTGTAAGGTTATTTGGAAAATATTTGAAGAAGGATTGGAAAATCCTCACTGCTATACTGGTAGACAGTATATGACTGGATAGTTTGGTCCAAGAGGATAGAATGGCTGCAAGAATAAATTCAAACATTTGTAAATGGATGAGATGAGTATGTATTGGGATCATTGGAGGAGTAGGATCACCATTTGAAGCATGGTTGATGTTTATGGTTGATGAAAACTATGCAAAAGTGTATTTATAAATTTAAAGAGACATGAGTCACATTTCCAAAATCATAAGAAAAAAAATATGGATACAGTCATGAAAAAACATGATCAGAAGGTAAAACTAAAAATATGACTTTGATTGAGTATAGAAAAAATATTAAACTAAAGATGACAATTAGACCAAGAACACTAGAAAGTGCTTTGAACCATCATTCCAAGGATATCTATTTTCCTGATTGAGGTATTTTTGCCAATTAACAAAAATAGATGAAAAAAGTTAAAGAAGGGGCCGCTAGTATATGCGAATAACACACATAATATTATCCAAATTTTCTTGGAATATGTTGGTCACTTGAAAAATATCTCTTTTGTTGTAATGTTCCCTCTAATACTAGGATTACCCTTCCTTGAAAATTAATTTATGGTGGAAACATTGCATGTGATAAGGAATATTTAAGAGAATATTCCCTAGTGCACGAGGAGCCATCAAAATAAGGTAAAAATATCTAACTATGTGAGAAAATGCAAGCAAGGGGGAGTGTATTGATGGAATTTATGATGTTGGTTTCACAATGGGGAATGTGGAAAAGGATTCTTGGAGACTTAAATGACTATTCATACATGTATACTACCATTATTGATTTGAGGGTTTGTTTTGGAGTATGGATCCTATAGGTTCTTTTACACTCATCAATCTGACTTTGTTGACCATGACTTTGACATATCTTGTTTGTATTTGCATTTCTGGAATAACTAAAAACAAGGGTTTTTTGTATATCTGATTGTTAAATCTATTAACAACCATGGTTCTCTCACAAGATCTTGTCATCCATGAAATTTCTCTCCATTTTTTGAAATGGGTATTGGAATAATGAAATGAAATTCAAACCTTATTGCATCATTCGACATATTTTCCCAAATTCCCTGCAGTAATAACTTCATGTATACAAGACTCTAATTAGTTTTCCTCTACCAGTACAAACCTTTACACTTGAGGGTATATGTATGCCACCTTTCCACATAATCTTCTTTTATTTCTTTTAAAATGTGGTTTGAAGGCTTTCAAATGTACTGTTGTTCCAAAAGGTTTTGTTGGGCTTGTTCTTTTCCCTATACATTTAATGTATTTTCCTATTACTTCACCTCAAGGGTTTGAAGTTTTGAGCTAGAAAAGAAAGAAGAGGAGTTTGAATTTTATCATATACATTTAATATTTAATCTCCTTACTTTGTTTTTATGATACACTTTGGAACACCATGGATGCGGGTAGCTTCAAGCTTTGGATTCTTTGTTTATGACAAAAAAAATGGAAACCCTTTCTTCTCCTTCTTTTAGCTCTATCAATTGTATCAAGGGTTTATCATATTCAAGAAAAATAAAAGTCCCAACATATCTGTATATTTTCTTGAGGTTCCAATATTGATCATTTATTAAATTCCTTTCCTTACAAACTCTAAATACAAGCTCATGAAAACTTACTAGCATCATTTAAATTTCCATAACTATCAATGTTTTAGCTTTTATTTTCTGCACTTCCATGATATTCAACCACTTATTCAACATTTTTTTACAATGAAACCAAAAGTAGCATCAATTTATCCTTGAATTCAGTTGATGAGGAAAAAAATCTAACCCACCCTTAGTTGACTAGGTTGCTCTGTATCTATGGAAATTCATGCCACTTCTAATGGTGTTCACACCACTTCTAATGGTGGCATGAACATCATTAGAAGTGCAGGCTATATGACATTATAGAAGGAAAACTGACGCCATTAAAGAGGGTAAATAATGCAGAATGAATGCATTTGTGATTCCAAGTGCAAAGATTAGGGTTTCAAACCCATAACAAATGAAAATAATTCAAAATAAAAAAAGTACCCTTGATTAAGCAAATGCCAAAAAAATTGAATCTCTTACCAAGACTACAATGAAATGGTTGAAATCGAATGCCTATTCCTCTCGATGCTTGCTCGGGTTTGAGAATAGTAATGTGGATGAGAAGGAGATGCCAGAGCTTATAGGCTAGATGCATATAGGTGGTGTCAATGTACAACTTCCCTCCTACCCTCCTTCACCATTCCTTTGCTCGCGGACTATAATTGCCAAAATGAAATAAAATGAAATCATGTATTTTTTTTATAGTTATATTCCTGTGTTGGTTGGAATTCTGACCAACACGGGAATATATTTAAAAAGAATCAAAATTTTCCTTCTATAAACCGACCAAGGAAAATCATTTTAATGCTTGGTCAAAAATGTGGGTCAAATGTACTAGTGAGAAAACCCATCAAAACATTTTTGATAAGATGTAAGTATATACAATTTTGGCATTATTACCAAAAAAAGGGGGACAATATATGTATACTTACAAAAGGGAAAATATATATAGTATGTATACTTACTGAGGCATATAGACATGGGTAGTCTACAATTTTGAAGTCTACACATTTTGACAATTTTGATTATGGCATACATATGTGTTTTTCCCACTAATACCAAAGGGGGAGAATGTTAGTTTATAAGTTGTCATTAGTGTCACACATGCAGTTGGTAAAGGAAGAAAACAACATAGTCAGTCAACACACTAAGCATAGTAACCGAATACAGATGATTACTGAGCACCGAGTACAGTTATAACTGAGCATTCAGATTTACCGAGCATCAATAATTTACCAAGTGATGAATGGAGTATATACCGAGCAATACATGAAGGACATAAAAGTTTGTAATGGCACAAAATATAAGGTAAACGGTTTACACCAAGATAGAAAATAGTTTACATAGATCGAGGTGAAGATTAAATGTAGATGTAATGATTAAATGATTGATGATTCCTATGTAATGATGTTCTAGGTTATTCATTTGGATCGTAGTTCTTAGGTTTTCTAGATGATACCATAACCCTAATTAGGTCAAACTCTTTTGATATAAGAACTGTCAAGATTTCATTTTTTTATGCACCACACATGAAGTAGCTGCCTACACAGACATTTGAAGATCAAAGAGGGTTGTGAAGTTAAATTTTTAATAGAGCATTCAAGGATTATATTTAGAGGTACAATAGAGGCCACTGAGTAGAATTTAGAGAAGAAATCTATTGCAACGAGGTGATAATAGTTGAGTACTTATCATATGTAAAATCAGGCAAAGTAAGTTACTAGATATAGATCAAATCTACTGTTACTTTCTAACAATTGTGGAAGACTTAAATCTCTTAACAAAGTATACCTAACAAGTCTTTTTTTAAATCTCTTAACTGAGTGCACACTTAATAGTGTTTCTTAAATCCTCTAACCAGGTAGATCCTTACAGGTCTTTATTGTTACTCCTAACAGGGTAAGATCATCAGAAGTGATCAAACATTGTAGCCTTAATTGACAAACTCTATTACTGTAGTTAGTGAAGCTTTGTGGGTGTCATCACCATCACAATTTTTACCTTCTAACAAGGGTTTTTGCAATACCAAAATACTTTTGTATTGTGTATGAAGTTTCATGGATGATTACATGTTAGATTAGAAAACATTTCTTAATTTCCAGTAATGTTATGAATGGATGAAAAGATAACATGTTAGTCTGTTAATGAAATACATTATTTTAAGGATTCAGTTGAAAATTTTTTTAGAGGCACTAATTCACTCCTCCCCTCTCAGTAACTCACCTTTCCATAATCCCAATAGACTTTTCTGATTCCATTAGCCACAATAGTATACCTATTCAATCTACCATCATGCAAATATTCTCTATCATATTGCCATGGTCTACCCAAAAGGATGTGACAATAATCCATCGACATAATAGATCACAAAGAACTTCATGTAATGCCCCACTAGGGAACCCAAGAGAAATTAACCTAAACATGTTACTAAGTTTACAAAATAATTTTTTTTTCTTAAGTGTTTACAAAGAATAATGATAAAAATGTATAAGCAATACAACATAAGATATAAATAAGTACATAGGTACAAATCAATTACAGTTAACAATTATCAAGGGTCCCATGAAATAGACTTAAATGTTACCAATTAAATATTTTAGATTAACCATAATTACAATGATCTCATGTACAAATGAATAAAAAGTATATCCAATACCATAAGGTATGTACATAATGAAACAAGATCCTCTACACAAGTCATAGGATATGCCACAATAACCAAATATAAAGTATAGTACAATATCTGAAAGGAATCACCTCTGAAGCACTGATACAAGGTACACATAAACAACACCATAAGATAGATATAAGCAAGCCTCCAATGAATAACAAGAAGAAGATAACATCAACAAGCATCATCCAAAACCACTATAGGAATGTTAGAATCTCAAATGGTAAAAGAAAACACTACCACTTGACCTTGTGGAACCAAAGGTCCACTCTCACCGTGCTAAGGAGATAACAAAAAATCCTACTCGGGTAAAAAACCCAATCAAAACAACTAAGAAATGGATCCTGAAGGCTATCTATCTCAAAATGTACCACCAACTAATGATAAAGAAAATATAATAAATACCAAAATGTCAACACATACCAAAACACCAAATACCAGAATATCGAACAAATACCCATCACCAAATACTAAAATACCAAAAAATACCACCAAATAATACTGAAATAACAAAGACACACCACCAAAGGTAAATGCAAAAACTATGGAGGATACTTAGGCTACAAACTATGAGAGTGTCATCACATGGTCATCTACTTGAGTTACCCTAGATTGATCACACTGGACCCCAAACCCTCAAGCATTGAGTTACATTGGACTAGCCACTTTGGGCATCAGACCCTCAATACGAAGCACACAGAACAAGAATACCCTCTCATGAAAAATGAGGAATTCTAATCATACTTACTTTCTAGGTATCATCACATTCCCATCCTTAGCTTAATCAAGCACTCAAGGCATGGGTAAGGCAATATCACTAATTATCTTTTTAACGAACTCTCCAAATTTTAATTACTATGTTATCACTTTTTAATGAGCTTACAATAGGTTACCTTGGTACAGACCACTTTGGGTCCAAGATCCATATTGTAAGCCACTCCCTTAAGATGCACCTATTTAACCTCCCATAGTCTCACAAGTCATAAATAACCACATAGGTCTCATAAAAGTATACTGATCAAGTTCCAATCCACAAAAGATATCAGGGACACACAATGGTCCTCAAACCAAAATATCTCTCTTATACTATGATGTCCTCTCTTTTATACTATGATGTCCTCCCATGTATGAACTTGTTGTTTAAGATCTCTCTCTCATTAATGAGATTGATATCCTCCTTACAGTTTCTTCCTTTCTTGGAAGTGTATATATTGTATAATTGTGTTGACCACTAAGATGAAATAATGTGGCATCCTTAATTCCCCTTATTTCCCCTTATTTTCCTCATCTCCTCATGGATTGGTGTTATTTCATGATGGTACATCCTTTCTGGTATGAGATTCTTTGTTTCACGCAAGATACTTACATTTTTTAGTACCAATATTTTTCATGCCTCAAAGGGAATATCTATCACAAAATAATCTCCCATATTATTTATATCATTCATCTCCCTCCTTGATGACCAACTTACTTTATAACGTGATGTCATTTTGGCATAAATATGTCTATTTTATATTAGGATTTTTCTTTGGTTTGCAACTTATTTTTCTTAGAATTGTGTATCTGTTATGAAGTAACTATCAATAGGTATGCATCACATATTTTATCTCACCTTCATACTTGGAGGGAAGGGTTTCACTTTATTTTTTCTATCTCCTTTTTCTAATGATCTACTTTCCTTAGTATAGTGGCATTTGTTTATCTTGTGACATTATTTTACTATAATTTTTTTTTTTTTGATTTAGGGTTCTCTCTTATGCAAGAGGTGCACATCCTTGATCAAAACCTCATCTTTATTTGTAAAAATATGTTCATCACAAGAAACTTCCCTTACTTTTAGTTTCAAAGTATGTCATCCTTCATCAAGAATCCCTTTTCACCTAGAAGTAGAGGGCTAAAAGGGTGCATTCTTATTCTCTTGAAGATGTTATCTTTGTTCAAGAATTCCTCTTGAAGGTAGATGTCTTGTAGCCAAGTTCTCTTCCTTTCAAGGGTATCTTCCCACAAGAAAATATCCTTTCATGATTATCTATCTTTTTATCTCACAAGAGTCATCCCTCTTGGCTAAGTTTATGGCATTCATTATTGTTTTAAGAATATCTTCTTGTTGTTAGAAGTAGGTATCCTTGATTCTCTTTTAATATGATGTCACTTATGTTTCCATCATAAAGAGGGGGGCATACATGCTGCCTCCCTTGTAATATATATGTAAATTCTTATTTATGGATCCACAAGACTGATCCCAAAGACACCCCTATGTGCAAAAAAAAATTATGCCACCCCTGTGCACAAATATTTTTTAAGTTGCCCTTGTGCGCAAAAAAAAAGTTAAACTTCCCCTGTGCATAAAACATTTTTAAGCTGCTCTCGTGCACAAAATATTTTTAAGCCACTCCTATGTGCAAAATATTTTCAAAATTTCCTCTATGCACAAATTTTTAAGGTAGAATTGACTAGCATAACATAGTTTTCTAGACCATCAATTCTCCTTTCTCTTTCTCTTTGAGATGAGTGGAACTAAGCATAACATAGCTTGCTAGAATTTCTACTCATCTCCCTCTCTCTCTTTTCCTCCCATGGACTACCTAGTCTAACACAATATTTTATCCTATTAGATTCATGGTCTCTTTCTTTCCATGCTCTCATTGCTATGCTAGTGGGTTAGATAATGAAGTTTGTATCATATTTGGTGATGTCCTTTCCATTTTTATATGATCACTTATGATCTTGCAATAGCTTTCCAAACATGATATTAGTGTCTCGGACATTTTTTGTCGAGGTCTCTTCTACTAATTGATTTGGAGTATCATTTTTTAGTGCTAACCCTTTTTGTTTGTTGTTCCTTTTGTCTTTGTTTTTACTTTTTATTCATGCCATTGTGCATAAATGTGGAGTTGAGATCCTTGGTTTGGATATTACATCCTTGAGCATGAGCATGAGCTTGTCTCATACTCTTGTTAAAATGGGGGCTAAATGTATCATCCTAAAAAGTAAGAACTTAACTTGTACTCATCTTGGGACCATTTTATGCCTACTTTAGTGTGTATTCAATGGTAGGACCTCATATTGCACTTAAATGCATACTTAATTCAAATACGAGTCCTCCTCCTTTTTCAATATTTCTTTAACTTAAGGTTGGATCTCTCTTTTAGGAATGATTTCCCCTCTTCCATCTAATCCCATAATATATTTCATCACCTAGAACCCATTCATTTTTTTTTGGATTTTAGGATCTGTCCTGACCTCACAAAAGCTTGTATTTTCTTCCCCCACTCCTTTTCACCTTTCCCAACATCCCTAGAAAATTTGGACTTATTTTTACCGAGGACAAGTCAAGAGTCGACTTGTCCTTAGGGTACAAGTTTACATTCATCTTGTCCTAGGGTTTTTGAGCCTAGATTTGTCCTGAGGCCTGGTGGAGGGGTTTTCCTTTGAGGTTTATATTTACAGTAATCCTTGATCAAATTTGGGCCCTAAAATGAGTATAAAAGGACATCCTCTCACCTCATTTAGCATCTATCAATCATAAGAAATCTATAATAAAGTACAATTTATCAAGTCATTAATCAAGCATCCAAGCATTCAAGTAACCAAGATCCATCAACAATTCAAGTATTCATTCTTGTCATGCAATCAACGTGTTCTCTTTCATAGATCTAGCTTCTTTCTCCCATTGGAAGCCATGAAAAGGAGTTTTCTATCAAAGAAGAAGATTTTCATTCATCCATTCTTCTCTCTCTTCCTCAATCAAACATTGATGGAAATTGTAACATCCAATTCGTAAGATTTTATCTTTTCATGATTTTCTTTTGGGATTTTGTGTTTAGTCAAAGCTATTGCATAAACATTCTTGATCACATTTAAAGAGGTACTTTAATCTATATGGTATGCTATATTTCATTGTTTAGGTCTAGTCTTTGCTACGTGACAACTTGATTTTCCTTTATTTCATTTCATTTCACTTCAAGGATGATTACTAAATAGGGATTTGTTGGAGGCACACTCCTTTCTTCAACATTCTTCTCCCTTTTTCTGTGTGTAGAAATAGGTTGTGGAGATGTGGTTTTGGATCTAAGAAGTACAAGTGTAGACATAGGAGTTTCATCAGTTCTGGCACTACTAGGAACAATTTCAGAGTCAAATTATCCCTGGGGTACAAGACGAGACCCGACTTGTTCCTGTACGTTTTGGCTGAAAATTACAGTGCAAAGAACTACAAGTCTTAGTTTCCCATATCTAGAGTTACAACTTATTTTGACATTCTGGTGATAGTCAAACTCATATTCAAAATTCAAATCTCCTCATCTTATTTCAAGGTAAATTCATTCTTTCTTTTTTTCCCTTGCACTTAATTTCATAGATCAAATTTTCTATCATTTACTTTCCCTCTCTCTCCTTAGGAATCCAAATACCTCCTTGAACATAGATCTTTCATTACCACCCTTCCTCCTTTGGTTGTGCTAATCAGATTCATTTAAGGTTGAATTTTTATTCCAATGTATAGCCCTAAATTTGGGGAGTAATCTACACTTTGGCATTGCTCACCATTTTACATAATACACAAACAAACTCGAAGACATTTGATAAAATTATACATGCCTCTATAAGATCAAAGCCTCTAGTAGGAAAAAAAAAATATTCTAGCCCGTTCCTTCGTTTAATAAAATGACGTAAAGTATCTCACATAAGCTTATAAATCATCAATACATTATATTTTCATATTCTTTTGTCTCATACATTATATTATAGCAAAATAAGATCTACATAACTAATTTTTCATGATAGAGAGGTGCCTAACTTCCAAAACTATGTGATAGTGACCATCACTAATAGAAAATAAAATCATATAGCTAAGTGTAGTTCCAATGGAATTAGTCTCTATATCCATATACATTTACTAGACATATGTATTAGAATTTTCTCCATCCTAAACTTCACCATTTGTATATGTACCCAAACTTTTAATATAGAATTACATATTGACATTGTTTTGTTAAGCACAAAAGTTGAACCCAAAAGGGTGTGATTTAAAATTACCTCATTTTTTATCTTCTTATAATTAAAATATTTAATTTTCAAGAAAGAGGTCATTTTTTTAATAGTTTAAATTATCTGCTAGATGAATGGTTTAGAATTGATGTGAGTAAAGAAAGTATTAATTCTATTCCAAGAATTTTTTGTTTTTTACAAAGACTAAAATAAACATTAAATCAACTTTACTTCTTGAATTTAGATGGAAAATAATATTTGATATGTACATATTATATACATTATTGAACATGAAACATTTTGGATTGCATAGTAGTTTATTAGGCAATGAGGTGATGGTGCTAAACTATTGTACAAATTCCAATGAAGTGATGATGTCAGACTAGTATTGTTTATTAACCATTTACTAAGATTGAATCTAATTTGAAACTCTAATTGAAATATATAAACTCCCAAAATATAGTTATATATAAATCTCTAAAAATATATATAAAAATTCTAATCCGTATAGTATTCCTATCAAAAATCTTATGAAGGTTGATAATAAAATACAAACAAAGAAAATATAATATGAAGAAGCCATTACTTATAAACAAAAGCCAAGCTTTAATAACTTCTATATATTTTTTCATATGCTATTGCTATAAAATAAAACAATCCCATGACTATAGTAATGTGTACAAGGATGACAATTAATGTAAGAGTGTCAAGACCACTCATATCCTCTTTCCATTTAGCTATAGTAAGAGTTGCAGTTTCCAAAGGATAACTTTGAGGACATTAATAATTTTATAATGGTGTGTATGCTTTTTAAGTCTAAGGTCTAGCATCCCTAGTCTTTTGGCTTCCTTGACTGGAAAGATAAGTGGCCCAAAAGAAGCTCAAATTCCATTTTATATAATTTTTACAACTTTACTAGAGGAATTCCTTTTGTTTTCTTCTTAGTTTTAATTCTCTCTTTCCTATACTTTATAAGCTATAGAGTAATAACAACGCACATGAAATGTTCAATACAAAAGAAATACATTTAGTTTAATCTCTAATACCCATAATTATAGTGCTCCTCATTCTTAATAGGGACATTCATAGAGAGTAAAAAAAATGAAACAAAGGCTTAGAAGCCAACAAAGTTATTTATCTTGGTAATGACTCCATCAACTACCAAATTGTGACCAATGACATACTTGGCCTCATCAGTAACTAGATATAGAGCTTCTTCTGCTATTTTTGTGGCTCTTAGAGTTTGTCCCTTCAAATTTGCAAGACTCCTTACAAACTCTTCAATTCTCTCCTCTTGGTCATCAAAATCATCATATATTTCTCCCTCATATTTTCTCCATGTATTTATCAACATAGAGGTTTCTACCACAAAAGAAGATATGGAATTGACTCTAATCCCATACTTTCCCAACTCATAGGAATCATTTTTAGTAATACCAACAATGGAAAGCTTGGATGTAGTGTAAACATGAGGCCCAAGCCCCCTTGGACATGTGCAACATTTGCTATATAAATAATGCACCCACTTCTTCTAGGAACCATTGTTCTGGCAACATGTTTCATCCCAAGACAAACTCCCTTCACATTCACACCCATCACATTGTCAAACTCCTTTGCATCAAAATCCATTATACTCTTCCTTTTAGCCCGCTCTCCAAGGATTCCTGCATTGTTAAACATGATATCTAGTCTCTAATATTTGAAGACTGTCATGTTTACAAAATTGGGAAACATCTTCTTCATTGCTTACATCACAATGCATGTATGTTACTGTAGGAGACAAAGACTCAGAAACCATCTTCCCTTCATGGTCTTCAATGTATGGTATTACAACATTTTCCCCATGTTTTACAAATAGGCGTGCAGATGCTTCCCCAATTCCTCTTGCCCCTCCTATGATATAGATACTTTTCCCTCTAGCCTGAAACCAATATCTTCAACCATTAGTTGATTGACAAAATTCCATTTACATGTCAATTTACTTAAATATGAGTTGTTTGACAAACCCTAAACTGGGTCATGTTTAAGAACTCAAATTTGCTATATTGGTAATATATATTCTGTTCCTACGAGCATCAATATGAGACCAATGCAAATTCTTGCAAGTATAGATAACTATCAATATTGTATTTTTCAAGCAACTATATTTGAAGTCAATTACGAAAGATCTAGATTCACAACTTATAATTTCATTAGAATCGTAACTTAAGATTCCATCTTTCATGAGAGTCACAACTTTAAATTTTAACAAGAATCATAACTTGAAATTCCATATTATTGACAACATGGATAGAACTAAACTAAGAAAGAATGAGGGTAGTTAAATTCTCACCCTCTGAAAGATGCTGATAGTTACCATTTTCATTTGGTTTTATGGGGTCTTTCAATTAATCATCGTTATCAAGATCTGAAGTGATATTGGACACCATTGAACGACACTCTCATTGATCTATGAAACACAATGATCAGGAACCGTATTGTGGGTATTCTAATCTGAATAACAATTTACACTTCTCTCAGAGGCATTCTTGACTTGCATAACTCTAAAAAGTGTAAAAAATATCTCACCCTTCATAGATGATCAAATATCTCAATGGATTGCATAGCTCACAAGGGAAAGGAGGCGTCCGCAAAGGGATTGAAGAGAAAAACACAATTCTAAGGAGAAAATAAAAGTTGAAGCCAAACTATAAAACTTCTATATCGTATCCAGTAAAGATTGAATGAAGATAGATGCATACAAAGGAGGGTTTTGTCATTTATGTAGAGAGATCCGCCTGTTGCGTAGGTAAGAAGGGAGAAAAGAAGCACATGATATCATACGGAAACCCTCTTTAAAAGCCGTATATCATACGAAAACCCTCTGGTCGTTATTTAATTTGTCTTATCTTTTATGACCGATCCAATACAAGAAGGGCAGGATGTGAAACTATTGTCATTATACAGTCTGGATTGAATGATGCAAGGAAGCATGGAATAGGCTTGAGAAATCTTGTATGCAATGACAAATCAACATTCAAACCTTCTATGGAACCTTTTAGATTTTATTGTGTAGATATTTTTTCTATTGATCACAACCCTTCATTATTTATTCTTAGTATATAGTATATTCGTATTCAAAATGTGAAAAACCATAAACCATAAACCATTAACATTTTCTAGATCTTAGCCAAGGACAAGTTTAGTTACGGTGGAAGGAAATACCCGAATTCAAAGCCTCTTATCTTATGAGAGGCCCAGTCTTTCAAAATTTGAATGGTCATCAACATTTAAAACTTCTATTATCTCCGGCTAGCCGTCATTTTCTGCATTGTCTATATCTATCTACTTTTTTTCAAAGCAGCGATCTGTAACTTTCAATATCCTAAAGTTGCGTAAATTTCAAAAGCTATGACAATGCATGTTGAATTTAGCTAATTATATTCACAGATGTTTTATAATGATACATCCTTTATGTATAATTTTAGAGGAGCAATTGAACATGGAGCTACTCTACATCAATAACATGTGGGAGGCATTAAGGTAGAAAGGTACTGCCATACTCGAGAAAAATAGAAGAATAAAAAATGTGACATATTATAACCTTCTCTTAAATATAAGGAATATTTGGAGTCTGTTCAAGTGGTGAAGTTTATTTCACAAGGGATTTTCCATGTAAATCATTAGTTATATGTTGATATCATGTTTCTCATTATAGCTATCTCATGGTGACACTATTTGTTATTTATTGTTATTATAAGTTTACATAAGATAGTGTTAATAAGTATGATATGAAAGGATATATTTTAGTATCATAAAGGAGAATGATCTAAGCACGATAATTATACATTAAGGAAAATAATTTTTAGATTGACATATAAGTTTTAAATTATCATGTTGTTGTATTCGAAGCCTTATATCTCATCTTTTGATTGGTATATTTAATAGAGATTGAATTCCACAACCTTTAGTATTGAACCTACATATTTCTTGAAACAAAACATGAATTATTTTTGGAGAAAATGATTTTTTTCTGAATAGATTCTGCTCTTGCCCGTGTCTCCTTTGCATACCCTACCCAAGTGTGTTCTTGAACTACTAAAATTATGTCTCTGTGTACTACAACCCTATTTGCTATTTTTTCATTTGAGTCAAATTATGTGTATCAACCTTGAGTAATGGGTTCCTTATGTCAATCTCTGACATGATTTCTTAGATGAGTTTTCTTTCAAATTCATCTAAGTCTTTCATGCCTCAGCTAGTGACCTCATCTTCCCTTGATATTTCTTCTAGGTAGGTGGATACTGTACACACTAAGATGTACACTTCTCTAAGTCATTACTTCCAAGAGGATCCATGGATTGGAAACCTTGAGAAAGTGACCTAGAGCTCCCTACACATGGAGTCACAAGGATATTAAGAATGCTCTCAGCTAGAGCTATTAAGCCTATAACCTTGCTAGTAAACCACACAATGGGAGATTAAAAGAGACAAGGGCAAGAATGTCAATATCCTCAAGAATCTTGAATGAGAATGCAATGCAATGCTATGCTAGAAATGAAGATGCAAGAATGAAACTAAGCTATTGAAATGAAAGTGTTACAAGCCTTACTAATTAAGATATGTGAGCTAAGCTAGAACTTGAAATGAAATCTAACAAATCTATAAGATTTCCACAATCCATATGTAATAATTAGTCACAATTTCAGGATGTGATTGTGTAGAGTTTTTTCCATCAACATTTTGGATCATACTACATGATCCATCATTAGGATGCAAGAGATCAAGAGGAACAAAAAATGGAATATTGTAGAGCTAGCAGACCATAAAAGGAAGAGGAGGGAGAAGGGAAGAAGGGAGAGAGAAAAGAGGTAGCTAAGAAAGCATAAACATGAAGCTATGATGCAAGAATGAAAGCTAGAATGCAAAAAGATCTCCAAAGCTCCAAAGTCACCAAGAAATCCTGTGGTAAAATAGGGTGGCTTTTATCTATGGTTCTTAGTAAGGGCTTCCATTCGTAATACCCTTTTTTCTCCCCAAAGGGACTCCTTACCTTACGGCAAGTAACGGACCTCATGGCCACAAGAGTACCTTAAGCATTCTTGTCTAGCATTTTTCTCATGGTCACAATCCCATAAGTACTCACACCAAACGAAGACAAGTTCTACATCTACCAAGGTTTTGTGTCCTTGATAGCTTTGATTTTATAGTGGGTCAGAATAGCTTGGCATTAGCTTGTCCCCACTTGGGTTGCTCCTCTTGATTGCTCAAGAGCAGGCCCGCTAAAGGATTCTAAAACTAAATAAAGAGTGGATCAACCTTTGAGTTTCAAGATTTCTGGTTCACTTCAAGGGTGAAGAGCATACTCTCCTAGCTCAAAAATTTCTCCCAAACACACCAAGCAAAGGCTCAATTACCCTCTTGCCTTCAAAATCCAAAGATGGGTCAAAATTTTTGGTTCACCACAAGGGTGAAGAGCATACTCTCCTACCACCAAAAGATTCTTACAACGAGATATTAAGTGCCTATGAAAAGAAACAACTAGTATATGCCACACTCAAAATGAAAGCAATAAACAAACACTTGATTTGTTTTTATACTTTGGGTAGCCTTGCAAAAACAATTAGTAGCCCTTATGCATTTGGAGCTTTGACATGCATCTTTTTAAGAAAATATTTCAAGCAATGAGGGCACCTACAAGCACAACTTGTTAGCCCCACAATGGTTAGCACATCAAAAATCAAATAATCTGCAAGTAAAAACTCTGTCTAGCTACAACAATTCAAACCAGGAAGCTAAAAATTCAAATCTTGCAAGCCAAAAGAACTAAAATAGTCACCTACAGGTATGGGCGATAGTCTGCTATCAGAAAAGAGATCGCATGATACTTCATAGTGTAGGAGTACGGTGCTTTCTCTTTGTGTGACAGATCGTACCATATCCAGATGATGAAGTTCTGTATGACCATGCGAATGAAACCTGTATGGCCGAATGATACTTTTACTGGAAAAGTATCGCATGGGTATATAATAAAATATCGCATGATACTGGAAGACTATCACATGATAATCTGTCAGAAAAATAAAGAGTCGAAATAGAAAGCAAAAATGATGATGAAAAATTGATGGAAATGCATAAAAAAGACAAAACAAGAGTGTTCTGTCCCACGATGGGTGCCAAAAATGTACACACTAAGATGTGCACTTCTCTAAGTCATTACTTCCAAGAGAATCCATGGATTGGAAACTTTAAGAAAGTGACCTAGAGCTCCCTAGGCATGGAGTTACAAAGATATTAAGAATGCTCTCAGCTAGAGCTATTAAGCCTATAACCTTGCTAGTAAACCACACAATGAGAGATTCAAAATGACAAGGGAAAGAATGCCAATATCCTCAAGAATCTTGAATGAGAATGCAATGCAATGTTATGCTATAAATGAAGATGCAAGAATGCAACTAAGCTATTGAAATGAAAGTGTTACAAGCCTTACTAATTAAGCTATGTGAGCTAAGCTAGAACTTGAAAGAAAATCTAAGCTAAGAAAGCATAAACATGAAGCTATGATGCAAGAATGAAAGCTAGAATGCAAGAAGATCTCCAAAGCTCCAAAGTCACCAAAAAATCCTACAACATAAGATTAGTATTCAAAAGTTGGGATCCTAAAATGAGAAAATAGTTCTCCTTTTAAAGGAATTGAAAAGGAATGGACCATGGACATTAAGAGGCAAAAGATTTAATCAAGGGTGGAGCTTGAAAGAGGAACAATTCATGTGCACAAATCTCCTCCAATGAGAAAATAAGAGTTGACTTTTGTGCCCTATATGAGACAAAAAGGTCTTTTCTTCTTTTTATAAAATAAGAATAATACTTTATTTGTGCAACTTAGGATAAGAGGAAAAGTAGGGGCTTTTTATTTAATAAAAGGGGAGAGAATTCCTTTTGATTAAATAAAGACTTTAGGATAAAATGTTTAGCCCATAGAATAAAATTGAATAAATGATAAAAATAGGGTTTGATCAAGGAAATTGATATTGGATTGAAAATGTTGATTTAGGAAATTGATAAATTGTTGAATGGGGGCCCAAAGTCTAAGCGACCATTTTAGGGTGCATACAGATACTCATGTTTATGCAGATTATTTTACTGGTGCTAATCCAAGTCACCCTTACTCTCCCTCCAAAGTTGTAGGTTGTATTTACTCTATTGGGTCTATTGAGGGTGCTTCTATTGTTGATCCTAGTGTCGGAGCTGTTGCTCATATTGGTCATTATTTGGCTAGATCATGCAACTTTTCCCAAGCCACTAGGTTGGTCTAGTGAGTGATTAATCCTCTCTCTCATGCCAAAACATCTCATGTGGTGGTTTGTGGTGCATAGATCCTAAAAATGAGGAGTTCTACTAGTGTAGAGGATTGATGTCTTATCTCTCCAACCTTTGGCCATTTGTTCTAGATTTACGTAGTTGGGTCTCAGCTACTTAGAATCCCATTGTGGCTAGCATGATTGAGATTTTCCCCTATGAAAAAGGATTTTTCAATGCCTCTTTTTCCTCTTTTGAGGATAAAGATCCAATGCTTAGAGATTATTGGGATGAGAGAGAACATTTACTCTCTATTAAGCCTTGGTCTCCTTCCTTCAACCCCCTCCAATTTTGGGAGAACACTTCTTTTGAAGCCATAGGAAACTTAGTGGGATTTTTTCTAAAAGTTGACGATTCTACTTCATGGTTAGGGCATGGGTGGTCCCACAATACTGTGTCCTAATTTTTTTTTCAAACTTTGACACTAAGATGAACATTCTGAAAAAAAAATTTCATTTTCAGACTATTGCTCCAAAACCATTAAGAATTTCATGATGATGTAAACTAGTGACTTTTAGCATTTTGTTTGTAGTTTCTTTTATATATATATATATATATATATATATATATATATATATATCTGTGTGTGTGTGTGTGTGTGTGTATGTGTGTGTGCACACACACATATAATTTTGGAATTTATTTGTATCCATTTTTCCTTCTCCTTTGAAAAGTAGTTTGTATAAAAAACTAACATTTTTAAGGAGTGACATTCAGTTATTCAAGCATAACTTTTTTTTTTCTTCTAAAAATGATAAAAATGTAATTATTTTGAAGCTAGGTTTGTAACACCAATATCTAGTGTATCCAATTAGTTTTATTCAATTTGGTTGAATATTTTATAGTTTATTGAGTTTTGAAGTGACATTAATTGTAATTTGGACATAGGTTCATTTAGTGCTCTGTAACTTTATTTGTATATATTAAAATTCATTTTTTCTTTTTTTGTTAGAAAGATAACATAAATAACTAATTCCTAGATATTCTTCATAATTTAATTTCCTAATTTACTATTTTTCTAGAACCATCGAATAGAGAAGTTTCATAATGTTCAAACAACCTATGTTTAATAAAACTAAAAATAGAAAGTCACAATGAATTCAATATATATTAAAATTATAATCATTGAAAATCTTGTTTTGAGTAGCACCATCTAGCATTTGGGTTTTTGAAGATTGTTCTATTTATTCCTTGATCGAGAGCTTTGTAAGGAAGAGACTTGCATAAACAAGTTATCATTGGGAGAGAAGGCCATAACAGGGGCATTCGCCCGAAAACACCTTCAAGCAAACCCTCTTTGTACAAAACCATATATACAATGTCCGAAGGTCCATTCACACAAACACCCTTGACATAAAATAAAATACAATGGCAGATGTGTTGTTTGGTAACAAACCATGTTACCCCAAAGCATGTCGGTCAGGGTTTTTTTGTCTGACGTGACTGTTCAGTTAGGTATAAATAATTTTATTTTTTTATTTTTATAAAAACATATGCAATCTTAATTCATGTTTCTTGATAAATAAGGTTATTTTGGTTTGTGGTGATTTGTCAAGGCCGTTGTTTTGAAGAAAAGAAATGAGAAATAAAAGGAAAAGACAATATAAAGCTACAAGAAAGTTGCCACTTGGTAGAGAACAAAAAAATTGTGAAGTTGCATTAGCATATTATTATAAAATTAAAGAAGGCATGCATCTTTAATTTAATCTCCTAAGAAACTCTCTCTCTCTCTCTCTCTCTCTCTCTCTCTCTATTTCATCTCCATCTATGCTTGTTTATTTCTCTCTTTTAGGACTGCTTAAGACATATTAGGACCCATTAAGAGCTATTAAGATAACTATGGCCCTTAGGACCCCCATAACACATTAGTGTACCCTAGGATGCCATGGGACCCATCAATGTATCATAATACCAATTAATGTACCTTAGGACTAGTTAACACCCATAAATGTATTCTAGGACCTATTAATACACACGAGGATCCCTTAAGACATCCTAGGACCCATTAATATTATCATAGGACCCCTTAGGACTAGTTAAGACACCTAGCGCCCCTTAAGACATTCTAGGACAAATTAATGTAATTATGTATCCTAGGACTCATTCAAACTAATTAGTGTATCTTAGGATCTCGTAGGACCCATTAATAAATCTCACATAACCCATTAATACATATGATGACCCCTTAGGACCACCCAAGGCACTTAGGACTCTCTATTATTTGACATAAAGTACCTTTCAAATTCATCCCCCCCCTTCTCTCTCTCTAGGACCCCTTAGGACCACACAAGACAAAAAATATTTGTCTATTTATTTTACAGTATTTTTAATCTATTTAGGTCTCTCCATTTTCTTTTTATGCTATTTATGTCACTCTCTATCCCTTTAGGCTCTTTGTATGTTGATTTAGTTTTTTATTTCTTTTTAGATCCTTTTACTCTATTTAGGTATTTTTACTCTATCCATGTCCTCTTAACACCCTCTCTCTCTAGATGTACCCTTAACACACACACACACTCTCTCTCTCTCTCTCTAGTGTCTTTTTAGTCAAGTTTTGGTCTCTTTATATGTATTTTTAGTCTATTAGTCCTAAGGGTCCAAGATTAATGAGAGAGGGGTGAATTAGTAATCCAAGATATGTACAAATTTCCACTCCTTTAACTCAAAATCAACATTCAAAAGTTTACCAATTAATAAGAAAATGAAACTTAATCAACTAAACACAACCACCATAATGCATGCAACACATAACACAAAGATTTTTCCCATGGAAACCCAAAAGGGGTGAAAACTACATGTGAGATGATACTCATAAATTATGTATTCTTTTGAAGTACACCCTATTAGGATCTTAACCTTGTTAGGATTTTGCAAAGACACTTTTAGGTGCCACCCATTTATGGGATTTGCCTCTAGCCCTACTAGGAGTTTTACCCTGTTAGGAGTAACTCTATTAGGAGATTTCAAAATCAAGTTAATGAGCCATTCTATTAAGAGATTTACAAATAAGATTTTTTAGGATCTACTTGGTTAAGGGATTTACAAATAAGAAACATATTAGGGTCTTATGATCTAGAAAAAAATAACTCATTTTCTTGATCATATCCTTTTTAACACATTCATTCTCTCCTAAAAGAACTCTAGAATACCTTGGATTGAACACACCATAAAAATCATGGTCTACACACACAAATCTTTGATTTCATGATATACATATCACTTCTCAAGCCCTAAACTTGCCACCACCCTAAAAATTCATCCAACACATTTGAAATAACTTTTTCAATCTTCACACCCAGAGAGATCACCAAAACACACATCCCAACATAACAACCATATTTACCAAACAAGTTGGCCAAAGGATAGACCTTTACAATTTATTTTATCAAGAACAATCAAACACATTTTGACCAACTCATCCTTCATCTTGATAATGTTAGAATAATTGAGAGGGGGGGTGAATCAGTTAGATCAATTATCCTACACTCCCAATTACAAAGATGTAACACTCAAAACAATTCCAATAAATTCTATAGCTCGGTAACATAAACTATTAAATTATCTGTGGCTTTTACCGATTACCAGTTAATTAACTTACTGTGATTACTGACCAAATCAAATATGCAGTATGTAAAGTATGACAATAAAAAAATCATCATAGAAACACATAACATAATGATTTAACATGGAAACCCTGCTAAGGGAAAAACCACTTGGGATCGGTAACGCAAAATAATTTTCAATCTTCTGAAGTGAGCTCAGTGAAGAGCCAACCTTGTTAAATGTTCAAACACATTGTTAGGTGTGACCTTGTTAGAGGATTTAAGACTAATAGTTAACTTTCAACCAGCATTCACTATGGGGTCAATATGATAACAATGTACATTCCTTGAATGACATAGGGGCATAACATAAGACGGTTAAGTCCACTCGGTTAGGAGATTTTCTATATCAATGGTTAAACTAAAACAATAGTTGATCTGATTACAATACAACTTAATTTGTAGATGTTCAGATCTATTCTAAGCCCATACAAATCCTCTGATCAATATTTCAATTCACTTCCTCAACTTACTTTCACTTGGTAATAGCTCTCTGATGCTTGGTTTTGTTCTGCAGTTTGGTTCTCCTTCAACCAATCTGATCAGGCATGCATGAAACTCTATTCACATGAAATCTTTGCAATCTTCTTTCTTCCGGCATAGTTTCAATAAAGAAACTCATATCTATTATATAGACATATAAACCATTTTCATATCAGCCATTAGATTTTTCCGCTTATCCTCCTTCATTGATTTTGCCTCTTAAACCTTCCTTGGTAGTTGTGTCAATAACACATTTCAATTCCATCCTTTAGATCTTCTTTGAATTTTTTTAGCCATGGATCTCATAAAAAACTTTATCCTCAATCTCGAAATCATAACAATTTTTAGCTCATCATTTTCTTTTGGATAAACTAAGCATTTAATACTTTCATCCATACTTGGTTAACAAATAAATGCATTGGTGAATACAAGCTCAGTTAATACTGTTGCTCAGTATACACTATACTAGCTCGGTGTATACTGAAGCCTTCATTCATCGACCACATTTCCTTCTACAATTTTGCTTCCTTCTCCATAATAGATTAATGCAATATAATCAAGTCAACAATATGAGATCATAGACTCATTAATAAGTTACCCAAAGTATTCCTTATCCTCATCTATCATATCCATCTTTCTCCATGTAGATATCTCAGTTATTCATCTTTTCTCTCCTTTTACAAATGATTAGATGTTTGTAACTAACATGATAAGTACTATCAAAACTAGTTGACATTAATGACAACTTAATGACTGATTTAATTATCTTACATATCATTTCAGTAACTCAGTGATCTCTAATCACTGATCTTCAAGTCATTCAGGTATTCAATCAGTTGTAGTTCATCAATCTCTCCCTTTGGCATTGATGGCAACACAAGCAAAATGAAAATATGCCATACACATACCAAACATGTATTCTACAACTATATAAGTAAATGTTGTAGCTCAGTAAGCCCCCCCTAGCTTGATTTTTAATATGTTTAATCACTATGTTACATAACAACATTACAAGTGTAGACTCTCCTCTGTGGATTTGATCTTTTCAGCTCTCAGATTCCTTCTATTCTCAACAATAAATCTCTCCTTGAATTTCTCAGATTATCTCTCCCTTAGATAGATAGTTCATTATGTATATCTCCTATTGTTTATCTCTCCCTTTGACAACAATGCCAAAGAAAAACATAAAAACATAAAAACATACAGCTCTACAATAGCCAAGTAACTCTCTATTGTTCGGTGCAGACAATGTATCTTTGTATATTGATATGCAAATTCTCTATTCTAGCTCCTCAAATCTTTCACAAACTTAGACATAATCCAAAGTGTGAGCTATGTTGCATCAACATGAATGATCTTCTGATAAGAATAGGCTGATGCAACCTCCAGATCACATTAGTGACCGGTAGTATCAGAGCCCTAAGTTGCTACACTGAGGCCCTAGAAATTTGGCTCATGCTTCTTAAAACTTATTATTCATCTTAGGAAAACTTAAGACTAAAATCAAACTAGGACCCTTAAACTTATCCTTCTTCTTCCTCATGGAAGGATGCCTCCTATTACTCATGGTAGAAGGGGAGGTGCCTAAAACACCCCTCCTAGATCTCAACATGAAAGTTCTTAGGAAGAAGAACAATATGATGGAAGAGGGGATCAATCTGATAATCAATTAGGAGGTTTTTAGGGGGCTCAAGTAACAAAATTATTACAATAGATTCTACAGAGGTTAGAGGCAGGGCAAGATAGAGGCCACCATGGGGAGACTAACACTCACCATGGGGAAAGGGAAAGGAGCCCTAGGAGGAGAGATCAGGCAATGGAATAAGATGCTTTATTTGCTTATCACATGCGAGATCTCCTTAGGACTAAGACTAATCCATTTAAGGGAACTCAAGGTGGATCTACTGTAGAAACTTGGTTGCTAGAACTAGAAAGGATTTTCTCCATGCATCCTTACAGTAGCAATACCAAAGCCTGGTTTGTAGTCATTCACCTTAGAGACTTTGCATCCACTTGGTGAGAAACAGAGAGAGAAAATTCACATAGATATTACCACTCTTTCATGGAACTATTCCTAGAACTCTTTTGAGCCAAATTTCTATTTGACCATTGGAGATGGCAAAGAGCCAAAGAGTTTCACAACCTAAGGTAGCTAACTATGTCAGTTGATGACTATGAGAGGAAGTTCTTGGAACTCAAGCCATACTCAAGATTTAAGGATGATGAGCCCATGTTGACTCAACACTTCCTTAGAGGACTCAATGGTCGCTTGGCTGGTAGTGTATGAATGTTTGAACCTTAGACAGTTAATGAGGCAGTCATCAAAGATCTCCTTGAGGAAAAAAATATAGCCTTGGGGTTAGGAGGTCGGATAGGTGGCCAAGGGTGTAACACCTTCCAGGTCAGGTTAGGTTAGGTTTCAAAGGGAATCCACCTCAAGGAGCACCTGGACCTAAAAACTATCCTCCCAAAGGAGGTCAGAACCATCAGAAAAGAAAATTTCACAACAACAACAACAACAATTACAATGGCAACAATAATAAAAGTGGGGGTTCTCAATCCATCAATCCTCGCAACTGGAAGCATGTGAAGCGATACCCAAACTATTAGCCAGCTTAGAGTATGCCTCAGAATTCTAGTCAGGGTAGCTATTAGTAGTCTAGTGCACCTTCTACAGGAAGGAATTTTGTCAAGAACACCGGATGTTACTCTTGTGGTCAACATGGGCACATTGTAGTTAATTTCCCTTAGAAATCTACCCCAGCAACTAGCTATAGGTAGGCCTCTTCAGAACCAATAGTAGGTAATGCAGGTAGAACTCATCAAGTATTTGCCACCTTAGACCATGGACAAGCCAATCATCAGGGAACAGTCATCGAAACCCCAAGTTTGTTAAGGGGTATCTCTACCACCATACTATTTGATTCAAGAGCAACAGATTCTTTCATTTCACCTTCTTTAGTAGAGCAATGTGGGCTGAAGGTAGTAAGGTAGGAAGATAGGTGGTAGGTTGAGCTAGCCTCCGAGACAAGAATAACCTCTGACTCTTGTGTCCATAGTTGCAAGTTAGAACTTGTACCTTTTTCCAACTTAGTAGATCTTCAAGTAATTCCTCTAGGCTTGTATGGAGTAGTTTTGGGTATGGATTGGTTGGATGCTCACAAAGCCACTTTGGATTGTAGAAACAAACGCATTCAGTGTTCAGATGACTTAGGAGAACCTAAGAAGATTGTTGGGGTGCAACAACCCATCTCCCTCCACATGATTTCCATGATGCAGCTCAAAAGGTGCATGTGAAAAGGATGCCAATTATTTGCAGTCTCAGTAGAGGACTTGGACCAAGGAGAAAGTAGGGAGGTATCACTAGATCATCCCCTATTACAAGAGTACTTGGATGTTTTTCCCAAAGAAATTCCAGGAATGCCACCCAAAAGGGACATAGACTTCTGAATTGAGTTGGTTCCAGGAGTAGAACCAATCTCCAAAGCTCCGTACCATATGACCACACATGAACTTGAGGAACTCAAGCTTCAGCTGGAAGGGCTCTTGGAAAAAGGATTTATCAGACCTAGTGTATCACCATGGGGTGCACCAGTAATATTTGTAAAGAAGAAAGATGGCTCTCTTCAATTGTACATTGACTAGCGTCAACTCAACAAAGTCACGATCAAGAATCGGTATCCTTTACCCCACATTGACGATCTATTTGATCAAATGAAAGGGGCAAAAATATTTTAAAAAATTGACCTCAAGTCAGGATATCATCAACTTAGAATTCAGGAAGCTGATATTCATCAAATAGCTTTCCGCACCAGATATAGTCACTATGAGTTCACTGTGGTACCATTTGGGTTAACAAACGCTCCTTCTGTATTCATGAGCTTAATGAATGGAGTTTTCAAAACCTACTTGGATAAATTTTTGATAGTATTCTTAGATGATATCTTAGTATACTCTAAAACTCTTGAAGAACATGAGGTTCATCTTCGCCAAGTACTATAGTGCCTTAGGGAAAATCAACTTTATGCCAATGCAGAAAAGTGTGAATTCTTCCAGACAAAAGTTAAGTATCTAGGACACATCATATTAGGGAATGGCATCTCTATTAATCCAACCAAAATTCAAGCCATAGTGGAGTGGCCAACTCCGATTAACATCCCCGAAGTTTGCAGCTTTATGGGACTAGCTAGGTATTACAGAACGTTTGTCAGAGATTTCTCTTAGATAGCACATCCCATTACTTCCTTGCAAAGGAAAGGTAAGAAGTTTATTTGGTCAGAGAAATGTGAGGCCACTTTCCAATGTTTGAAGGAAAGATTAACCAGTGCTCCAATATTGGTGGTTCCTGAACCATCAGGAAACTTTGTAGTTTGCACAGATGTCTCACTAGAAGGGATTGGGGTGGTTCTTATGCAAGAAGGACAAGTTGTGGCTTATGAGTCAAGGAATCTTAAAGATCATGAGCTCAACTATCCCACCCATGATCTAGAACTTGCAGCAGTAGTTCATGCCTTAGTAAAGTGGAGACATTTTCTGTTGGGTCACAAGTTTGAACTCCAAACAGATCATCAAAACCTCCAGTACATCTTCTCTCAACCTAACCTCAATGCTAGACAATGCAGGTGGATGGAATTCTTATGTGAATATGAGTTTGAGGTTAAGTACATCCAAGGGAAGATGAATGTGGTAGCAGATGCTTTGAGTAGGCACAGACATGTTTTATCAGCACTATCCCTTAGCATAGATTTGGAGAAAAGAATCAGGGAGACTCTCACTTCTGACTCTTGGTTTTAGGAGGTGAAGATAGAAATAGAGTCAAGAAGACCCTTGGAAGGTCGCTTCTAAGGATATTACTTAGATACCCTTGGGTTGTTGTGATAGAAAAATAGAATCTATGTGCCCATGGCAGGAGATCTTCATGTGCTTATCCTTTCAGGAAGCCACAAGGCTCCCTATTCGGCACATCCCAGGGTGAAGAAAATGTATGCTGACCTATGCTAGTTGTACTATTGGTCAAGAATGAAGAGAGATATAGCAGAATACGTGGCTAGATGTTTGGAATGTCAGAGAGTGAAAGCAGAGCATCAACATCCCACTGGCCTTTTGCAACCTCACCTAGTGCCAGAATGGAAATGGGACATTATTTCCATGGATTTTATTATGGGACTTCTAGTTACTCCTAGGAGACATGATGCTATCATGGTAACAGTTGATAGACTCACCAAGGTAGCTCATTTTTCTCCCATCCAGTCCTCCTACTCAACAGCTTCTATAGCCAGAGTATTCATGAAGGACATTGTGAGACTCCATGGTATTCTTAGGAAAATCATATCTGATCACAGTCCAGTATTCACATTGGCTCTTTGGACTTCACTTCAACATACTTTAGGGACTCATCTCAACTTCAGTTCATCTTATCATCTCGAGATAGATGGGAAGATGGAGCGAGTCAACTAGGTTCTTGAGGATATGCTCAGGATGTATGTTATGGATAGACAAACCCATTTGGAAGAGTATTTATATTTGGTGGAGTTTTCTTATAATGATGGTTATCACAGTTCCACAGGTATGTCCCCTTTCCAATCTTTGTATGGCTATCCATGCCGCACTCCCTTAAGTTGGGACCGATTGGAGGACAGGGTACTTCTAGGCCCTATGATGTTATAGGATATGGAATAGTAGGTCAAGTGCATCAGAGAGCATATTTTGATAGCTCAGGATAGGCAGAAGAAGTATGTCGATGCTCATAGGATTGATGTACACTTTTCTCTTGGTGATAGAGTCTTTTTTGAGGGTGCGTCCATGAAAGAGTCCAATCCATTACGGAAAAGGCTCCAAGTTGACACCCTGATTTGTTGTCCCTTTTGAGGTCCTAGAGAGGATAGGACCAGTAGCTTATCAGCTTGCCTTGCTGCCCAACCTTGCTCATATTCATGATGTATTTCATGTTTCAGTACTTAGAAAATATATTCCTAATGTGACTCATGTTTTGGATTGGAATGCATTATAGGTAGCGGATGGGGAGCTGGCTTTAGAGCTAGTACACATTTTGCAACAGCGGACACTGACCCTTAGGGGTCACACCATAGAGTAGGCAAGGGTCCAATGGGACCCTAATGATGATTCTTCTGCCACATGGGAAGATGTTGCTAGACTTAAAGATGCTTATCCATATTTATTTGTAGGCTTCCAGGAGTAAGTCTAACTCTAGGGGGGGAGGATGTAATACCCTCTCCTATGGTGATACTTAGACTTTTCTGATTTGGACATGTTATTATGATGGTCAGAACTATACATTTACATTTATGTTTTATGGATGATTATATGATGGATATGCTCATTTATGGTTATCATTTATATGTTTATGAGATTAGAAAACCATCTTTTTTTATATGTTTTATGGATCTAACCCAAGGATTTGAATCTAACCATTATCATGATGTTTTATGTTTCATGGATATGTGTCTGATGTGTTTTCATGACTTAGGATGAAGTCGTAGTTACTCACTTAGTTGAGGTCCACATGATGTATCGATCCTAGTCATCTACTTGCATATATCTGATTTGTATATCCATATGTATATATATGTATCTCTTCTTGGTGATGCAGGATTGTAGGTACCAGGTATCGTCTCCACCTGGCTTCACAGGTCTGAGCGATCCCTCAAAATCCTTGATCATTATTCTTGTTATGGAGATATCACTAGGTTCCACAGGAAGAAACTCTGCCTCTGATCCTTTTATCCTTAGGTGGGGAGTTCCCGAGTCAGTCCCTTGTGTGGATGTATTATGTGATCTCTCAGTTTGTTGGATTTGTGGATCTTGTAGCTAGTTCTTGTCTTCATGGTATGTTCAATTTTGTTAGTAGATTATTGATGTGAATTATTGTTCATTAGAGGTATGATTTAGTAATTTATCTATAGTAGTAGCTACTATTATACTAGCATATCTCATTAGGAATGAGTTGGTATGTGATTTAAATCATGTGATTTTAATATCTATAATAATGAATAATTTTATGGTATTATTTTATAATACTCATAATAACAAAGTGTCTATGGCAATATCAATAATAAATGTTTTAATATTAGTGGCAAAATCTAACTTATGTTAGTAGATACCTAATATATTTTAGAATATGGATTAGTGTATAATATGTTTTATAATAATGATATTCATAATATTTAATATGAATAAAAATGTGTCTTATTTATGGTATATGTACCATAAACATATGGGTGCACACATATGCCTATGAATACATATATAAATATATATTATTATATAATATATTATTAAATAGGATTGGTAAATTCTATTGCCATAGTTAAATAAATTAGTAAATTATTTTAAAGATTATATTATCTGTTTTGACACCCTTAAATTTAGGAATTATAGATTATAGTTTTATTTATAATTTATTCCTCCCTTTACGGGAATGGTTTTGCAAACCATCTCATTAACTAATAACGGATGGATAGTTGAGATGGTTGCATCGGTTGGATTACCCGTGCAACCACCATCTCCATTCTATTTATAGGAAAGATTTTCCTATGTGTGGGAGTTGGAAAGGAAATCTTGTTTTGAGAAGAGGCTTTAATTTTAATAGGATATTTCTATAGCTTAGAGAAGAGAAAGAATTGATTTTTCTCTGAGAAGGGGTGTATGAGATTTCTTCTTGAAGGAGTTGGAGCTTGCCTGTAGGGCAGATTCGAAGGAGTGCTGGAAGAGATTTAGAAGCTTGATTTCTTCTTCATTAATTGATCTTCGTAGGACTCCAGGTTGGAATCCATCCTGGAAAATAAATCTCTTTTATAGTATGAATGTTTTTTTTTATAGATTTGTTTGAATGTTGCTGTATTTTGTATTATTATTGCAGAGTGTTTATGCACTATTGTATTATTATTGCACTGTGTAATTATTATTACAGAATGTTGTTGCATTAATGTATTATGTAATAATGTAATATTATAGAATGTTGACACATTATTTTATTAGTAGTGATCCTATATATATTATTGTATTATTTTGCTAGCCATCTATACATTATACAAATGTTGCATTATTATATCACAAATGCTATATTATTATTATTCTGTCATTTGTTAATTGTAATATTCTGTCAAAATAATATATATGTTTCAATAAAATTATTTGAGTTCTTTTCTTTTTCTTTTCAAAAAATAAATAAATTATATAGTTATAAAGTTATGCTTAAATAATTATACATGCTTAAATAAAGTTATGCTTCAAAAAAAATAATATAGAAAAAAATTAATATAAAACAAGAAAAAAAAAACAAATGAGAAAAAGTTTTGGGAAGTGGGGCCACCACCTTCCCCACTCCCCTTACGGCATACAATCGTAGTAGCAGACACTACTACTATAGTACCTGACTGCTACGGCAGGAAGTATTGCAGTAGCAGTACTCACTACGGTCGCGGAAGGGAAGCGCGCAAGGCCCGCAGGCCCCCCCCATAAGTTGCTTTTAATTTTATTTTTTTATGTGGTAGTTTGTTTGTTTTTATTAGCTTTTAATTAATATTCAATTTAGTATATTTAAATTGTTTTTAGTTATTGTTTAATAGGATTTCATAGTATAGTTTAGTTTATAAATATTTGAAGTATGAATGAAAATTATAGTTGTTTATTTAAATTTTAGAATTTTTATTAATAAATGTTAAATGTGGATTTAATAGCATTCACTTTATATTTTTATAAAGGGATTAGGTACCTTTCAGATTGATTGGGATAGGTTTTAGCTTCATAGGAGTTAAGTTGTAACTTCTAAATTTTAGATTTTTAATAAAAATCAGACTTAGTCAAATTTGAGACTTAGATTGAAATTTATGGAACATTATCTTTTGGCATATGGAATTTTGTGTAAACCTTAAATATGTTTGGTGGAGGTTATATCTAGTGCATTTAGATGCCTTAATAGGGTTAGGTTGTGTGTAGGAAGCAGTTTAGGGTTAGGATTGTCTAGGAGGATCAGGACCTTCCTAGGCCTCCCTAAACGTTCTTAATTTTCTTAACATCCATAAACTATCTTATTATTTTCTATTCTTTGTTGCAGTTCTCAAATGTGTTTATAATGTGTTTTTACTACGTGTATGATGTATTTGTGATGTGTGGATTAAGGGTAGAAAACCTAAGAACACTAAGGGAGTGGCTCTCAGTGCGGGGCCAGGGCCCTAAGTGGCTAGAACCAGGATAACAAACTGAAGAGTTATTTAACAAGTGAAAACTTAATTAAACTTATGGGAATGGATTCAAACATTAAAAAGATTAAATGTACCTTGCCCATACCATTAGCGCTAGTAAAGGCTATGGATGGGAGTGGGAGAAGGTACCTATGCGTAGGTATGATCGAATGGTGCTTGTCTGTACGAAAGGCATTCGATCCCGCATGTGCCTACTTGGGGGTCAAGGCCCAGAGTGGCTAGTACTAGGACAACCCAAGGAGTGAGGGCTATGTGATGACACTAACTTAGGTTGTTGCTTAGAGTTTCTACCAAGCCCTAGAACCTTTTTGGGAAAAGATTTATACTTGGATTTTCTTTGCTTTTACTTTTTGGGAAAGGTTACCCAACCCTAGGTTTGGCCTAGCTATTCCTTCTTTGTGGACCTTGGTGTTTATCTCCTAGCATGAGTGAGTGGGCCTTTTGGATATCCACGTGGTTGGGTGGTAAATCTTTTTATCAAGGTATCTTTTGCAGATGCAGTGTTTGAAGATTCATGCTTGTTTATGTACCAGTTTGAAGAATGAAGGCTTGTAATTATATTTCATGATGTAAAATTATTGTTACCTCCCAAGAGGAGATGAATGTAATGTAATCATTGATGTAATTCAAAATGATGTATTTGGAATGGGTAGATTTAGGAAAAGGGAAAGAGAGATGTGAACTTTATGTATAAGATGTATGTTGGAAAAGAAAAGGATTTTGTAATATTTCAAGTTATGTAGTATGTTTTCATTATTGTTGTTTAAGTGAAGCTATTGAAAAATCAAATGTAGTACATTTGCAATGTATTAAATGATTTAGATGATTCTATCTACTTTAAAAGTTATATTGTCCATAAAGCTTACTTAGGAATATAGATGGTCTTAAATGGAAAATGGAAATGAAAGTACTTTGTATTTCTTAATAAAGAATCTTATAATGATATGATGTAATTTGCTTGAGAAGTAAATCTTGTTGTTAGTTTACTTAATGGATTTAAATGAATCATGCATTTAAAATAGAAGGGAACCTTGGGAGGAATCTAAGTTTAAGTTTTGTTCACATAATTCTTTTAAAAGTTCAATTTTTTTTTTTCATGAATCATTACTTAGGTGTTCTTTTACAAAGAGAATCTTTGTTCTCTTCCCTGGTTCCCTTGCAGGTTATGATAGGTAGATAGGGGATGAACCCCAAGTCTAGTCCTCAAGTATTCAAAAGTGTCCTTCAGTAGAGGCTTGGTAAAAATATCAGCAAGTTGCTCCTTTGATGTAACATATTCCAATTTTACTTGCTTCTCCTATACTTGTTTTCTTAAGTAGTGATACTTAATTGAAATATGCTTGATCTTCGAATGCATTATAGGATTCTTAGAAATATTTATTGCACTAGTGTTGTCACAATATATAATCATCAGCTCAGTGATTACCTCTTTCATCCCTTCCAACACTTGTTTGATATAAGCAATATTTGAACAGTTTGTAGTAGAAGCAACATACTCTGCTTCACAAGTAGACTAAGAAATACAAGGTTGTTTCTTACTTGTCCAAGTTACAACTCTTTCACCAAAGAAAAATGCTCCTCTAGTTGTGCTCTTTCTGTCATCTATATTTCCAATCCAATCTGTATCGGTGTAAACTCTTAGTTCAAATTTGCCTTCCTTGGAATACCATAAACCATAATCCTCTATTTTCTTTATGTATCTTGAGATTCTTTTCACTGCAACCATATGTGAATCCTTTGGATTGGTAGAAAATCTAGCCACAATCCCCACTACATGTGTAATATCATGCCTACTATGTACTACATACATCAATTTACCAATCATAGATTGGTACAATGTTTGATTTACCTCTGTAGATTCATCATATTTTATTAATTTGTAGCCTATGACCATCGATGTTCCTACTGGTGTAGCATCTTCCATGCCAAATGTTCTCAATACTTCCTTAATGTACTTTGATTGTGTGATGAAAATTCCATCATTCTGCTGAATAACCTACAAGCCTAGAAAGAATTTAATCTCTCCAAACATTGACATTTCAAATTCCTTTTTCATCTCATTAGTAAATGATTTACAAATATGATCTTTTCCTCCAAAGATTATATCATCCACAAATGTTTTAGAAATCAAAATAGTATCATCAGATCCTCCTTTCATGTACAAATTGTTGTTTTCACTAGTTCTTAAAAAAACAATACTTAAAAGATAAGTATGTAACCTTTCATACCATGCTCTTGGTGCATGCTTTAATCCATATAAAGATTTATGTAGTCTACATACCATGAATTTCTGATTCAGATCAACAAATCCTTCTGGTTGTTCTACGTAGACCTCCTCTGCTAGTATTCCATGAACAGAAAAGATGACTTAACATCCATTTTGATAGAATTTAAATTTCTTATGTGCATCATATATGAAAGTAACATGTAGACTCCTTCTAGTCTAGCAATAGGTGCAAAAGTTTCACCATAATCAATACCTTCTTCTTGTGCATATCCCTTGCAAACAATTCTAGCTTTATTCCTTGTTACCTCTCCATTTTCATTTAGCTTATTTATGAAAATCCATTTAGTACTGATAACATTTTTATCCTTCGGCCTAGGTACTAAAGTTGATGTCTTATTTTTCTCAATTTGTTCAATCTCTTCATTCATAGCATTGATCCATTCATCATTCTCAAGTGCAACCTTAACATTCTTCAGTTCAAACTCACAAACTAAGCATACATTTTATCTTAACTTACTTCTTGTTAGCATGCTTGCTTACTTGTCTCCAATGATTTGATTCTCAGGATGATATCTTCTGACAAATCTTGCTAGCACTTGATCTCTTCTTTGTTCTTCATTCTGTTCATGTTCATTTCCTTTCTCAGTAGCTTCTTCCTAATCCTCGGTTTCCCTTTGTTGTTCCTCAATGTTATTTTCTTGATGCTCAGTCGGCTTAGTCCATGGCTTTAGTAGGTACTCTGGATGTTCAACATAAACAAATCTACCATATTCTTCTAGCTCCTTATTTATTTCTTCATCATTTTTATCAGCAAATTCATCAACTCTAACATTAGCACTTTCAATCATATTATTAGTAACTTTATTCAGATACTTGTAAGATTTACTTTTAGTAGAATATCCAAGAAATGTTCCCTCATCCCCTTTTGAGTTGAATTTCCCATTCCTATCATCTTCTAGAATAAAACATTTGCTACCACTCGGTGTGTATCCAAACCATAACTCATAGGGTGTCTTGTTTGTGTCTTTCTTTAGTTGAACTCAGTTCAGGACATATACAACTATGCTAACTACTTGTCTCCAATACATCTATGAAATATTTTTCTCTATCATCAGCGTTCTTGCACAATCAACAATGGATATGTTTCTCCTTTCAACAATCCCATTCTGCTGCGGTGTTCTAGGTGTAGAAACCCGTCTTTTAATGCCATGCTCATTACAATAGTTAGTGAATTCATCAGAAATAAACTCACCACCTCTATCAGACCTCAAGCATTTTAGTTTTTTTCTAGTTTCTTTCTCTACTTTAGCCTTGTACCATTTAAAGATTTTAAATGCCTCATATTTCTCTTTTAAAAACATGACAGTCATCAATCTAGTATAATCATCAACAAATAGAATAAAGTATCTATCTCCATAGTAGCTTTGAGTTCTCATGAGAACACATAGGTCAGTGTGAACTAACTCAAAGATTATTTTTGTTTTGATTAATGGAAAAATAGGTTTTGAATGGGCCCCAAAACCATATACATTCAGTTTTTGAAGGGAATTGTAACCCTATGCAAGATTTAAGGAGAATATGAAGAATTAGCACTGAATTAAGTGAGACAGCTGAGGGAAAAAAATAAACCTTACAGAGCCCCCCCAACACAAAAAGCCAGTAGAGCCACCAACAACTCTAAACTAGCAGAACAACAACAACGAAAAGGAAGAAATACACTAGGACTCACGCTACTCAAACCAAAAGTGTAAAGCCAACACTTTACATTAACATCAAATAGCTAGGGTTTTCAGGCTCCCTAAACCAGAAATATGGGTTTTGATGGCTCTCATAACTAGACTGGGTTTTAACTTGGGACCCAAAACCATCATGGGGATAGAGAGGATTCTCCTTACAATAACTAGCTGATCTGACAGATGAAACAATCCACCCTATCAGAACCAAATCATAGAAAAAATAACAACTTAGACATATAAGCAAGTTAAACTTTACCTGCACCATGATTTCAGGGTTTTGAAAGGTTCCCCCAACCTTCAACAAGCAGATGGGAATAAGGATAAATCCCCAAACCACCAAACCACAACCTACCAAGAAAAAGAAAGAACTAGCAAAGATCTCTGGCAGAACTAAATCCCTCAAGAAAAGGCCGAGCTCACCAATAGTACTCCATCCCACCTCTTTCATCCAGCAATGAGCCACTTCAATAGGCTGAGCCTCCACCTCAAAAGGAACTTCCACCTCGATAGGAAGCGGGAAAGAAGTCTTCCCCTTGAAAAGAGCTTCCACGTTAATAGGAAGTAGGGAAGAGGAGTAAAGAAGGGGAGACGCCTTCATCTTTCAATGAGCTCAAGAGTGAAACCCCACCTCAATAGGGATCCCACTCTACACAGCACTAGAAGAAACATCACCACTCTCCCACCCAAAAGAAGAGAGATGAGAACCCCAAAAAGAGGCCCACATGAGAGGGTCCTAGGAAGAGGCCATCCCTAAAGGATCCCAGAAGAGGATCTAGCATAGCCAGCCACCATCTCTAGATTTAGGATGTAAAAAAGAGCATCTCCTCACCAAAGAGAATGGGAGGAAAACCCCCCTTAATCCCACACCATTGAAGAACACCCTGGCCCTAGGTTCGAGAAGCTCCAGGATGGAAGGGAGAGAGCTCCCAGCATAATATCTGCAACCTCCCACCGAGAAACCCTGCAGATCCTCAAGTGGGTCACCATCACCATCTATAGAATCACTCTCCTCATCAAAACTAGAGACGCTAGCCGCTCTGGTCCTCCTAATACCCACTCTGCACCTGCTCATGCCCACTCTACCCTAGCTCTTCTCTACTCTTGCTCATGCCCGACATAGTAGAAGTATATTCAGTTTTAATCTTTTGCACCCAAGATTCTTTTTGTTGAATAGTCTTTACTTTTAAAACTAGATTTTTTCATCTTCCCTTTCTGACATTGATGACACGTAACATGATCAGGTTTAGTTAGGCTAGGAAGTACTCTAAATTTTCTCTTTCTACTGATCTTAATCATGTTATCAAAATTTACATGATATAACCTTTTATGCCATAACCATGCATCCTCATTTTTCACTAGCAAACAAGAAGTCTCAGCATTGTCAAGATAAAATAAGTTACCTTTTGATTGTCCTCCTGTTCTGACAAGCTTTCCACTTTCATCAAATATTCTCACCTTCTTACTTTCAAATGCCACTTGGTGACCTAATTTGTTAAGCTGTGCTACACTTAGAACATTGTAATTCGGTCCTTTTACCCAATAAGCATTATCACATCTAATTTTATCATTTATCAATAAAGATCCTTTTCCTTTAACCATGCAAGGTGTATCATTACCCATTTTTACTGAACCTCCATTATAATGCTCAAGATGATCAAAATTATCTTCATCATCAGTCATGTGATGTGTACATCCACTATCAATGATCCAAGTATCATTTTTACTAACTTTAGAAATGAGTGTTGTTTCTACATACCTTTCCTCTTCCTCTGAATCATCTTTCATTGCAACAAACACCACCTCAACATCATCATCTATGTCGGTGTCTGTATCATTCTCTTAAAAAAAGTAACATACATTTTTACCTTTATCTTTGTGATCTCAATTGTCTTTGTTGTGTTATCTCTATTATTGCCTCTTCCATAGCTTCCACCTCTGGATCTATCTCTGTCATTCTCATCTTCTTTCCTGTTTGGGCATCTAGCAACAATATGACCAACTTTGCAATTAAAACAAGCTAAAGGTAATTTACCCTTATATCTACCTTTACCTTTAGGCAGTCTCTGGGCCATTAGTGCTTCTAGTTCATCAAGCTCATCATCGGTATTGCTATCACTTTCATTCCTTATATTGTGCTTACTACTAGATTTACCAATCTTAAGAGAAGACATAAAATCAGACTCCACAATTGGTACACCACTGTTATCATAATTGTTTAGCTCAAAAGTGGTTAAATTTCCAATCAGACTATCAAGAGTAAGTTTCCTATTAGGTGCAGACCTCATTTCATGAATTGTGGATATTCTGATTGCATAGATAGGAAAAAATGTTCTCAAAATTTTACTTATCACTGTTTCTTCATCAATGACACCACCAGCTCCATGAATAGCATTGACAACCTCTTTAATTTGGTTTGAGTATTGTACTATGTTTTCTCCTTCCTTCATTTTCATATCATCAAATCTACCTCTCAAGCTTTCAGCTCTGGCTCTCATCACATTTACATCACCACCATGTACTAGAGCAAGTTTCTCCTACATTTCCTTTGAAGTATTGCAGTCCTTGATGTCTTGAAATTTAGCATCAGTAAGAGCATAAAATATCTCTCTTATAGTGATGTTGTCTTCATGTCAGTCTCTTAACTGATCAAGAGTCAAAGGAATAGGTGGTTGTAAATAGTCATTATCTAGTAAAGGTATAGCAGATTCTCCAATTCTAAATAGATGAAGTTTCATCTGACTTTTCCATGTACTAAAGTTGTCCTTGTTCATCTTTGACACTTCCCTCTTATACATCTTGTAATCTTTCTGCTGAAGTCCTTAAAACTTTGTTCCAAGCAACCTATTCTCTGATACCAATTGTTAGAATAACTAAGAGGGGGGCGTGAATTAGTTAAACTAGTTATCCTATAGTCCCAATTACAAAGATGTAACACTCAAAACAATTCCAATAAATTCTACAGCTCAGTAACAAAAACTATTAAACTATCTATGCCTTTTACCGATTAACAATTAATTAACTTACTATGATTACTGATCAAATCAAATATGTAGTATGTAAAGTATGAAAATAAAACAATCATCACAAAAATACATAACACAATGATTTAACGTGGAAACCCTGCTAAGGGAAAAACCACCTAGGACCGGTAACCCAAAATAATTATCAATCTTCTAAAGTGAGCTCGGTGAAGAGCCAACCTTGTTAAAGGTTACAAACACATTATTAGGTGTGACCTTGTTAGAGGATTTAAAACTAATAGTTAACTTTCAACCATCACTCACTATGGGGTTAATAAGATAACAATGAACATTCCTTGAATGACATAGGGGCATAAAATAAGACGATTAAGTCCACTCGATTAGGAGATTTTCTATAACAATGGTTAAATTGAAACAATAGTTGATCTGATTACAATACAACTTAATTTTTAGATGTTCAGATCTATTCTAAGCCCATAAAAATCCTCTGATCAATATATCAATTCACTTCCTCAACTTACTTTCACTCGGTAATAGCTCTCTGACGCTTGATTCTTTTCTATAGTTTGGTTCTCCTTCAACCAGTCTAATCAGGCATCCATGAAACTGTATTCACTTGAAATATTTGTAGCCTTCTTTCTTTCGACATATTTTCAATAAAGAAACTCATATCTCTTATATAGACAGATAAACCATTTTCATATCAACCATCAGATTTTTCCGCTTATCCTCCTTCATTGATTTTGCCTCTTAAACCTTCCTTGACAGTTGTGTTAATAACATGTTTCAATTCCATCCTTTATATCTTCTTCAAATTTTGCTAGCCATGGATCTCATAACAAACTTTATCTTCAATCTGAAAATCATAACAATTTCTAGCTCATCATTTTCTGTCGGCTAAACTAAGCATTTAATACTTTCATCCATACTCGGTTAACAAAGAAATACACCAGTGAATACAAGCTCGATTAATACTGTCACTCAGTATACACTACATTGGATCAGTGTATATTGAAGCCTTCATTTACCGACCACATTTCCTTGTATGATTTTGCTTCCTCCTCCATAATAGATTAATGCAACATAATAAAGTCAACAATATGAGATCATACACTCATCAATAAGTTACCCAAAGTATTCCTTATCCTCATCTATCATATCTATCTTTCTCCATGTACGTAGATATCTTAGTTCTTCATCTTTTCTATCTTTTTATAGATGTTTGTAACTAGCATGATAAGTACTATCAAAACTAGTTGACATCAATGACAACATAATGACTAATTTAATTATCTTACATATCATTTCAGTAACTTGGTGATCTCTAATCACTAATCTTCAAGTCATTCAGGTATTCAATCAGTTTTAGTTCATCAGATAAAAAGTCTACCATGATCAATGTAATGCCAACACATCACCACAAATGAATTGAGACATGTTAGCATGACACCAGTAAGACACATGATTCATTGCAACTTGATTACCATTCTCCAATAGAAGATCTACCATTGGTATCTCAAGAAAATAGTCATCTTTCATTAAAGCAACTTTTGTAACCACAAAACATGCTTACCAATTAACCAAATTAGTCATGGTCATAACCATGATCACAACATAGTATCAACAACACAATTATATAATCATGCCACCTAACTCATCATAGATTTGATGAACCAATCAAATCACTCATTGTTAGTCATAGATTATTCTAGCAGTTGCCCTGTCATACTTCAATAAAATATAACTTACAAAAATCAAACATTCAAGAGTTGTGATCATATATTTATCATCTAAATACATTCCCAAGTCTCCCTTAAGGATTGCAAATACTAGAACCACTTGCAACATACTTTTCATCCTTCTCACATACTTGGAAACACACTAAGAACACTAGATCAATATTTGACATCAATGAAAACATAATAATTGATCATGTCAACACCAAATCTATACAATCATATCACTTACCATCACTGCATCAGTTATGCCAACAATATCCCCCTTTGGTATTGATGGAAACACAACAATAAAAAAATATTCTCAATCAGATAAGCTTCTTTTCTTGTGTTCTTATACCGACTCTTCATCTTTGAATCATTTGCAATAACTCTATGTCCCTCTTTCTCATCTTTCTCATCTTTTTTCTCACCACTTCTTAGTACATATCTCCCCCTTTGACAACAATGCCAAATACACCATACCATAGATCATTTTTAACTTCAACTTCTCCCCCTACGAAGTAGCACCTTATTACATCAAAATATTTTCAATACAAAAAATTGGAATGATGCAACATCGTCACTTTAATTCAGCCCAGGTAGGGGAATGACCCCCAACTTTCCTCTTAGATACTCAAATGTATCCTTTGGTAGTAGCTTAGTAAAAATGTCTACAACCTACTCCTTAAGCGACACATAATCCAAATGCACCTCTTTCTCTTGAACATTCTCTCTAAGAAAATGGTACTTAATTGCAATATGTTTGGTCTTAGAGTGCATCAAAGGGTTCTTGGATATGTTTATAGCACTAGTGTTATCACAATAGATAACCACTAGTTTAGTTACCTTTTCCTTAATACCTTCCAATAACTTCTTCATCCAAATAACTTGAGTGAAATTAATAGCACAAACAACATATTCTACCTTTGCAGTAGACTGCAAAATACAATTCTTCTTTTTTCTTGTCCATGACACAAGTCTCTCTCCAAGAAAGAAAGCTCCTCCACTTGTGCTCTTCCTATCATCCACATTACCTATCTAGTTTGCATTAGTGAACACACTCAAAGTAAAACCTCCTTTGGGATCATACAAAATACCATAGTCTTTAGTCCCTTTTGGGTATCTAAAGATTCTCTTTACAACCATCATATGGGATTCCTTTGGATTAGCTTGAAATCCAAGGGTTCTTGGATATGTTTATAGCACTAGTGTTATCACAATAGATAACCACTAGTTGAGTTACCTTTTCCTTAATACCTTCCAATAACTTCTTCATCCAAACAACTTGAGTGAAATTAATAGCAGAAACAACATATTCTACCTCTGTAGTAGACTGCAAAATATAATTCTTCTTTATCTTTTCCATGATACAAGTCTCTCTCCAAGAAAGAAAGGTCCTCCACTTGTGCTCTTCCTATCATCCACATTACCTGTCTAGTCTGCATTAGTTAACACACTCAAAATAAAACCTCCTTTGTGATCATACAAAATACCATAGCCTTCAGTCCCTTTTAAGTATCTAAAGATTATCTTTACAACCATCATATGGGATTCCTTTGGATTAGCTTGAAATCTTGAAACTATTCCAACTGCATGTGCTATATCATTCCTACTATGAACAACATACTGTAACTTACTGATCATGGATCTATATAGATTTTCAATCACATCTTTAGAATTATCTTCCTTGGATAGCTTACAACCAGTCACCATTGGAGTTCCAACTGGTTTAGAATTTCTAACCCAAAAGTCTTCAATACTTCCCTCACATACTTTGTCTAGATGATGTAGATTCCATCACTAAGCTAAGATACCTACAATCCAATAAGAACTTGATCTCAAAAAAAAATGACATCTCAAAGTTTGTCCTTATTTCATCTACAAATATAGTTCTCATCTCATCATTTACACCAAAAATGATGTCATCCACAAAGACTTCAACAATCAATAATCGGTCATCCTTCTTAATATTCAAGTACACATTGCTATCCTCACTTGTCCTAATGAAACCAATCTTGATCAAATATGAGTGGAGTCTCTCATACCATACCCTTGGTGTCTACTTCAATCCATCAAATGCCTTCTACAACTTGAACACCATGTCCTCATCTTCTTATAGTGCAAAACCATTAGGTTGTTTTATGTATACTTCGTCTTCCATAATTCCATACAATAATGTAGATTTTCCATCCATTAAATTAAAAACCTTTATAAGCAACATATACCATCAAAATCCTCACTCCTTCAAGTCTAGCCACTGGTGAAAAAGTATCTCCATATTCTAAGCCTTCTTCTCATGCATACCCCTTAACCACAAGTTTTTCCTTATTTCTCACTACTTCACCAGCTTCATTGAGTTTATTTTTGAAAAACCACTTAGTTCCTATCACATTCTTATCAAAATGTCTAGGAACTAGTACCCAAGTATTGTTTTTCTTTATTTGATCTAGTTCTTCTTCCATGGCCTTAACCCATTCTTCATTATTCAATGCCTCTCCAACACATTTAGGTTCATGTTCAGAGATAAGACAAATACTTTCTTTGGTTTTTGTTCTAGTCTAAACACCAAAATTATTGTCACCAATAATCTAATCAACATAATGATTCAACTTTACATACCTTAGTATCACTGGTTCAAGTCTAGGAGCCTCTTCTACCAATTGAATTGGTTCACCCTCATTGTTATGATTTTGAACTTCTTTCTCCACCAATTGAACATATACAAACCCCTAATAATCTCCTAATTCATTCTTACTAGAACCATCATTCTACTTTGAAAATTCATCAATCTTCACATTTGCACTTTCTACCAACTTGTTGGTTTTCTTATTTAAACACTTATATGCTTTGCTTTTGGTAGAATATCCTAGGAATATTTTTTCATCACTCTTAGGATCAAATTTCCCTGTATAGTCATCTCTCTTTATGTAGCATCTTCTCCCAAAAACTTTGAAGTATTCCACACTAGGTGTGTGACCATGCTATAACTTATATGAAGTCTTATCAGTGCCCTTTTTCACATGTACTTGGTTCAATGTATAAACAATAGTGCTAACAAATTCTCTCCAAAATATCTGAGGTACATCTCTTTGCATCATCATTGTTCTTGCAACATCAATAATAGATTTGTTCCTTCTCTCTACAATCCCATTTTGTTGAGGAATTCTAGGTGCTGACATTTGCCTCTTAATTCCACATTCTTCACAAAAATTAGTGAATTCCAAAGATGTGAACTCACCACCTCTGTCAGATCTCAAGCACTTTAGACTCTTACCTATTTCCTTTTCAACTCATGCTTTGAACACCTTAAATAAATAGAATACATCTGATTTGTCTTTTAGAAAATTAACCCACATCATCCTAGAGTAATAATCAACAAAAAACATAAAGTACTTATTGTATGCACCCTAAAATGGTTGCCTAGACTTTGGGCCCCCATTCAAAAGTTTATCAAATCCCTGAATCAATATTTTCAAAAATCAACATTTTTCAATTATATCAATTTCTTTGATCAAATCCTATGTCTATCATTTATTCAATTATTTTCTATGGGCTAACCATTTTATCCTAAGTCTTTATTTATTTAAAAGGAATTCCCTCCCCTTTTATTAAATAAAAGCCCCCACTTTTCCTCTTTATCCTAAGTTGCACAAATAAAGCATTATTCTTATTTTACAAAAAGAAGAAAAGGCCATTTTGTCTCATATGGACACAAAAGTCAACTCTTATTTTCTCATTGGAGGATATTTGTGCACATGGATTGCTCCTCTTTCAAGCTCCACCCTTGATTAAATCTTTTGCCTCTTAATCTCCATGGTCCATTCCTTTTCAATTCCTTTAAAAGGAGAGCTCTTTTCTCATTCTAGGATCCCAACTTTGAATACTAATCTTATGCTGCAGGATTTCTTGAAGACTTTGGAGCTTTGGAGATCTTCATGCATTTAGCTTTCATTCTTGCATTCTTAGCTTAAGCTTTCATGGCATTTATCTTAGTTTCCTTTATGCTCTAGATTAGCTCACATAGCTTAATTAGCAAGGATTTGTAATACTTTCCTTTCATAGCTTAGCTTGCATCTTCATTCTTAGCGTAGTTGCATTGCATCTCCATTGTTGATTCTTGAAGATATTGGCATTCTTGCCCTTGTCTCTTTGAATCTCCCATTGTGTGGTTTCCTAGCAAGGTTGCATGCTTCAATAGCTCTAGCTGAGAGCACCATCAACATCCTAGGGAGCTCTAGGTCACTTTCTCAAGGTTTCCCATTCATGGATTCCCTTGGAAGTAATGACTTAGAGAAGTGCACTATTTAGTGTGTGCACTTATCTGCATAATAGCTTCTTTTTCTTATAGGACCACACAAATCAGTATGAACTAAATCCAAAATACCTTTAGATGAAAATGATTTACTAATAAAAATAGAGCTAGTTAACTTTCCCAACTGACATTCCTTGCACATGATATTGTCTAGTTTCACTCATTGTGGAAAACCTCTAACAATATTCATCTTACTCGATTTGACCAAACTATGAAAGTTAACATGATAAAATATCCTATGCCACATCCAAAAATCATCAAATTTTGTAATTAGACAACTCTTTACTGTAGTATTTAGACATGATAAGTTACCTTCAGTCTACATATTGGTAGCAATTGGATGACTGAATCTCCCAAGTATCATGCATACACCTCCTTTAACTCTACATGATAAACTTTGTTATTCAACTATGCTATACTCAACAAATTTTACCCTAGGCCTTCTACCGAGTAAACATCATCACAATTTTTTTTTCTTGTTAGTGCAATAGATCCTATTCCTTTTACTAAGCAAGGAGAATTGTTCCCAAACCTTACCACTCCACCATCACATTCTTCCAAATTAGTAAAATTAATCCTATCACTGGTCATATGATGTGTACATCCACTTTATATTACCTAATCTTCACCATGATCCATGCTATAAATCAAGGCTTTTTCACCATCTACAAGAGGATTTTCCTTAACGAAAAAAAATTTAAATACATCTTCTTCATTATCCCTAGATTCCTCATCGGTAACCACTTCATCAAAAACAAAAAGGTCTTCTTTCTCTTATCCTTGAATCTCTTAGGCTTTTCATTCTTATCACAATCAAGACACCTACCAACAATGTGTCCAATCTTATTACATGAGAAGCATTTAAGAGGCATCTTTCCCTTGTACTTCTCAATTTTTCTAGGTAGCCTCCTAGCAAGAACTGATTCCAACTCATCCTATTTATTTTACTTAAACAAGATAGAATCATAATAATTAAGTAACTCGACATAGAAGAAGATTCATTTATAACTTACTTTCCTTTCCTTGTAGGTGCAAGAGACATAGATGTCCTGAATGCAACTTCAACCCTTGGAACACTATTGCCATAATTTCTAAGTTCAAAAGAAGTAAAATTTCCAATCAATGCATCAAGAGTGAAAGTTAAAGTTCTTAAAGATCTTAACTCCTGAATACCAGAAACCCCAATGAAATAAAGAGGTAATGAGGTTCTCAATACTTTAATTACCACATCATCTTCTTCAATAGTTCCACCAACACTTTTGATAGCAGCAACTACTTCTTTAATTCTCTGACCATACTTATCAATGTTTTTACCTTCAACCATCCTAATGTCATCAAATTTTCCCTTTATGCTGTCAACCTTAGCTTTTTGCACATGTTTTTCACCACCATAGACTAAATTTAATTTCTCCCACATGTCCTAGATAGTTTCAAGATCTTGGATATCAAAAAACTCTGCATCAGATAATGTACTTGCAATGACTTCCATAACTATAGTATTCTCTTGTTGTTCCCTTAGCTGATCTACATTAAGAGGACCAGTTGATGTAACATACTTATTAACATGATTCCAATAATGTTTAATGATGGCACAAATTTATTCAAGATTTTTTTCTCTGGTAGGGTTTCATGCATATGACTCTTTCTCTGAGCTTTCCTTCTGAGTTTCTCACTTATCATACTACATATTTGCATGATTTTTTCATTAGGGTTCACTTATAATGGCCCTGACCAACTTTGGCCCAGTATTTGATGCTGGTGCTTGAGTTGCTACTTTGGAAAGCCATGGTGCCTCCTCTAAACAAACATCCATGCAAGGTCATCCCGAAGGTCTTCCATGAGGTAACCCTAATATTGTGCTTAACATGCAAGATTTTGATGTTGCTTGTGAATGGTTGGAAAAGCATACCTTGATAGGTTATTTTATGGGTCATACTGCTCCTGAAACTATGCTCAAAGAGTGGGTTTCCAAGAGCTAGACTTCTCATGGAGTTCATCTTGAGGTGGTTCAAAACCTTACCAAAGGTTTTTTTCTATTTCTCTTTGCTAATCCTTCCCAAGCTGAGCTGATTTTTAGCTGTGGTCCTTGGTCGGTTCATTCCTTCTTTCTCATTTTCCAAAGGTGGTGTAGGGATTTTTATGTCTTAGATGACAAGAAAATTAGGGTTTTATGTGGCCTGAGTTTCCTAGTCTCCCTTTTCCATGCTGGCTTTTTATTGAGTCCATTGCCAAAACCCTTAGCAAAGTTATTACCATGTAGCATGAAATTTTTTTCAATGCTTGTTCATAGAGGTGCATGTGTGTTGAGGTCAACCTCTCCAAGGACCTCAATGAATCTATTGAGATCCAAGTCAGCTCCCACACATTTTCCTAGAAGGTGCTTTACTTGAGCGTACTAAACACCTGCTATAGGTGCCACTTGACATAGCACAAAATTAAGAATTTCCCTTTGGCAATCCCTTAGACTAAGCTATAGCCAAAGGAAGCTCATGTTAAAAATGTAGAGGCTAGAAAGAAGGAAGAATGGACTACTGTTGTGTGCAAAGGAAAGACCTCTTTGGCTCCCAAACAATCACCCGTCACCTCCACCCTTGCTCCTCCACTGATTCTTCCGATTGAAGAGCATGTGCTTACTATTGAGGGGTCGATAATGGTCCAGCATGTTTCAAACCCTATTTCACAGGGGAAATCTCCAACTGCGAAGGCTACCACCCCTAGTGTGGTGTGTTCTCCATAGGCTGCATCTTTAATTATTGTTACATAGACATTACATCATTCTTACAACCTTGATGGTTGTGCTGAAGACGTAGAAGAAAATCAGAGGTTTGTCTCATCTGGAGAGTTGCCTCCCAGCTTTGGCTCCATTCAGACAATTTACAAAATAATTTCTCCTCTCTTGATGAGGAAGATATGAAATAGTTTTTATGAATTTTTTATCCTAGAATGTGCGAGGTCTAATATACCTCTCTAGAAAGTATTATGTTTGAGATACTCATTGCAGACTTTAAAGTCTAGACATTTTGTGTTTACAAGAAGTTAAGATCTCTGGTTTTTTTCTTACCTCTTCTTATCATGTCATATGGCCATATGGAATTGTGTTTTATTCTCAACATGAAGCTGGTAAAGGAGGTCTTATTATTATCCTTTCACCTTGTTTTCATTCTATAGTTATTGCTCATGGATCTAACCCGATGCAACGAATAATTTGGATTTTGATGTCCTTCAATAATCATTCCTTTGGTATAGTTAATATTTATGCTCCCAATGATGTTGTGGAAAGATCTCAACTTTGGTGTTGGATGGCAGATAATTTTCCTCTAGCCACTTGGGTTGTGTGTGGGGACTTTAATATGGTTGAGCTGGCTTCTGACAAAGAAGGGATTCTACCTTTTCGATGGACAGTTAGAGAACAACAAGCTTGGTTATATATGTGCAATAAATTGGGCCTTTTTTATCCCAATGCTAACTGCCATCAGTAGAGTGGGGTCTGGCACACTTGGTCTAATTTTAGAGTTGGTACTGATCACATATTTAAGAGACTTGATAATGCTATGATTATTGCACAATATTTTTTCTCCTTTTTTGAAGATCAGGAATTGCCTGTCATTCCTCTGCCAGATGTGACATTTTCTAATCACTACCCTATCTTCTTTTCCATTACTTGGAAATCTGATGTGCCACATGATGCCAAAACTTAATTTTTCCTCAATACATCATTGCTAAGTCATGCCACTACCATTACCCATATTCTGTAGGTCTAGAACTTGGTGCCTCATCCCTGCATCCAAGCTGGTTGGATTCAATGGTGGAACAACGCTATCACTCACACAACTAGATTTATTAGAATCTATGGTCGCTAGCTGGCTATGTATAGAAGATGTTCCTACAAAGCCAACACCAAAGCTCTTTGGAGTGCTTCTAAAGCTCTTTCCTTGAATCATTTTGATTCTGAGCTTCAAGTTCATCTTTCTAAGCTTCACCATGAGAAGTAGATTACTGATAATTATTCTACTCAAGGAGCTCAAATCAAAGCTCACCTACCTTGGTTGGAGGTGGGTGACCAAGCTTATAAGGAATTTTTCCAAGCTCTTAGGGCCTATCATACAAATTTTGGGATTAAATATATCAAACAGAGTCATGAAACTCTTTCAGATCTTCCTGCTATACTCCAGGCCTTTTTTCAACACTATGAAAGAGTGTTTACTTCCTTGGGAAACTTAGTTGCTCAAGATGAGCCTCTTAGAATGTGTATTGTTGTTACTCTAAACTACCTAGCGGTCAAGCAATGAGACTTCTGTGAGAAACTTCTGACCATCATTAACCTCAAAGAGGTTGTCATTTCTATGGATGATGACAAGTCCCCTGGGTGTGATGGCTTCCCTTGTAAATTTTACAAACATTTGTGGGATTCCATAGGCCCTGACCTGCATAAATTTTATCTTGAAGCCTATCACAACAAAATTTTGGGAGCTATTATTAACAAAGGAAATATTAAATTCATACCTAAAGCTAGCGACCCTAAGGATATTTGCAATTGGAGGCTGATCACCTTGCTGAATGTCTCTTACAAGATTAGACATCTCCTTCCTTTGATTATTTGGCCAAAACAAACTTTATTAAGTCCAGATATATCCTTGGCAACATTATTTCCCTCTAGGAAGGAATGGAATTATGGGCTTGCAAGTCCAAGCAACATACCTTATTTCTCAAGATTGATTTTTCTAAGGCTTATGATCGCATTGAATGGCATTTAATTCTTTCCATGTTACAGGCTCTTGGTTTTGGCCCAAATTTTTTACAATATGTGGAAATTCTTTTTTGTGATGCATCTGCTTGCATCTCTATCAATGGTGCTAAATCTAAGGCCTTTGGGCTTTTCAGGTCTATTCGTTAGGGTTTCCATCTAGCTTCCATGCTATATGTTTGTGCTGCTAAGGTTTTGGGTACTTTCTTGCCCACTCTATTTCTTATGGTTTGGTGTGTGGAATCTATTTACCTGACTCCTCTTACCAGCTTGTTAATGGTTACTTTGTTGATGACTCCTTTCTCACTCTCATTGAGGATGAAGATAATGTCTCTAACGCCTTGCAATTATTGGATACATTTTTCCTTGCCTCTATGTTGACTATCCAATGGCACAAGACTCTTTGTTACACAAAATATTTTCTTTTGGCTCCTCCTTGGTTGGCTCAGTATGATTGGAAGTGGATTCGACATGGGAAATTTTTTCACTTCCCGGGCATTTCCTTTTCTTTTCAAGCATCTCCTGTGGACTTATGGAATGTTGTGCTTGCTAAAATTGAAAAGAAGATGGATTATTGGATAACCAAGCCTCTCTCTCTATTTTTGGAAAGTTCTAGATTTTCTCTAAGGTTTTGGCTTCCAACCATGTTTATTACTCCTCCTACTGGGATCCTTCTAAAGCTTCTTATCTTAATCTGGAGCTCCTTCTCAAAGACTTCCATTGGGCTTCTAGTACTGATCATCATAGCTTTCATAGAGTGGCTTGGGACTATTGTTGTTTTTAGAAGGAGTTTGGCGGCTTTGGTCTTATCTCCACTCAGAAGCAGGGTCTTTCCCTCTATGTGAAATGGGTCATTCATTCTCTCTTAGGTGATGAACCCTGGAAGATCCTAGTTAGACATTGCATTTCATCAAGATATCCTTCTCACCAGCCAACTTGGAAGGGGATTGGACTTCAAACCCTTATTACTATGAGAGAGCCTGTGCATATCCAAGACACCTTTATTATTAAGAGCATATGGAAAGCCTAGGAAGCTATCAAGCCTTGGCTCCGCTGGTTTGGCAATAGTTTTCATGATGGGCTTTCTTTAAACTAGAAAAACCTTTGGTGGTCCCCTCTTTTTTCCATCCAGGGTTTTCCTCTTGCTAAGACTGAAGGTGCTAGTGCTCTACATTTTTTAAATGTGGAATCAATAACCCTAAATACCTCTTTTCTAGAGTCTCTATGAGTCTCTACTCTTGGGAAGAAATGCACATCTAGTTCCATCTTGCTCGACCAGATCGTCAGACTTTTGATTTGTTGGTCTCTACCATTCTTGATCACTTGTTGCATAAATTGGGTATTCAGTCTGTTCAACCTTGGTAGAGAGACTGGAAGTGGTACCATGCTATACCCTTCAATAGTTACAATCCAAAGTTGGGATATTGGTGGTTAATTTCTCATCTCCCCATCATTGCCACACTCAACCAGATATGGCATTTGTAATCCTTGCATTACCACTAGAGGTGTCACTTTCAAACCATTTGGGCTGATATTATAGACCCCAAAAAGGCTCATTTTTCTCAGTGCCTATTTTTTGAAGGGCTACCTTTGGGGCTATGGCTCAAACACCTGAGTGTGCCTGATCCTCAGTGTCTCTTTTGTGGGAATCTAGAGTCTTTTTTGTACATTTTTTGGTTCTATAGAAGAGCCCAATAGTATGGGCACTAGATTCATGATTTTTTAAAGCCTTTCCTTCCTGAGCCCTTTTCCTGGCACATGATTTTGTTGGGAGACTCCCCGAGGCTCCCTTCCAAGTTTACCCATATTTGGCATACTTTCAGGATGGAGATTTTTTTTACTTTATGGAAGGATAGGAATGGTATTTATTTTTCCCACAATTCTCTTGATATCAATGTTTCCTTGTACACTAAAGATTGTATATGTAATAATGTAATGATGCAGATTCAAGTGCATGCCAACAAGGTGGTTCTAGAGGTGGCCCACTTGTAGGAGCTACTTAGTCATTGGGGCAATGATCCCTGTATGGTTTCCAGAGTTCCTCCTGGCTCTTCTATTGATCATACTCCACCCCAGGGTCACCGCTGGTCTCACAGCTCTCCAGCTCACCTCTCTCACACCCCATGTTCTCAAGATCCTTGCCACCACTCTCTTGCTAGTGGCAATGCTAGTTGGAGGTGCCACTTGACTTCTCCTCCCTATCGCAACTTTGGTTGGTCTCTGGTGCCTCCTTCCCCTCTTGCTACTCCTACTACTCATGTTGGGTCTTCTTTGCTGGAGGCCAACTCCTCCAAGTGGTCCTTCCCTCACTTGGCTCTGGCTATTTTTCCACTTAGGGTAGAGGACAAAAAAGAAGATAAAGATGATGATGCTGATGGTTGGTCAATTCTTGATCCTCATTTCAATCCCAATGATGTCCGGGGTTCTGATGATAGAGATCCTCCTCCTTTTTCTATCACTTCTCTTGCAGCCTAAAGGCTTTTTTGATGAATAGTTTGTGTTTCTGGCCTTGTGCCATGTGGACTTTCGTAGGGTCATCTTATATCCCCTGACCCCTTTTTTGTGAATATGTATCATTTATTTTTTTAACAGAAATGGGACTATTAATAAAAAAACAATGGTTACCCATACCTTTTAGATAAATATTCATTCTACTACTCCAAACCAAGTAGTTCTCCCTTGTGAGCTTAGGACCTTCCTTCCTCATCATTTTTGAATCTTGACCTCAAGTTGTTAAACTCCTCCACAAAGAGGACCAAATCTCTAATACCAATTGTTAGTCCTAAGGGTCCAAGATTACTAAGAGGGGGGGAGGTGAATCAGTAATCCAAGATATCTACAAATTTCTAGTCCTTTAACTCAAAAGAAACATTCACAAGTTTACTAATATAGAAGCAAATGAAACTTAATCAAATAAACACAACCACCACAATGCATGTAACACATAGCACAAATATTTTTCCAATGGAAACCTAAATGGGTGAAAACCATGTGTGAGATGATACTCACAAATTATGTACTCTTCTGAAGTATGTCCTATTAGGAGCTTAACCCTATTACCCTATTAGCAGTTTACAAAGACACTATTAGGTGCCAGCTAGTTATGGGATTTTCCTCTAGCCCTATTAGGAGCAACTCTATTAGGAGATTCTAAAATCAAGTTAATGAGTCACTCTATTAAGAGATTTATAAATAAGATTTGTTAGGATCTACCTAATTAAGGGATTTACAAATAATAAACCTATTAGGGTCTTGTGATTTGGAAATAGAGACTCCTTTTCTTGATCAAATCCTCTATAGCACATTCATTCTCTCCTCATAAAACTCTAGAATACCTTAGATTGACCACACTGTCACAATCATGATCTACATACATAAATCTTTGATTTCATGATATAAATATCACCGCTCAAGCCCTAAACTTTCCACCACCCTAAAAATTCATCCAATACATTTGTAATCATTTTTTCAATATTCGTGCCCAACAAGATTTGAAAAACACATATCCCAATATAACAACCATCTTTACCAAATAGGTCATCCAAAGGATAGACCTTTACAACTTATTTTATCAAGAATAATCAAACACATTTTGACCAACTCAACCTTCATCTTGATAAAATGTCTACCTTGATAAATGTAATGCCAACACATCACTACAAATGAATTGAGACATGTCAGCATGATAGTTGGAACACACATGATTCATCACAACTTGATTACCGATCTCCAATAGAAGATCTACCATTGGTAGCTCAAGAACACAATTATCTTTCACTAAAACAACTTTTGTAACCACAAAACATGCTTACTGGTCAACCAAGTTAGTTGTAGTCATAACCATGAGCTCAACATAGTATCAAAAACACAATTATATGATCACGCCACCTAACTCATTATAGATTTGATGAACCAACCAAATCACTCATTGATAGCCATAGATAGGTCTAGCAGTTGCCCTGTCATACTTCAATCAAACATCACTTACACAAATCAAACATTCAATAGTTGCGATCATATAGTTATCATCTAAAGACATTCCCAAGTCTCCCTTAAGGATCATAACCACTGGAAGCACTTGAAATACACTATTCATCCTTCTCACATACTTGAAATACATTGTTCATCTATCTATCTATCTATCCATCCATCCATCCATCCATCCATCCATCCATCCATCCATCCATCCATCCATCCATATATATATATATATATATTTGTGTGTGTGTGTATGTAATATATTTTTATTTTTACTCTAGACTTAGGTCTCTTTATAGTCATTTTTACTCTAGTTAGGTCATTTTACTCTATTCATGTGTCCTCTTTATATGTCTCTACTTTTAGTCCCCCATCCCCTAAAGATGATCTCTCTCTCTCTCTAAGAAGAAATGTATATTATAGAAGGGTCAACCTAAGTTGAAGTGATGTAGGAGCATCCTAGGATTCTTGGCAATCCTGTATCAACCAAAAATATGTTTGTCTTTGAAGGTAGATTGTTGGTTTTGATCTTGGTTTGGTGGATTTCTTGCTCGGTTTGGGAGATTGGTTGCTCAGTTTATGTGGTTACTGGGGTTCTTGGTCTCTGAAGAACACTCAGTAACTGAGGGCATTGGTTCACTGGCACTCGACGATAACTGTGTTGCTCGGTGTTTGGTGCTCGGTTATTTCCTCTATTGCTCGGTGTTCTTTCTTATCAACTGGATTATTTAGATGGATCAGCTTGGCCGACTGGTTCTAGTTATTTGGGTTGCACTTGTCAAGTTATGGATTGACCGTTGGACATGTGGGGACCTAGATCTAGTGTGTTGCATTCTTCTATACGGATTTGATGACCATTGGGACCATCTTTGAGAGTTTATTTATTTTGTAAGGCTATGTGAGAGCCCACTGATGTTTTAGCATTTAATATTTGTTTGTAAGGGTTTATTGTTTCATCAGCTATCTTGTAGCTCAGGATTAGTATTTATAGGGTGCTTGGGTAGATGTTTAAAGGGGAAGATAGTTGGAAGAAAGGTTAGTAGCCTGTGAGCTTAGGAGTAGGAAGATTGCTTGGAAGTTTGAGTACAAGTTTAGATCTATCTTGGGTGCCTACCAGTGTCCTATGTGTTGCAGACCTAGGCTCGCTGAATACTGATGTTGTGGAAAAGATTTGGATCTTATGAGATCTTGTAGACTATTATTTTCTTTGTATTTGGCTGTAACCAAGAAGGCCTTATAGCCTGACACATTGCATGTAATCGATGATTTGATGAATAAAAGCTCTTGTTTATTTCAGATATGTTGTTATTATTGTGTATTTCTGCTGCATATTGGTTTGGCTGCAAGATCGGTCAGTCCTTAATTGGAACCACCAACCTTGACTACATCAGGTGGTATCAGAGTGAAGTTTGTTCCTATCAGAGCTGAGTGGATCTTCTGTGTTCGTGTCTAGATCTTGATTTGAAGATGCCTCTAATGAGAAATCATGAGATCTCTGAGGAAGAAGAAACTACTAGAGAATTCAGTCTTGATGATTTTAGGGCTTTGTAGAAATAAGTGCAAGACTTACAAGAAGAGTTGAGAAAGAAGAAGCCTACCTTGAAAGAGGATAGTGATGATGAATTTGAGGAAGATCATTTTGAAGAAGTTGTCGAAGAAGCTAGAGATCTCGAGGAGAATCAAATTCTGAAAGCTATGTCTAAGATTGGGGAAAGACCTAAGATTGAAGTTTCTACATTTGCTAGAAGCCTTAGGCCAAAAGAATTGATTGATTGGATGAATGAGATTGATGAATACTTTGAGTATGAAGAAATAGAAGATCCTAACAAGGTTAGATTTGTAAAGACTAAGTTGAAGAGTCATGCAAATATCTAGTGGAGAGAAGTTCAGTTGGAAAGACATAGAAGAGGAAAAGAAAACATCACTAAGTGGAACTGAATGGTTGACAAGTTGAAGAAGCAATTCATTCCAGTGGATTATGAATTGGACATGTTTAAGAAGATGCAAGCTTTGAAGTAGACTAACAAATTGGTACAGGAGTATACCGAGGAGTTTTACAGAATCCTGAGTAGGACTAGTCATTTTGAAGCTAATAAAGAGAAGGTTGCTAGGTATGTCTATGGTTTGAGACCTAGTATTTAGGAAGAGTTACTTACTGTGTAGATGACAACAATTAGTAATGCTTATCAGATGGCATTAAAGATTGAAGAGAAGCTAAATAAGAAGTATGAAGGAAAACAAAAAAATAGGAACCAAGGTGATAAAACTGGTGAAGCAGTTGTTGAGAGTAATGTGATAGAGAATCCTAAGTCTGATGTGGGATCTAGCAGTGGTCAAGTTACTAAGAATGCCAAACAGAGAGGAAGGTGGAAGAATGAGTTCACTGGTACTTGTTGTAGCTATGGTGAAGCTGGTCATAGAAGTTGGCAATGTCATAAGAAAAGGGTTGCATTGACCGCGAAAGAAGATATTGTGAATGTAGTAGAAAAAGGTGAGACACTTATCACTAGGAGATTAGCTGCATGTGTCCATGAACCAGTGAAAAGAAGGAACTTGTTCAGAACCAAATTTAAGTGCAAGGATAAGGTATGTAATGTCATAGTTGATGGTGGTAGTTCTGAGAACTTTGTTTCAGATGAAATGGTTAGTAAATTGAATTTGGAAAGAAGGAAAAATCCTAAACCTTATCAGATTAGTTGGATACAAGATGTTTCTAATGTTAGAGCTGAAGAACAATGCTTGGTTAAGTTTCAGATTGGATCTTACTATGATGAGATATTGTGTGATATATTGCCCATGGATGCTCATCATCTGTTTCTCGGTAGACCTTGGCAGTTTGACAAGAATGTTTTGTTTGATGGTCGTGCTAATACCTATGTGGTTAGGCATGAAGGAGCTCAACATAAGCTGATACCTTTACAAGAGACAGGAGTTAAGGGATGTGGAGTTATCAGGTGTTGTCCTTATGACAAACCTTAGGAGCAAAGGATTGATGAACTTATTCCTGTTAAGTCTAGTTTGAAGGAGAAGGAGGATGATATCTCTGAAGAGTTTGTTGAGATAAAGAAATAGATGAACTTGCTGCAAGAGATGGTTCAGTAGATGGTGACATTTGTGACATAGAGAAATGCAGATGACACTGAGTTGGTTGAAGAGTCTAGAAGGGATGAACCTTATCGAGGCACTGATGTGATCGGTAGTGGTCAGAGTTGGTTTTTATCAATTGCCAATTGGAGGGGTTAACAAAATGGAAAGAAGGACTTTGTGCATGAGATAGTGAATGAAGTGAAGACTACTTGGGATGAAGGACAACAAGAGATGTGGGTGAAGAATAGATTCAGCATGCCTGTTTTGATTCCCTTGAGATGTTCCTAATTTCCTTATGAGAAACTCTTTCTTACTTGGGGTGTCTAATGTAGGAGCATCCTAGGATTCTTGGCAATCCTGTATCAACAAAAAATATGTTTGTCTTTGAAGGAAGATTTTTGGTTTTGATCTTGGTTTGGTGGAGTTCTTTCTCAGTTTGGGAGACTACTTGCTTAGTGTATGTGGTTACCGGGGTGCTCGGTCTCTGAAGAACACTCGGTAATTAAGGGCGTTGGTTCACTGGCACTCAATAATAACTATGTTTCTCGGTCATGCTTGGCTTGGTCAGTGTCTGGTGTTTGGTTATTTCCTCTGTTTCTTGATGTTCTTGCTTACCAACTGGATTATTTGGATGGATCAACTTGGCTGATTGGTTCCATTGATTTGGGTTGCACTCCTGAAGTTATGGATTGAACGTTGGATGTGTGGGGACCTAGATCTGGCGTGTTCAATTATTCTATGTGGATCTGATGACCGTTGGGGCCATCTTTGAGAGTTTATTTATTTTGCAAGGCTATGTGAGAGTTGACTGATGTTTTAGCATTTAATATTTATTTGTAAGGATTTATTGTTTCATCAGCCATCTTGTGGCTAGGGATTAGTATTTATAGGGTGCTTGGGTAGATGTTTAGAGGGGAAGATAGTTGGAAGAAAGGTTAGTAGCATGTGAGCTTAGGAGCAGGAAGATTGCTTGGAAGTTTGAGTACAAGTTTAGATCTTTCCTAGGTGCCTACCAGTGTGCTATGTGTTGCAGACCTAGGCTAGCTGAATACTAATGTTGTGGAAAAGATTTGGATCCTGCGAGATCTTGTAGACTGTTATTTGCTTTGTATCTGGCCGTAACTAGGAAGGCCTTACAGCCCGACACATTGCATGTAATTGGTGATTTGATGAATAAAGACTCCTATTTTATTTCATATCTATTGTTATTGTTGTGTATTTCCACTACATATTGGTTTGGCTGCAAGGTCGGTTAGTCCTTAACTGGAACCACTAGCCTTGATTGCATCATGAAGAAATGTATGTTAGAGAAGGGTTAGGATCACTTCCTACGGAAGCTCAAGCAATGGATGTTGGACAAGGGTCATGATAACTTCCTCCTATTGGTATGGATGAATATATAAACTTAGCTAAAACTGTAAAGAGAAAATTTAATTATGGAAATCTAGATCATTTACTTGAAATGGATGTGGACAAACTGAGATCACTTGTAGAACAATCTTGTTACAATTAGAAGAGGTCAATGAATAGGAGAGAAAGGGAAATAATGACTAAATTTGATAATCTTGAACCACTTGAACAAGCCCAATTACTTTTAATTGTACTTCTACAAAAATCTGCAAGAGCCATTAAAATTATTGGTTATAGACACAACATATAAAAAAAGAGAAAGTTTTTGGCATGCAAAATGATATTATTAAAAATATTAATAATGGTTTTTGATCTACAGGGAAGTGATCTCAATCTAAAGATAAGGCCATTACAAGAAGAGTGACATTGACATCCCTTGTAGGTAACAATATGCCCTAAAAAAGAAAATCTCTCCAATTTCATCTGAGATTGGTTTTAGTAGGAAAACAATATCATGATATGTTAAAAGGATAATGCTTTTGGATGATAGGACCTTGGAAGGCAATTGAGAAATTATGTGTAGAGATCCTTGTTCCAATAGGATTGAGGATGAAATCAAGAATTTGATCACATCATTTTGGAATGATAATACTCGTCCTTCATCAAATAGTAGAGATGTTATTAGACATGGATTAGACCTAATGAATATGAATACCATACACAAAATTCATTGGACACAATACAACATGAAATGTATGTGTCATTTTGCAATTCAAATCCTAATATATAGATTGGACAAACATTGTTTAAAAGATTGAAGCCATATTATGTGAGGAAAAATAAAGTGTTTGAAACTTGTTTCCATTATCACATTGAATTTGATCTCCACTATTAGGTTTTTCAAAATATTTTATAAGACATTTATGGTTTTAAAAATGCTCCTCCTAGTAGATGAAGTGAGTTGATATCATCCATTTTATGTGACAAAAGAGATGATTCAACTGGTCAAATAAATTGCATATAAGCAATTTGTGAAACATGTGGTGATTTGGCTCTTTTCCCTTTGGAAAATGAAGACACTAATGTGACAAAGATGGTAAATTGCAAGAGTTACAAATATGTAAAGAATGAATTTTTTTAATAGAAAGAATCCAAAAGGTTAGAATATGTTGAAGAGGAGATAACTATTTTTCAATCAGAATGCTATTTTTTAGAGAGATTTCTATTATAGTACAGGTGTGTTATCGACATGCACAATTATATTTGGATAGTGTTGAGATTACATTTGAATCACAAGTAATTAAGAATTAATGTAACTTTTATATTAGTGATGATAAAGAGCATGAAACTCATTATGTAGAACACTGCTTCAATAAGTTTTTTGCAAATTTGAAAGAAAGAGGCATAAAAATTGATAAATATTTTGTTTTGTCAAATGGATGTGTAGAACAATTCAAATCATCCAGACCATTTTATGCACTATGTAGATATCATTGTAATGAAAAAATACCACATGTTTGGAGTTTTTTTGAGAGAGGACATGGAAAGGGTGAACATGATGGTGCTAGATCTTTCATCAAATGTGCTCTACGAAAGTATCAGATGAATTATCAGGGAATTTGTATAAAAGATGTGCATGATGTTTTTGAATGGTGTAAGACACATTTCACACCAAGCGAGGCTGGCACAACATCAAGAATAACTCTAGTGGTACCACATAGAGTATTTTGGGAGATAACAAGTATGTGAGTCTAAATTATATGTAGTATGTGATATATTCTTGTTTAAATGTTACATCATTTATTCAAAATTTAAAAGTGAAATTCTTAATTTGTTTGCTTTTTATATTATATATATGTTCAGGTGTGGATAGAAAAACTATGCATGGTTGCAAGACGATAGAGAAGAGATGGTCTTTGCATTCAGATATGAGTATAACTTGTTGCAATTAGACATTGAACACTAGGGGTTACTCATAGTTTTATTTTCACTGCATTGCTGAAAACTATGAGGAACGCATGAATCGAGAACATGGATATGTAGGGACCATGGAATTTGGTACCACTTGTTATTGATATAGCTGATGGAGATGAAGATGAAAAATTTGATGACATTCCTTTGATTTCTTCTAATTATGACTGTATTTCAAGATTAGTCAAAATTGGTAAGTATAATAAATTAATTTACACATGTATATATCTAGATCTAGTTTGAAGTGATTATTTATTTCATGTATAAATTTTTTGTGTAGGAGACATCTTTGTAGTGATTATTGAGCTTAGAAATGTAGGAGGAGTTAGTTACTATTTGTTGCATTTCTCTACAGAGATAATAAAATTAATTGAACTCAAAGAAAGTGATAGAATGTTTTTTCCCATAGATTTGCATGATTTAAATATTGAATTTCGTTGAATATATATACATATCAATTTTAACAAATTTAATAAAATATTTTGAATGTTCTTGAAATTTATGGTGTAGGTTCAATTGTTTTAGAGGGAACATATTTCAAGAAAATCAAAATAGTCCAACATGAGATTCATTTTATTGATTATCAACTTGACAATAAGGTGTATCAATATAGCCACCTAGTAGTTGCTACCTCCCTTTGTCTCCATCCAATTAAATCTCAACATGGATGTCATAAGTGAAGACTAGGTAGTGAGGATCATGAGAGAATTTTACATGTTCTCTTAGAGTGGGCTGAACCACTTGAGGTGTTCTAAATAATATTACATGTTTTCATGTTTTAGGACATGACTATGATGGATTATAATTTGGTGATATCTTTATGTGTTTCTTTGTTGATGATAGAAAAAATTATGCATTCATGTCTTAAGGGGATGTATTAAATTGATGTATTTAGGGTTTTCAATGTCTTAAGGGGATGTAGTAAATATATTTGTATGAATGTTAAGAGGATGCATTATTAATGTTTTGATGACTTAAGGGGATGTATTATTTGATATAAAGTATTTCATTTATCGACTAATTGATGTATTGTTATTGAAACATGTGAATCAAATGATGTTAACCAATAAGAGAAGATTAAATTTCTTAAATGATCTTAAGGGGATGCACATTATTTATGTTTTGATGATTTAAGGGGATGTATTGATATTTAGACATGTGAATCAAAGCATGTTAATAATGTAGAGAAGACTAAATTGCTTAAATGACCTTAAGGGGATGCACATTATTTATGTTTTGATGAGTTAAGGGGATGTATTATTTATCTTTTTACATAGAGATGCATTATTTGACATAAAGTATTTCATTTATTGACTAATAAATGTATGTAAAAATTTATATCTCTAACTACAGGTCCCTACAACACTCTAATCATATCTCTATAGCATGTGTCGAGGTCCTCTCTCTCTCTCTATGTAATAAATGAATATGATTGTAGTAGGTCCTCAAGAAAATAAACTAGTTCATGTCCATCTAACTCCGACCTCTTGAAAGATCAGCTTGTAAATCATCTAGGGTGGGAAGGAAAACTTCTCTAAATGCATCAGGATCACTTGGGCCTTCACTCGATGATGCCTCTAAAGATGATTTAGATCAGGGTCTAGTCAAACTGTATCTACCTAGTGTATTAGATGTAATGTTGGTGGCTACAGATGTAATCTACCTGATCCTACCCTTTTCTTCCCTTTGGGACATAATGAGAACTCTGTCGGTAGTAGGAGCAATCAATGGTGCCACTGTTGGAGACCTATCACCCACCAACTATTGATAAGTGGGTGTAGGTCGATCATTCCCATGGTATTGATCATGATCGACAAATTTGTGGCACCCCTAACCAAAATATGGTGGAAGATCTAGATAGTTGACCCTAAGGCCCAAACGGATTTCAACGTACAACTACTATGCAAAATACAAGGGAATTTAGTCATTATTAGGATAACGACCATAAGCCACAAGGAATCATGGCTAAATTCTAGATGCTATCTCAAGATCTACACACCATCTTACCTAGTAAGACCTCACCTTGGCCTTCTCCTCATAGTGTGGGAAGACTTCTTATTTGATGATGTTCTTTGGGACACAATTTTGGACTGTCTCTAATGACTCATCGCCTGAGATCTTTGGTCTCAACTCTCAAAACATCTTAGAGATAATTTATGGGCTATATGTAGTGTGAGATCTCAAGTTCTCACTCAACATCTCAAGACTCATCAAAATAGTGGTACAAATATCTCTTCACACCCCCATCAGATCTACTAATTTTAAGTCTCAATTTTCCCATCTCAATATTATCAAAACAAAATATACTTGTAATATCAGGAATAGGATCCTCATTGAGATGTGTGCCACCATCAACTACACAACCCTAAGGTATCCCACTCTGAGGTGCACTGTCGTGAGGATGTGCTATATAGGGGTAACATGTTAAATGTTAAAAATTAAGTAATTAAAATGTACGTGCATGTAAAATGGAAACAAATTTGATATAAAATCATACTGGATTAACTATAAACTAATATCAAAATCTAAAATACATGTACAATTCGAAATGATAAAAATTAAATTTATTTATTTATTATTTCAACATGTACATCACCTAGAAATTAGATGTAAAATAACATGTACATCACCTATATTGGATTTTAAATGTGATAAATCATAACATAAATTATGTATACATCCATGTAAAGTATTTATTTCATGTAGTTAAGGAAATAAGATAGAGAAGGAGAGAGAGCGAGAGAGAGATACATAAATAAGAAGGGGAGTCTAGAGAGAGAGAGAGAGAGAGAGAGAGAGAGAGAGAGAGCATGTGTTTAAATGATTGAAAACTACAAAAATCAAACATACATGTACCCAGTTAAATAAATTTTAAGTTTTTCTACTTATTTTCTAAATTTTTTTAATAGTTTTCTAAATTTTTCTAATAGTTAGATAATTTTTTCTAACATTTTTTAATAGTTTTCTAAATTTTCCTAAGGTTTTCAAATAGTTTTCTAAGATTTTCTAATAAATTTATAATTTTTAAAATAAAAAATAATTACAAATTACTGATAACTAACTAAAAATAATTTAAAAACATACAATTTTTCTAACATTTTCTAATAGTTTTCTAAATTTTAATAAATAATATAAGATTTTCTAATAAGTATGTAATTTTTCTAAAATAAAAAATAATTAAAAATTATGGAAAATGAAAATTATTGATAACTAACTAAAAATAATTTAAAAACATATAATTTACAATCATAAATAAATAAAAAAGGATGAAATTAGCGCAGCTAGTATGCACAAAGGTTAATGAGAGGTTGACAATGCTAAAAAGTCACTTTCGATAGCCTTCGATAGCAACGGTGTTTGCTCCAACGCCTGGTCCTAGTAAACAGTAAAAGTGAGAAGTGAAAATGATAGGTCATCACTAGAAATTTATAAAAAATGTGGTTAGTGGAGACTTTCCTTGAAAGGGGTCTTTGTGCAAAGACCACCACATCACGTGGTTTGTACAAGGACCTTCATTTGCATGAACTACCCCACGTCATCCAGTTTGCATGAAGGGGTTTGAACGGTTCAGGTGAATACTCCCATTCACATAAAGGGGTTGAAAATGAAACGTTTTCAATTGTACAATTTTTATTCCTAGGCAAAAGCAAGACATAGTTTTGTGGAATCACTTGCATACCATCTTTTCTATTATTTCAATTGATATTCACATCTCCAAACCTTTTCATGGTGATTTTTCACTAATGGTTATGAACATTCCTTGGGTGCAACCATGAGACTAAATGAGGGCCTTCTCTTTAGGTTTTGTCACTACTTTGCTACTTTCCACTTAGCTTTAGACTTTTTACTTTCATGAATGAAAGGTTCTTCCACTTAGTGGAAGGATGCCAATAATGATCACTTGACTAGATCAAGGTTCCTTTGTCATCTAAGAATATTCTTTATGTGTGCCTAGATGATAATGTGACCTTGGCATTCTCCATTGGTCACTCTCTTGCTTCAAATTTGATTGCCTCAATTACAGACTCTCTAGTGACATGATCAACTCCTATTACATGCTTGAATCTTATTGATATAGAGACTTCATTTTCTTATCCTCCTTTTATGGTTAAAACATGTCTCCAAATTGGTTCTCTCATTGTCCCTCCTATGGTTATGGTTGATCCCCAAGTGGGGATGTGACAAATTTTTTTCAAGGATAATGAAGTCCTTGATGATTATATTGCTTGGTCTTTAGTTTGTAGGATGAGGAAGGTTTATCCTCTTCTTCTCTTTCTCTTTTGTGTTTCATGAAAGAGGATCCTCAAATATAGGGTCTTGACCCTTGTTTCCCACCGATTCTTTTCTCTGGTCAAAAGCTTCTAGTTTCTAGTTCTTTTTCTTTCTAATCTCACATCTTGTGGGATTCATCCTATTTGCCATGATGGTTGTTCTGTAACAAGCCTAGGCCCTTCATGTGCTTATCTAATCAAAACTTTAGAGAAAATGAGATATTTTATTAACTTTTAGAATTTAAATGGCCTTAGCAATACACCTACACTAGCAGTTGATCTTCATATTCTTTATATTTTAAATCATAATTTTAAAACCACAAAATTAAAAAAAATATGTTGTTTGATTTAAATTGGTTACATCATCCAAGTAAACTGTCATATAGCCTATTTTGTAGTACATTGCACTTATATTTTTATTTTATATCAAACAAATGCTTTTTAATATGACATCTGTGTGTTATTGTTTAAACTATTATATTAACAAAATCATTCTCTATTATAGATTTTTATTAACGATAGTATAGCCCATTTTATAGTACATCATAGTTATAAATGGAAATATTTTGATTTTAGATGAAAGAAATATTTTTAAGTATCATATCAATATGGTAAAGTTTAAATTCTGATAAATTCATATAAAATTGGAAATAGACTACATCTAATAAATACGTTACCAAAATAAATATTTTACAATAAATTAATATAGTATTTATGTAATCATGTTCTTTTATCCATTAAGGGTCTGTTTGGTTGTTGGAATTAAATAACACTGGAATTGTTAAATTCCAGTATTTGACAATTCTAGAAGTTTTAAATCTGGAAAATGATTTTTGGAATATGGCTGGAACCATTAGGTTCACCTAGAATTCACTTGGAATTCATAATGAGAAGATGAAAAATGTTGTTTGCATATGGAATTCAAAATATTATAAATTTTTCCTTACTTCCAATTCCCATTTAAGTTAAACTGGAATTGATTTTCCAATTTCACCTATTTGGATGGAAGATTCAAATGCAGGTTTTGGGGGTAAATGGGAATTAACAAATCCCTATTCTAGTTTCATGTTTTGAACACAGACATTGAAAATGTCAATTCTGGGATTTGACAATCCCATTTCTAATATAATTCCAATAAACAAACATAGCCTTAAGGGAATCAATTTTCTTACAAACAAACTCGAAGACACTTGATAAAATTAGTCATGCATCTAAAAGATCAAAGCCTCTAGTAGGAAAAGACAAACATTGTATCTCATTCCTCCAATTAATAAAATGAGCTGAAGTATCTCACATAAGCTTATAAATCATCAAGGCATTATATTTTCATCTTCTTTTTTCCCATACATTATATTATAGCAAAAGAAGATCTACATAACTAATTTTTCATGATAGAGAGCTGCCTAAATTCCAACACTATGTGATAGTGATTATCACTGATAGAAAAGAAAAGCATATAGCTCTGTGTAGTTCTTATAGCATTATTCTCTACATCCACATACATGGACTATCATTGATAGAAAAGAAAATCATATAGCTATGTGTAGTTCTTATAGCATTAGTCTCTACATCCACATACATGGACTAGACATATGTATTGGATTTTTCTCCATCCTAAATTTCACCATTTGTATTTGTAACCAAACTTTTAATATAAAATTACATATAAGATTGTTTTGTTAAGCACAAACATTGAACCCAAAAGGGTGTGATTTAAAATTACATCATTTTTATCTTCTTATAACTCAAATATTTATATGCCAAAGATGTAATTTATTTTTTAATAGTTTATGAAGCATAAAGGTTGGTGGTAGATGAATGGTTTGGAACTTATGAGAATAGAGAAAGTATGAATTCCATTCCAAGAATTTTCAGATTTTTAGAAACTCTAAAATAAATATTTAACCAACTTCACTTCTTGACAAGATAGAGGATAATATATGATATGTACATATTATACATCATTGAACATGACATATTTTGAACTATAAAGTAGAACCCTAGACAATGAAGTGCTGGTGCCTAATTTGAAACCCTAATTAATGTAAATAAACTTCAAAAATATAATTATATGTAAATCTCTCCAGAAAGAACTTTTGAATTTTAATCCATATAATATTCCTATCAAACAGCTTACGAAGGTTAATAATAAAATACCAACAACAAGTTTTTATTTTGAAGAAGCCATCGCTTATTCACAAAAGCCAAGCTTTAATAACTTCTGTAAATTGTGCATATGCTATTGCTATAAAATAAACAATCCCATGATTTTAGTAATGCGTACAAGGACCACAATTAAATTAAGAGTGTCAAGACGACCATATCCGCTTGCATTTTAACTATAGTAAGAGTTGCAGTTTTCAAAGGAGAACTTTGAGGACATTAATAATTTTATAACAGTGTGTAGACTTTTTAAGTCTGAGGTCTAGCATCCCCAGTCTTCTGGCTTCCTTGACTGCTAAGATAAGTGGCCCAAAAGAAGATCAAATGCAAGCTGTAATGATGGGTAGTCATTCCATTTTATATAATTTTTACCACCGTACCAGAGGAGTTCCTTTTGTTTTTTTCTTAGTTTTAGTTCTCTCTTTCCTATACTTTATAAGCTATTGAATAATAACAGTGCACATGAAACATTCCATACAAAAGAAATACATTTACTTTCAACTCTAATACCTATAATTACAGAGCTCCTCATTCTCAATAGGGGTAGTCATGGAGAGTAAAACAAAAATGAAACAAAGGCTTAGAAGCCAACACAGTTATTTATGCTGGTAATACCTCCATCAACCACCAAATTGTGACCACTAACATACTTGGCTTCATCACTAACTAGATATAAAGCTGCTTCTGCTATGTCTGTGGCTCTCAGAGTTTGGCCCTTCAAATTTGCAAGACTTTTTACAAACTCTTCAATTTTCTGCTCTTGGTCATCAACAACATCATACATTTCTCCCTCATATTTTCTCCATGCATTTATCAACATAGAGGTTGCTACCCCAAAAGGAGATATGCAATTGACCCTAATCCCATACTTTCCCAACTCACAGGCAACATTTTTGGTGAGACCAACAATGGCATGCTTGGATGCAGTGTAAGCATGAGGCCCAAGCCCCCCTTGGACACCTGCAACACTTGCTGTAGAAATAATGCACCCACTTCTTCTTGGAACCATTGTTCTGGCAGCATGTTTCATCCCAAGACAAATTCCCTTCACATTCACACCCATCACATTGTCAAACTCCACTGCATCAAAATCCATTATACTCTTCCTTTTAGCCTGCTCTCCAAGGATTCCTGCATTGTTAAACAAGATATCTAGCCTCCCATATTTAGAGATTGTCATGTTTACAACATGGGCAACATCCTCTTCATTGCTTACATCACAATGCATGTATGTCACTGCAGGAGACAAAGACTCAGACACCATCTTCCCTTCATGGTCTTCAATGTCTGCTATTACAACATTTGCCCCATGTTTTACAAATAGCCGTGTGGATGCTTCCCCAATACCTCTTGCCCCTCCTGTGATTATGGCTACTTTTCCCTCTAGCCTGCAACCAATATCTTCAACCATCAGTTGATTGACAGAATTCCATTTACATTTCAATTTACGTAAATATCAGTTGTTTGATTATATCTAAACTGGGTCATGGGTAAGAACTCAGAAGAACTCAGATATGTTATAATGTTAATAGATATTCTAATCTTACGAGTGTCAATATGAGACCAATACAATTTTGTAAGTATCCATAAATATCAATATCAATATCTCTAGAAAGTATATTAGAAATCAAGTATGAAAGATCTAGAATCACAACTTAGAATTTCATTAGAATTGCAACTTAAGAATTTTAACCAAACACAACTTGAAATTCCATATTATTACCAAACAAAACTTGAAATTCCATATTATTGACAACATAGATAGAACTTATAAACTGAGAAAGAATGAGGGTATCTGAATTCTTACCTTCTGAAAGATGGCTGATAGTTACCATTGTCCTCTGGTTTTATGGGGTCTTTCAAGTAACCATCGTTATCAATATCTGAGATGATATTGGGCACCATTGAACGACAGCTTTCGTTGTTCTCTGAAACACTGTGATCAGGAACCATATTGTGGGTATTCCAATCTGAATAATAATTTACACTTCTCTCAGAGGCAACCTTCACTGCCATAAGTCTGAAAAGTGTAGAAAAGATCTGCGCCTTCACAGATGATCAAATAGCTCAGAAGGGAAAGGAGGCGTCTGCAAAGAGAAAACAAAATTCTAAGCAGAAATTCAATAACTAAAAGTTGAAGCCCAACTACAAAAATTTACAGTATACGTGGTGGTAACCTAATAAATAGCTTCTCAGAGTATGATCATGGTTGTCCGACAATAAAAATGATTCTCTCCTATAATAATAATAAGATTCCATACATTGATTTATTTAGATCGGAGGAGTGCCCTAGAATAATGTGTAACTACGTAAATAGCCAACACGTTGCTAGAAATTCTTGAAGAGACAACTTTCTCCGATCAGGTGGTTATTCTAATGTCTATTCCATGTGCCTCGGCCTCAACATATTCGTAAATAGCAAACAGAGCGATAATGACAGTGGGACTGGGACCAACGCCATATGCCATTTGTAGACATTAAAACCTAAAATTATTAGTTACCATGCATTACTCTATTTAGTAAAGATGGACAATAACCAAAAATAAATAGTAGTTTTTCATTTTAAATGGTAGAACAATTAGAGGCCCCAGAATATGTGGAAGAAATAAAAAGTTGTGTAACTGCAGTACAATCATAATAACATAAGCTATAAAATCTATTAAAAAATATTTTAATTTGTTAAAAATTGTTGAAAGATAGACTTTTGTTCTAAATTATGCATATATAATACGCACAATGTATATTACTTGCAAATCAAGTTTTTAACATTGATTATATAACATTATATGTATTCTTAACTTAAAATGCTAACTTTGAACTAGTTTTACATTTCAAAACTCTAACTTAACTATATGACTTGACTTGAGTTGATAATATATCATAATATTTATCCTAGACTTGTAGTTCAAGCTACTAACTTGACTTATACTCCAACTTAGAATTGTCGTGACTAATACATCTTATATGAATGGTAATCTAAACATTAAAATATTTGTATAATGAAAACTTTGGAGACAATATTACATTTTCTAATGATCCCTCCTTCCCTCCTTATATTACTATGGATTTTATCTTGAATTGGTAATTCTTTTATTACTTTATTTTTTCAATTTTCATTCTATGATATTAATTTGTAATTGTATGCATATGTTTTGATTATTTTCTTTAAGCATAAAACAATTCATGTTTATTTTCTTTTGTAACTTACATAAGATACTTTTAGATCACACTTTCAGATCACTTTTAACTGTAGGAATGGATACAATACGATATTACAAAAATATTTCAATTGATATTACCAACATAACTTGTTAGTGTACTTTTAGAACTCAAATGCACAAACATGGCAAGAGATAGTTATGGTTATAAAATTGCATGCATATTCAACCTCACAATGAGATCCCTTTTTATCATATATAATTACATTTAATTCTTATTGATAGAGTAAGACAATAATTGAAACAACAAGAATCTAATCAGTGCAAACAAAACCTTAAGTTTTAAATTAAAAAAGACCTAATGAATGAAGTTGAAATAAGGAAGGTAGAACAAATATTGAAGGATAATCCTCAATAAATAAAATTAGAGAAACCTGCCTCTCCATTAATGGAATAAAATTAAATCAAAATTTTTGTCTTTAGAAAAGATATGAAATAAGTAAACTAAGAACATGTTTGTGGTAAAAATAAGATTGTAATTTTTTTTCTTAATGTTTCACCCTTTTATTCTTCACTAAAAAAAATTATTTGAAAACTAGATTATGAACACTAGATTTATAATCTTGATCACACTTTTTAAAATTTGAGTGCATAAGCATCACAACTTACTTATCAAAATTTATCTTTTATTAATGTTAGGAAAAAGTAGCCACTATTGACTCTTTTCAACCCTCAATTTCTACGCAGCCAACCCAAAGTATCAACATTTTAAAAAATGAAACCTTCTTTTAAAAAAAAACAAATTTAATCCATTTTAATTGTATAAACTATGGGGATTTTTTTCCATATTAGCATGTAGGGAATAAAAAATATCAGCAAACTCCTTACTCCCATCTGTATCCAACAAGCTTTGGTAGAATTCTTTAAGATCTCCAAATATGATTAGGGATAATTTTGGATAGTTAATGATAGAAATATTGGAGATTAGAAAAGAAGAATTAAAACCCAAATAAAATAGAAAACTTATAACTACGATAAAAATATTTTATAACATATTCAAATAAATTCATTTTTTGCACTTGTTTCTCCACCCCTCCCCAACAAATCACTCATGTAGACCTCTATATATATATATCATCTTTCGAAAGACCATCTTTCAAACCATTAATTGAGATGAAGAAGTTATATGCACAAGCCTAGAGATCACAACACATCATCAAGATGCTAGCCAATTAATAAACCAAAAATGTTTCCAAACTTTTTAATACATCATTACCATCTCAAACACCAACAACTACTACTAGCAATCATTTAGTAAGAATTTAATTTCCCTCTAATAGACATTATCACCACCTCTCAATTGTTAGGTCAAAGTTAATCTATCTATATTGTATACATTAAATCATTTATTTAATATTATAATATTATTTAATGTTTTGATTTTATATATATATATATATATATATATATATATATATATATATATATATATATATATATATATATATATATATATATATATATATATAAAAAGGTACATCAATAAAAACATATGTTCATTAAATAAATAAAAAATTACTTGGATTTTTAGATATTAATAACTAATGTAGTAGATTATTTGCAAGCTTAATTTTAAGATTTAGAGATAGAAAGTTATACTAACTTCTTTATTATATTCTATTTTCAACAATTCAATTACATGATCGATATTTTGGTGTTCGAAACTTTATGTTGAAGTTGATAAATACAACCTCATAGAACCTAGTGAACACATGCACACAAATAATATGCCATGTGCAATAAACCCTAAAACACACAAAAGGTGTTCTTAAAGCCTGAAGAAAAATAATGTATGATGCAATAATTTGATAATTACAAAGAGATCAATCCTTAATAAAGGAGATAAAAAAACCCTAATACAAGTCCTAAAGGATGCATACATAAAATAAAAAGAATTAGTAAATGCCTAAAAAAGCTTCCTAAATTTATCTTAATTGAAAATAGTTCAAAAGGTGACTTAAATAATTAATAAAATATGATTAAATTATTTAAGTTAAATAACCATTTACTCTAACACCCCTCTTTAAGATACACTTAGGGAGTATCTAAAAATCTAAGTGCATGAATGCAACTACATGCAATAATGCAAAATTGACTCTCAGCAACAAGGCCTGATGAGGTACCCAATCACAACCAAATCTCTACAAAGCAAAGAAAAGGAGAAAACCCAGTGGGGAAAAACCCCTCTCCAAAAAGAGATAGAAAAAAAGGTACAAATGCAATGTCTCAATAGACTCTCTAAATACCATAAGTACAACCAACCCCTTCATGAGAGAGGATTGAAACTCCAAAGCCCCCCCATAATACAAGAACGCAAACCCTAGCACAAATCTAAAAGATGGAAAGCTTGAAAAGGGAGAAATTACTTCAAACAATTCTCTATGTACCTGGTAAATTTTATGATAAAATAAACTATAAATATAGAAAGAGTGTTCAAACACCTTCCCAACGCCTTTTTGTTTGTGAAAAATAGAGTCCATATGCAAAAGTTACACCCTCGAATGTGAAAAAACTAGGTCTAACTGTTATTGGAAATAAATACAAAAAAATTAGGAAAATTAACCTACACCACTGGATCAGGCTCAGAATCAATGTTTTGATGATATCTCATTTGCCCAATTTTGAGCATGTATGACAAAGTTATGGGCAAAAATCTAACATTTGCTCTTTTTGACAAAAAGGTCAAACTGTGACAAGTTGACAACCACCAAATTATAGCTCGTGGCCTGTTGATGTCAAAGCCTACACATGTAGGCATACCTTCCTACACAGTCAATGTACATGCACATGCAGGTGTACCTTCTAGAAAATAATAAAGTTTTTAAAAAAAAAACTTTATTAAAACGTCAAAAACTTTTACAAAAAAAATTTGTGTGCTGATTTTTTTTGAAGTAACTTGCACGTAAATGTTTATTTATGACAATGGTGTCTAGGCGCTAATGTCAGTGCTAGTATAGATTTTCCTTGTAAAACATGCAACCCCAAAAATGTGTTTAGATTTTTACATTATCTAAAATTGACAAATTTTATATAGACTTAAGGGTTTTGGGGCATTTTGAGCTCAATGGTGAGGTCCCTTTTATGCCAAAGTGCCCATATTTTTTAGCTACCTCTAGATCTATATCATAGACAAACCTAAGCTTTCAAGACATGATCTTTCAAAAGATGAAAATGAAGTGGTAGATCTAAAGCTCTGATACATGTTGAAGTTGAGAAATATGACCTCACAGAACCTAGTGAACACCTGCATGCAAATAACCTATCATTTGCAAGAAACCCTAAAACACATAAAAGGTTCTCTAAAGGCTTGAAGAAAAATAATGTGTAATGCAATAATTTGATCATTACAAAGAGATCAATCCTTTATATAAAGGAGATAAAAAACACTAATGCAAACCCTAAAGGATGCCTGCCTAAAATAAAAGAATTATTAAATGCCTTAAAAAGCTTCCTAAATTTAGCTTAAGTGAAAATAGGAAATAGTGACTTAATTAATTAATTAATCAATATGATTAAATTAATTAAGTTAAATAACCTTTTACTCCAACACTTCAATTTCTTTATTATAATCATAATACATTGTAATTACCTTCTAATTTTGTTTTCATTAATTTTACATTCTTCAAATTAAAAAACAATTCTATTACATAATTATTATTTTAAACAAGAGATATTGTGTTAGGTTTCTAACATTTTATAGTGAGTGCAACTAGTTTTGTTGTCTAATAAATTAGTTGATGTTAGAAATATCATTTAACAAGAGAAAATAAGTTAAAGTTAATGTTATCAAGATAAAAGATTATTTATGTATTGCCTTACCTTGAAAATGACTAAAATGATGTATATAACTAAGGAGAAAGATCCTAACGACTCTTACAATGAAAATCAGTAACCTATATATTTGTGATTTGTTGTGGCTTGTTTATAGACTTTAAATACTATGTTCAATAGTAGAGTAGATGATTTTAGTGTTAGTAGTAGATAGATCATGACTAGAGATATTAAATACTTTTTTCTATTTTATTTTAAATATTTTTATTAACCATTGTCAACATGAACCAATAGAAGGAAATATAAATGACATTTTTACAATTACTTAATATGAAAAATTAAATATAAACTATAAGATTGTTGCTCTTTTTAAAAAATTATATATACTCATCGAATAAATTAATAAAATAAATTGAAAACACTAGATATAGTAGTAATCATCTTTAGTAAGAATAAAAAATATATTAAAAATATATAATTTTTTATTAGCCTTTAATAAATATTTTCTTTTATTGTGGATACTAAAATAATTCAACTAATAGATATAAATTTTAATAAATTTATTATTAATTATTTAATCACAAATTCTCATGTTTTTACTACTTGAGTTTTCACTAAATTAAAATTTAATTTAAATATGATAAAATAAATAAATAGTACTTATTGATTCCAAACTTTCCAATAAAAATAACAGACAATAAATAAACTAAAGAGTGACATGAATATAAGCTTGCATTATTAACTTTTCGATAGTCAAAATAGAAAAAACAATTAAAATATTTCATAACTCTCATCCACTAAGAAAACTGTGACAAATTTCATTGGGTAGACTAATAAATTAATTAATGATATACATTATAAATTTTTGGTCAAAATATTTTAATTATAACATTTCATTGATTCATTTATTATTATCAAATAATAAAATCTAAGAAGATATTAATATTTATTAAAAAACTAAAAATAAACCTTTACAAAATAAAATACATCATGAAAGACTAACAATAATTGAATGTCTATCTAGCTGTATTCCCAAAACCGAGACCTAGCCCTCATTCTCCACTGTTTGCTTTCATAACGGAGGCCATTCTTTCATATTGTTTTCATTAAAAGAGAAAGCAAGACAGCCGTTAAATGATACTGCTATAAAATAGAAAGATAAAGGGAATAACTTTGGACTCAAACTTTTAAGATGCTGAGCTTTAATATAGAGCGATGTGAGATTCTACTCTAGAATTTACCATGATTTGATTGAAATTAATATCAAGTATTAAATAACTAAAATAAATGTGATTAATGTTTTTTAATGTTTGTTTGTTTGTTTGACTAGTTCGAATAATGAATTAATTAAGATAGATGTTTTTGTTATTAAGAATATACTTTTGTTTTCAATTTAAGTTGAGCTTAAAAAAAAAGAGTTAAATGATTTGATTGTTTTATAAATTGTTTGGTTGATCTTACATTCATTCTAAATAAAGATTTACAAACACATACATATGAATGAATGTAATACTATTTTATTCACAAAAGTAAATCTATTATGAGCTCACAATTTGCACTTCCATACAATGAAGTTCCATTTTATAAATGATTATATGGTTAGGATAAATGAGTTTTTGTTCCTAAGAATATATTTCATTTTCATTTGACTTGTCAAACCAAATTTGAGTTAAAAATATGAGCTCATCAATGTTTCATGATTTGAGTTGACTCTCAAATTATTTGGGTCATTATGACCTTACATCCACTCTAGATAGATACTTGCAAGCATGAAAATATAAAAAAATATAACACTCTTCTATTCACCAAAATATATCTTATATGAGCTTACAATTTGTACTTCCATGCAATAAAGTTACATCTTATACATAATTAAAGATGACATAACGATAAGAGCTCAATCTATTGAATACCAAAAAAGGAATTTGTGTCTACTTGGAAGTCCATGTGTTCCAGCTAGTGTTTCCAGATGCAAACAAAGGTTTTAGCATTTAAAAGATAATTCTCATAGCTTTTATAGATTTTTCAAGTGACAAAATCTAATTTTTTTTTATAAGAAAATAATTGTATATTCACTTAACTCAATCTCCATTTCTCTTTCAAAATTTTAACTTTTATCATTAATAAATATTGAACTTTAAAATTGTTTCTAACTAATTATCTTTTTCTTCCATGAAAACATTCTTGAGCACTTCTTCTATTGACTTGTTTCTACCAACCATCATTCTAGATATCTAGTATAGGTAGGTACTCTTCTAAATGTTATAAATAAAACTATAATGATGAAATAATTGACATCTATGGAAAACCTAAAAATCTCTACACCCTTTTCTATGAAAATAAAAATTGATCAATACTTTAAATTAAAAAAGATAATATATAGATCTACAATCTTGGGTGCATGTCCAAGGAATGAGGAAACATGCAAATCTAGAGTCAAAGAGAGTTTTTGTGAACTAAATATCATTTTCATCTTGATATTTTATGTAGAAAATACTCCTTCAAGACCTATGAAACCTTAGGAATGTAAGGAAATCATATTCTACATTAATGGACCTAGTTGGGATTTGACTGTTGAGATGGAAATGCACCTATAAAATCCACTAAACAATATCATAGAGATGACATAGAAGATAGGGTTCTATAAATTTCATTGATCACAATAATTTTGGGAAACACAAAGGAAAATACCATGTAATCATGAAATGACATTGTCTAAACTAAAACTATTATTTTATTCTTTGGTCCCTTCAAAGTTCTAGGACTTGATGAATTTCTTCTAAATTCTTTCCATGAATTTCAAGAAATTGGCAAGGATGGCATCATTATTGGTGATAAAGATTTTGTTTGCATTTGTGAAAAAACATTGAACATTTAGATTCAACATTTAGATTCAAAATTCTTATTTTCTAGAATTTTTCAGATTTTGAAAATGAAAGCTCCCACTCCTACTCCCACTGTTCCCTTCACTCCCATCGTGCCTGCTAGGGTCTCTGCAATGACAACATCTCTTCTATTTGCGGATGGTGCTGGGTTGCCTACAGAGCCTCAAGATGCTTCCCCTGCGAGTCTTGTGGTGCCCTCAGTGTAGGGTTGTCTTCCCTCAGCGACCCAAAAACCCAAGGTTTGTGGTCGCTCTACTTTGTCTAGACGCTCTCGTAGTGCTTTCCCAGTTTGCAATCACATTTCCATGGAGTTGGATGAGGAGACTCTTTTTGAAATCGATGTTATAGCCTCTTTCTTTACTTCACATGGTTTGATTTGCAGATTTAAGGGTCACTAGCCTTGTCTGACCGATCTTCATTCTTGGATCTCCAAGAATTGGGAGCCCCTAATTACTGGTACAGTCCACATATTTCCTATGGCTAAAGGTTTTTTTGTGGCTAAATTTGAAAATGGTGTGGATAGAAAAAATATTTTGTGTGAATTTTTTTTAGCTAGGATGATCGCTTTATGTTGATGTTAAAACCTTGGCATCCCGACTTCTCACCATCTTATGAATCATTTGATAAGCAACCCATCTGGGTTAGGCTTCCTCATCTCCCCCTCCATCTTTGGATTGATTCTCTTCTGGAGACTGTGTGGGATGCCATTGGGGATATGTTAATGGTGGATGAGAAATCTTCTGATTTGTTCCACTCTACATATGCTCGTATCTTGGTGGATATAGATATTTCTGAAGGCCTGCCATCAAAGATTAAACTTTATTCTCCTCAGGGTAGAAGATAGATTCAACAATTGGACTATAAAGGCCTCAGCTTCAGATGCAAAAGATGCTTTAAGATTGGTCATGTTGCTTCTCAATGTGATCTTCATAAACTAAAAAAGAACACCTTATGGTGGCAGGGTGCTACTTCTCAACACTATACAGTGGAGAAGGTGTCTTCCCATTAGAGATTTTTGTAGGTCGTTGAGAAGGATTGCTCCGTGTCTTCTGTGGTGGATCCTGTGCCTACTATGGTTGCTGGCCTTGATTCTAGTCTTCCTCTTGTTGGTTCTTCTCTAGCTCCTTCTTTGTTAGCTTGAGTTGTTTGCCCTTCTACTTGTTCTTTTCCAGATCCTTCTTTGCTGGATGGAGTTGGGCCCCCTGTTGGTAGTTTAGTGGGTGTTGTTTCTGTTGTCCCAGTTGGTGTTTTGGTTGGTGCTAGTTCTGAAGGTGTAGATCCTCTTTTACTTAATCCCTTGGTTGGGAGTAATGCTAGTCCTTCCTTTGCTGGGCATTTTGTTGGTTGTTCCAACACCTCTTCTGTAGGTGTTGGCTCTTTAATCTTGGATTCACTGTGTTGGCAAGATGAGGCTGCTAGAGTTGAAGAAGGGTGGATCACAGTTAAAGGTAAACAATCTAAGCGATCCTCTTCTTCTTTTGACATGACCCTTCAGTCCCGTAAGAAGGGATAAAATTTTTAGTCCCCTCTCCTTTATATGCTATTTTCCTTTATTTTATCTAGCGCAATAGACTGGGGGTTTTAGCTGGATGACTTTCTTTGGCAGTATTTCTTTGTGAGGGGTTTGGGCTATCTAAGCTTTTATTTTGGCTAGACTGTTGGTTTGATGGAACTCTTATAGTTTTATCTTAAGTTCTATTATTGTAAAGGGTTTTAGGGCCCCTTCAAAACTTGTTGTTACCTTAATGAAAACATTTATTGATGGAAGCTTCCTTGCATCATTTTGGAGAATAAAAAAGGTTTCATCTATGTAAGAATTTTTTGGGATGTTATGACAACTCATAATGAAAGATATCATAGAGGATGAAGTTAAAGATACTATTTTTTCCTTTTGATCTTCCAAAGCTAGATGACTTGATGGATTTCCTCTAACAAATTTTGAAGAATTTTAGGAAATTTCCAAGGATGACATCATCATTGTTGCTAAATAATTTTTTCATTTAAGAAAAATACTCAAATAAATAAAATCTACATTATTGTTCTATTATAGAGAGTGTTAAGGAATGTCAAGTAGTGGACCAACATGAGTGGAGTTAGGGTTTGAAGTGTATAAGAACATGATGAGAAGGGTGATGTAGCATATGATGGGTGTGTTTTTGGGAGTTATATGTTCTTGGTGAGGTTACTGAGCTAGATTTGGTATGGTTCTCTTGGTGTGAAATTTACTAGTGGCACATAGTCAAGCCTGATGTCCTTAGCAATATGATGCCCTGGTAAATCACTTTCCAGTTGTGCCATTTGTGGGTGTTGTTTTATTTTTTAGGTTTCCTATTTTGTTTGGTGTGAAGGGTAGTATTTTTTCCCACCTCTTCTATGTCTCTTTTCTTCCCTACTTGAGGAAGTGTTTAGTTAGAAGGAGAAGGATATGTTGGAGTAGGCATTTGGTTTTTGTTGAATGTGTGAGAGAGTTATACTTAATTCCTATTTATAATAACACTTCTAATTTTGCATCTATTGTGCTATTAAGGATATTTGCACTGGTTTCCAAGGACATATTGTGTGGATCTTTTCTTTTTGATGGCTTCTTCTTAGGGTATATAATGAGTTATCTCTTCCCTTTCCTTCATCCTTGGGGGGAAATTTTTCATTTCTCAATCTCTTTTTCTTATCTAAGGACTCACATTCTCTTAGTTATATGGTATTTGTTTATCACATGATATATTTTATTGCACGAAGCTATTTTTTTACACAAGGATCTTCTCTTTTTCAGGAGATTTACATCCCAATATTAAAACCTTTTCCTTGCTTTCAAGAAAATGTCTATCCTAAACAAATACCCCTACTTGGGGGATTGTAGTATGTTATCCTTCATCAAGAATCCCTTTTTCACCTAACAATGGGGGGCTAAAAGGGTGTATTTGTGTTCTCCTCCCCTTCTTTGCCTTGAATATGTTTGTGGACAAGGCTTTTGAGGATACCTGTTTTGAAAGACTCAAACCAAACAAAGATTAGATTTTAGTCTAGCATGAAATCAATCCAAAACAAGAAAACTCTAAGCTAAGCCACCTTAGATTGAGCTTAAATAGGTGCACCCAAGCACTATTTGATTTGCTCATTCTTAAGGGGATGTGGGTGTGCTCTCTAAGAACTTGGAGCATACTCCTTATGCATTTTAGGATGGACTGAGATCCATGAAAACCTCATAAATGGCACAAAATAGGTATAGAACACCTGATTTGCCCCTAAGGCCTCAAGGATCCAAATGATGCTGAAATGAAGATTAAGCTACATGATGTTTATGCTAAGATTGATTTTAGACCAAATAGAGATGTGATATGATGCTATGCTTATGGAAAACAATGGAAGAAACTAGGCTAATCCATTAAATCTATGCTAAGATGTGTTTTAAGAAAGCTTGAAAATGATGAGAGACTAACAATTAGTATTGATTATCCTATGTCTAGAGCTAAATGAGCATGATAACAATGCTTGAAATAAAAGGTGTATGGTTATTTTGCTCTTGGAAATGAGGAGCATTTATACGATTTGGGAAGGACGAATGAGTGGCCAGGATCAAAATCCTTAAGAGAGGCCAAGATTCATTTAAAGGGGATCACATGGATTGTGCTAGTTCAGGGCCACCTCCTTGTGACAAGTGTCATAAGGGCATTGGGTTGAAAGATGGGAGGGATGTGCACAATTTGGGAAATGTGCCTAAGGTCAAAGGGTGTAAGAAAGGGGTGAGGGGCTTCTTAAATGCATGATAAATGCATGTAAGAGGGATAAGGAGGCCTTAAATGCACTTAATGCATGTAAGAGAAGTTTCTAGAAGTTGGTTGACTTTGGGTTAAGCTTAGGAGTTTGCTAACCTTGGTTAGGGAATCTGACAGGATTAGGGGGGAGATTAGGATTAGGATTAATATTTAATCTGAATTAAATATTCTTGAGTTGGGATTAGGATTAGGAAATGATGGGATTAGCCTTTAATCGAAATTAAAGAAGGATTAGAAGATTCTGGAAGAGGTTAGTGGTCTTAAGGAAATTGGCCAAGTTTTGGGCAAAAAATAAATAAATAATTTATTTTGGGATTTTTGGTCAATTTATTAATTAAATAATTAATAAATAGGGGAATAATGTTTAAATAAGATTTAAACATTTTTGGGAGGGATTCCTTAATTAAATATTTTTAATTAAGGTAAAGGGATTTAATGACATAAAAATAAATTAATTAATTAAATAAATAAATAATTAATAAATAATGATGTCATCAGGGATTTTTCAGAAAATAAAAATAATTTATTTTCTAAAGGATTTTTAGGTGTCTACATTTTGCCCCTCTTTGATGTGATGCCACAAGTGGCATGGCGTCAAAGACAAGAAAATAAGATGCCCAAGGCTAGAATTTAGAGGAATAAGGGGTTGTGCCCCTTATTCCACCTGGCGTGCCAGAATGTGGACAAGGCTTTTGAGGATACCTATTTTGAAAACACTCAAGCCAAACAAACATTAGATTTTAACCTAGCATGAAATCAATCCAAAACAAAGAAAACTCTAAGCTAAGCCACCTCAGATTGAGCCTAAACAGGTGCACCCAAGCACTGTTTGATTTGCTCTTGCTTAAGGGGATGTGGGTGTTCTCTCTAAGCACTTGGAGCATGTTCCTTATGCATTTTAGGATGGATTGAGATCCATAAAAACCCCATAAATGGCACAAAACAGGTATAGAACACCTGATTTGCCCCTAAGGCCTCAAGGATCAAATGATGCTGAAATGAAGATTAAGCTACAATAATGCTTATGCTAAGATTGATTTTAACCACATAGAGATGTGGTGATGATGATATGCTATGTAAAATGAGGAAATAAACTATGTTAATCCATTATTACTAAATTAGGATGAGCTAAAATGCTTGAAAGTAAGCTAGATTAAGATGATTATGCTAAGTCTAGAGCTAAATGGGCATGATAACAATGCTTGAAATGAAAGGTGAATGGGTATTTTGCTCTTGGAAATGAGGAGTATTTATAGGATTTCCCAAGGGGGAATGAGTGGCCAAGATCAAAATCCTTAAGAGAGGCCAATATTCATTCAAAGGGGAGCACATGGATTGTGTTAGTTCAGGGCCACCTCCTTGTGACAAGTGTCATAAGGGCATTGGGTTGAAAGATGGGAGGGATGTGCACAATTTGGGAAATGTGCCTAAGGTCAAAGGGTGTAAGAAAGGGGTGAGGGGCTTCTTAAATGCATGATAAATGCATGTAAGAGGGATAAGGAGGCCTTAAATGCACTTAATGCATATAAGAGAAGTTTCTAGAAGTTTGTTGACTTTGGGTTAAGCTTAGGAGTTTGCAAACCTTGGTTAGGGAATGTGACAAGATTAGGGGGGAGATTAGGATTAGGATTAATATTTAATCTGAATTAAATATTCTTGAGTTGGGATTAGGATTAGGAAATGATGGGATTAGCCTTTAATCGAAATTAAAGAAGGATTAGAAGATTCTGGAAGAGGTTAGTGGTCTTAAGGAAATTGGCCAAGTTTTGGGCAAAAAATAAATAAATAATTTATTTTGGGATTTTTGGTCAATTTATTAATTAAATAATTAATAAATAAGGAGGTAATGTTTAAATAAGATTTAAACATTTTTTGGAGGGATTTCTTAATTAAATATTTTTAATTAAGATAAAGAGATTTAATGGCATAAAAATTAATTAATTAATTAATGATGATGTCATCAGGGGTTTTTTAGAAAATGAAAATAATTTATTTTCTAAAAGATTTTTAGGTGTCTACAATGTTATCTTTGTTTAATAACTCCTCTTGAAAGTAGATGTCTTGTAACCAAGATCTCTTCCTTTCAAGGGTATTTTCGCACTCGCATATATCCTTTCATGATTATCTATTTCTTGGTTAATTTAAGGGCTTGCACTCTTTGCTAGGGTTATAGCATACATTTTTGTTTTAAGCATATCTCCTTGTTGTTGGAAGTAGGTATCCTTGTTCTCTTTTCTCATAAGGATGGGGGCATATATGTGGCCTCCTTATAAAGTATGAAACCTTATTAATCCCTAAGGAGATAATAATTTCCTTAGGATTGATTATCCTTATTGATCCCTAAGGAGACAATTCTTTCCTTAAGATTGATTGTTCTTATTGATCCCCAAGGATAAAATTATTTCCTTAGGACTAAATATTTTTATGGATCCACATGGAGAAAATGATTTCTATAAGATTGATCCCCTAAGCCTCCCATATGTGAAAAATTTAATAAGAAACCCCCATGCACAAAATTTTCAAGGTAGAATTGACTAGCATAATGTGACTTTCTAGAACATCAATTCTCCTTCCCTTTTTCTTTTGGATGAGTGAAACTAACATAACAAAAATTTCTAGCCTACCTAATCTTCTCCTCTTCTTTTTCCATTCATCACTTAGCATAACACAACTTGATCTATATTGTCAAATTCATGATATCTCTCTCTTCCTTCCATGATCTCATAGCTTTGATAATGGGTTAGATCATGGAGTGTTTTTTTTTTCCTTGGTGTACGATTCACTTAATCATTCATATCTTGAGCTAGAGATCTCTAATTCTTACACCTTTCATTGCATTGAGATTGTGATTTAGCTCCCTATCTATCCAAATGCTCTATAGAGTGTTTCAAATTCATTCTAAAACCTATTGATAGCATTTTAAAAAAATTTATGTTTACAATTCATTGTATTTAACATGATACCCTATTTCATATTCCTCATTAGCAAGTTGAAACAATGGATGCATATAGCTACCCATAGATTTCATCATTCTTGTGGTAAGCCTTAGGTGGTTTATGGTTTTTAACTAACAAAGTGGTTTTGCAGAATCTGGTTCCTAAGATTTTGTCACGGGGGTCTTCATTAAAGAGCCAATACAATACCACATGCATTCATATTGGGGGGTTTAAAATGGGAAAAAAGGGGGCAATATATTTTCCTAAATAGGGGGGATGGGGGTTCTTTTGGGAGGAGGGTGAATGGGTGGGTATTAGAGGGGGGTGACAAAAAAAGATTTTGGGGCAATATTTTATTAAAATAGGGTGATTCTTTAGTATGCCATGAATGCATGTGCTATGATTCAGGTTCATTAAGTGAAGCCCTTGTGTATTTTGTTGTAGGTATTTCATGCTACAGGCTTCTATTCCCCAACTTTGAAATATAATTTTTTATTTACTATTTATATACTTTATATCACATATGCACATGATGTCATATACTGCTAAAGTGGGGGACAAATATACCATTGTGAATTGTAAGCAATTAAGTGGTGTACAATTTCATGATTGTTTAGCACCTACCTTAGTGTGTTTTCATTATAGTTTGCATAATAGGACTTCATAATTATACTTAATGAACATCTAAATTCAAATATGGGTAATCTATCCATTTAATATTGTTTCAAATCAAGGTAATCCCTTATTTCTAAGTGTGGTAATCTATTTTCCCCTAAATCCAATAATTCATTTGATCTCCTAGGCCCTATGTTACCATTTGTGATCTCAGTTTTCTTTCTTAACCTCCATACTAGCTGTCAAACATTTTACTGCATCTACTGAGTATCTAGAACCCATAGATTCAGTTTGGACCTAAAATAGGAGGTATATAATGGTTTAGTCATTCTCTACACTACATTTTGAGACCAAATTTAAACTGGGTCCCTATCTTAGTGAATCAATTGAGGATTAATATTTACAAATGACTCTCTCAATTTTATCTTCTAATTTTGTATAAAAGAAAGCCTCACACTTCATTTTGGAAATATGAATGCAATTGCAAGGTTGGCTTAGTGCCAATTTGAAGATATCCCATGAAGTAAGGGCTTGTGAATCAAGGCTACATAAATATTTTATCAAGAATTCAAGAACTCAAACCATTTTCAACATCATGAGGGAGATAGAAAAGGATTGTGATGATGAGTATGACATCACCAAATATTGATTGGATTGTATCTTTCCTCCTTGGATTTGGGTATGGTTTCATGTTATCTTCAAATCTACATACTTGTGCTTTAGATCTATACTTTTTACATTCTTTCAGTCACACATTTATTTCATGTTTCATATTGGGTTTTCTCTATCATATTAGGGTATTTCTTTACATTGCATTTGAATTCACTCTAGCTCATATAAATTTAGACATACTCTAGATTAACAATCTAACTACATACATTATCTATATTATACTAGCTATTCATGGAGGTGAGAATCACCAAAATGAGGGGATGAGCAAGGAAAACCCCTAAATAGCCTCCCACACACACATTTCTCAAATTTGCAATTGCAAAATACCCTGATAATAGCTATCATAAATTTTACATGGCATCCTATCTTTGAGATAGTTAATATGTAACTTGTATAAAAAAAAAAAACCCTGGGTAGAGAATGACCCTCCTGTTCTATACCCAGGTATAGAATGGTCTGAACATTATGTACTTTGGTATAGAATGACTTATCCATTTTGTACCATTCAAAAAGTAAGGAAAATTAGCACACATTAAGGTGTAGGTCTGATGATCTCAAAATATTAGTTATAGCTAGTTTCATGAATCTATTATTCGGTAATTCAAATCTAAGTCTTTATTTCTCCTAGATTTTAATACTAGGTGCATTCAAATCTATCCTAATCTCTTTCTATATCTATTTTGTTTACTTAGTCATTTAAATACTAGTCTCTTTCATTCTCTTTTTTATTCTAAGAAAGGAAAGCAATAGAAACCCAGAATGCAAAAATCTTGCATCATCATCCCTTCTACTAGGTGGTGTTGATCTTATTTATCTTGAGGTGGTTTCATATTCCAATGTGTACCATATGAATTGGGGAAAAATAGGCATTTAGGTGATACCCTTTTCATCTTGTACATGACTATTCTGGTGGTTATGTTAAATTTCTTATTATCTTACCCTTTTTTGGTTGGCAGTTTCTTTTTTCTTTTGGCCCCGAGGTTGATATTTATTCTTATCTAATATTTGTGCTTATTTTTTATCTAATGATGGACATGGGTGCATCTTCTATGGTTCTTTCCCTAGTTTTTCCTATTAAGGTGGAGTTCTCTCATGACAAAAAATATTTTGGGTCCCATGTGCTCAAGGTATTGGGTTTGTTATATTTTCCCAATATTTGGAGTGGGTTTCCTTTTCCCCTCTCAAAGATCCTACCCATGTTTCTCTTATCAATATGTTGAGAGATTTTGGGTGGGATAATTTGGTTTCCAACGCCTACTTTTTGGTTCTTCATTTGAGATTCCTATTAAGATGGAGATGAGTTTTAGAGAAGAACATGAGAGGTTCTATAAGGGGGTTATTTCTAATCTTTGTTGATTTCTGACCATTTTTATTCTAATGAGATGGAGGTTAAAAGTATCTCTTAGATTTTATTTTATTATTTAGATTATGTTGAGGTTTTATAATGGTGAAGGATCCATGCACCCATATCAAAGGAAATTATATATTAAAGGTTTTAATCTTCACTATTTGTTTCTTGATGTTTCTATGGCTCATGATTATTTTCTCCATGAACTAGATGATTTTATTGGTATAGCCTTGACGATTTAATAATTAAATGGCTTCTCTTGTCTATTATGCTATTGGTTGGTTGATATTGGTCCATGATATTTTTTCTAGTAGTGTTCTTTTAGTGGGTTCTAGATCCTAACAAAATATATTTGTAAGAGGTTTCGGTTCCCATAATTTTTTAGCAATAATAAGAAAACCTTTATTGTTCTTGTACCTAAAAAAGAAAATGTTATAAATTTCTTGGATCTCAAACCAAAAATTCTATTTAATGTGGGCTATAAAATCCTCTCAAAATTGATAGTCAATCACCTAAAGCTATCACTTCCTTGCCCCATTTCAGATAACTAAAAAGACTTTATCTAGGAAAGAAAAATTATGACTAATGACTTATTAGGTTCTTTAGTCAATGGAGAACAACAAAAAAATTAGGTATGCATTTAAAATTAGATATCTCAAAAGATTATGAAAAAATCCCCTAGAATTCCCTTATTACTACTCTTCAAAAGTTTGGTTTCCAACAAAAAGTTCTTCAATTTATCAAGGAATTTGTAACCATACCTGAATATTTATTCCTAATTAATGGTATTCTAGATGCTTCTTTCCTAGTGAGAGAGGCCTCAGATGAGATGACCTACTCTTACCCAACTTCATGTAATTGTTGGTAAGGTCATGGGTAAAAACATTGGTAAGATAGTATCTCAAAAAAATCTTAAAGAAGTCAAGGTTGTGACCTCTTTCCCACCTTCCTCACACCAAACATTTATTGATTATACAATACTTTTTGGTTATTCTTTAATTCAAGAAGCCCAAAACAATGGGAAATAATGTTAAACATATATGCTTAACTGTTACAACAACATAATAACTATAACAATAGTGTCCTATACAATTTCACTACTAAATACCATTTGTAAAATAAAGTCATAAAGATCTTGGGGTGTGAAAAGGATCCCTTACATGCTATTTATATTATAACTACCAGTTCATAATAATAGAAAAAATATAACAGGATTTGGAAGGATGGAATGGTAAAATCCTAAGTCAAGAAGGGAAATATTATCTCTATAAGGATTCCCTTTGAAACATTCCTATGTACGATCATCCCTTTTCAAAATTATAGCCTTCATAGATTAAAGAATGGAGTAAATACATAAAGTATTTATATAGACAATAGTAGAGGAAAAAAAAGATTGACTTTAGTAAAATGGGATATAGTTTGTAAACCAAAACTGATAGGGGATTTGGGGACCAATGAATTAAAAAAAATTAATAGAGGCCTCATAGTCAATGTTGGTGGAATATGTTGTTTATGTAGAATGACTAGACAAGGATATCTTCTACTAAGTGTCTTGGTCAAGATGACTTAGTCTCTTCATCCCTACCTATGGTTTCAGTGATCTAGAATAACATCTTGAATTCAAAAAAAGTTCTAAACCAAAGAATTAGGTGATGTATATAGAATAAAAGAAGATAAATTTTAGGGAAGATATTTGGATCAATATTGTTGCTCTTATGTCCATTCCAATCTTCTCATCTCTAAGAGATCCTTGAATGAGACACTTCCTTACAAAGTTTCTTTAATATGTTTATTGGAGTGGAGAAAAGATAAAATAAAAGGCTTTCCCCTCCCAACTCATTTAAAATGAGTCTATTAAAAATAAAATTATGAAGTATGTAGGAGACTATTTTTTTCTTAAATTCAGGCTCCTAAATCATCTATGTTGGATTACGAAGAGTGGGGGTGGTGAGTCAATAATCCTTGATTCTATATACCTTAAAAACTTTCTCTGATTAACTCAGTGTCAACTCAATCAAACACAGTTCAATATTTACCAACAATAGTAAATAAACTTTATCAATAAGAAATAACATTTACATAAATCATTCAACACATATAATAACAATATTTAATGTGGAAACCTAGCTTTGGGAAAAACCACTGGGGGAATTATCCTATTAAAGATTACAATACACATTGCTAGGTGTGACCCTGTCAAGGGATTTTCCTCAGATCTATTAGGATCTTCACCCTGTTAGGATTGTCCTAGTTAAAGGTCTTCAAACACTCTTAATAATGTTACCTTTTGCAAGGATTTTACAATAAGACTGTTAAGTCCACTCGGTTAAGAGATTTATTTGTTACAAATGTTAATAAGCAATAGTGAATATATTGACCTATGAATCTGCAACTATCTTTGAATAATGAGATCCTTTGTGCACTCTCTATCTTCATTTCAATCCTTCACTTTCCACGAGCTTCAAATCTTCATCATTCTTAGCTTACTGAATCATAATTCAACCTTTTCCTTCACTACATCAGTTAGTGACTCTTCCACCTTTCAATTTTACAGCCATTTCTTCATACAAATTCATCCTTTATATAGACTTTTTTTTTTCTTCTTAATCTCCTTTATCACATTTTCTTTTGATTAATTTCAACCATTTAATGCATTCCATAAACTTATTCAATGTATTTAGATCTGGGTAAAATGTTTTATCATCACCTCAAAACTTGAACTTTCTTGAAACTTGTTCGTTCTCTTTTTGCCTCTTAGATTTGTACCATAGATCATCATCATGAATTTTCTTGATTGTAGATCTCTCCAACTAACTCTTCCTCGTAATCATAAACTTCCATCTCATCATAGCTCAACATTAAATGTTGTTCTGATCCTTGTATTTCATTTATGTTCCCTGCTTGGTGACTAAAACCTTTTTCTCACTGTCTTGAGTTCCTTTTCCTTTACTGAAACTTACTTTTTTCTTACTTGAATGACTTTTTCTCTTTACCGAATAGCATTTCCTACTTGGTAGCCAAAACTATTTTGCTTATCAACTTGTCTAATCTTCTTTACCATTCTTTACCAACTTGATATAATCAACTATTAGGTAGAAAACAATTATATCAACATAACCTTAGCATTGTTTGTGTTGACTAAAACTAATTTGGAATCTGATTGAAGGATCTGTGATTAAAGATCTCTAAGGAGTTTCTGATTTTTATGTAATATGATTAAATTAGTATTATGTTTTCATTGATGTCAACTAGTTTGACAATACTTATGTTGTAAGTTACTATACCGAGACATCTAAAGAAAGGTGAAAGAGATGAAGAACAGAGAAATCTACATGAGAAAAGATGTACATGACAGATGATGATAAGGAACACATTGAGTAACTTGCCGATGAGTCTATGACTTGTTGGTATTGACTTTATTATGTTGCATTCATCTATGATGAAGTATAGAGCTGAAAGACACAAAGCAATGTTGTTGGTAAATGAAGCATTTCTTGTATACACCGACGGAGTGTAGTGTATACCGATTGTAGTATTAACCGAGCAGTGTTCACCAATGCATTTCTTTGTTAACTGAGCAGAATAGAATGTATTAAATTATTAGTTTAGCCGATAAAATTGATGAGCTGGCAAGAGTATAACATCAAGGTAACAGATAAAGTTTTTTATGCAGATCAATGATTGACAAAATTCAAGGAAGATCTAATAGAGCAAAGTGAAAAATGTTATTGACACTAGTATCAAGAAAGTTTTAAGCAAAAAAATCTATGGATGTGATTAAGCGGCAAAATTTGATGGTGGAGAAGAAAATGATTTACTCGTCTATATAAAAGAACATAATTTATTTATGAAAAATGCTGGAAGAAGAAGAAGTTGTTGGAATATCACATGAACAAGGATTTCATGTATTCTGATCATACTGGTTAGTAAGACCCAAGCTATAGAACAATTACCGAGCTATAGAGAGCAGTTACCGATGGATAGTAAGTTGATACAGTATTGAATCTGAAGTGAATTATTGATCAGAAGGAATTGTATGGACTAAATATTGATTTGTAATCTGCAATTGAAGTTTTATTAAGGCAAGTCATTTACTGTTATATATTTAACCATTGTATACAGTCAAAATCTCTTAACTGAGAGGACTCTAAAAGTCTTCTGATGTATAATTCATAGAATGAACATTGTTATCCTGTCAGCCCCATAGTGAGTGCTGGTTGGACGATAACTTCTAGTCTAAAATCCTCTAACAAGGTGACACCTAACAATGTGTTTGTAACCTTTAATAGGGTTGGGTCTTAACTGACCTCACTTCAGAAGGGTGAACAATTTTGAGTTGCTAGTCCCAGGTGGTTTATCCCTTTATAGGGTTTCCACGTTAAATCTCTTGTGTTATGTGTTGATTGTGATATTTGTTTGTTATCATTCTTTACATGTTACATGTTAGATTTGATCGGTAATCTATTTTAGCATTAGACTGGTAATCGATAAAAGCATAGATAGTGAGAATTATTATTGTTTACCAATGAGCAGAAATTGTTTTGAATTATACATTTTGATTTGGGACACTGGATAACTGATTCACCCCACTCTTAGTTATTCTAACAATTGGTATCAAAGCTCACTGGTTGCTTGGAACAGAGTTTTAAGGACTTAAGCATAAAGGTCTCAAGATGTATAAGAGGGAGGTACCAAAATTGAACAAAGAGAACTTCGTAGTATGACAAAGTAGAATGAAGTTGCACATATCTAGAATTGGGAACTCTGCACTAGATCTGATGCAGAATGACTACATACAACCACCCACTAGTCCCCTAACTATTGATCAACTAAAGAACAAGAATGAACACAATGTTACTATGATGGAACTCACTACTTCCTGTACCGACATTGAATTTGAAGATATCAAGACATGCACAACTGCTAAAGGAATGTGGGATAAATTAGCACAAATCTACAATGGAGATTTGAATGTCAAAAGAGCCCGAGCTGGAAGTTTGAGAGGCAGATTTGATGATATGAGAATGAAAGAAGGTGAGAACATTGCCCACTATTCAAATAGACTTAAAGAGGTGGTACATGCTATTAGAGCATCTGATGGAGTGATTGATGATGAAATAGTGATAAGCAAAATTCTTAGAACTTTGCTACCAGTTTATGCAATCAGGATTTCTGCAATTCATGAAACAAGAGCTACATCCAACCTTACTCTTGACACTTTGATTGGTAAACTTACAACCTTTGAATTAAACAATTTTGATAATAATGTTGTTCCTTCTGTTGAATTCTCTTTCATGTCTTCTTTGAAGATTGGAAAGTCTAGCAGGAATAGTAAAAATTGTGAGAGTGATGACAATACCGATGATGAACTTGATGAGCTTGAAGCACTTATGGCTAGAAGATTGCCCAAAGGAAAACGAAGGTATAGAGGCAAACTACCTTTAGCATGATTTAATTGTAAAGAAGTCGGTCACATCACTACTAAATGTCCACAGAAGAAAGATGATGATAGAACCAAAGACAGATCTGATGGAAGCTATGGAAGAAGAGTCAACAGAGGCCACCGACACTACAACAGAGACAATCGAGATGAAAAAGGAAAAAAGGTATGTTACATAGTTGAAGATATTGAAACTAAATCTGATTCTGATGATGATATAGAAGTTGTATTTGTTGCTATGAAATATGACTCAGAAGAGGAAGAGAAACATCTAGAGATAGCACTCATCTCTAAAGTAAGCAAAAATGATACATGGATCATAGACAATGGTTGTACACATCATATGACTGGTGATGTAGAGAAGTTTGATAATCTTGTTGAATATAATGGAGGATCAGTGAGAATGGGAAATGATGCACCTTATATGGTAAGCGGTAAAGGCTCACTAATGATCAATGATAGACTACAATGTGAAAATGCATACTGGGTAGATGGATTGAACTATAATCTAATAAGTGTGGCTTAGCTGCATAATTCAGGCCACCAACTGGCTTTTGAGAGAAAAAAGGTGAAGATCTATGATGATGGAGGAATACTTATTGAAACTGGTACATAATACAAAGGTAACCTATTCTATCTTGATATGGATTAGTCTTCTTGTTTGTTAATAAAGGATGAAGATGCTTGGTTATGGCACAAAAGGTTATGCCATGTGAACTTTGACAGCATGATCAAGATTAGTAGAAAGAAAAGAGTTAGAGGACTGCCTAACTTAACAAAACTTGATCATGCTATGTGCCATGAATGTTAGAAAGGTAAGATGACTAAGTCTAGTTTAAAAGCAAAGACTACTCAATAAAGAAGATACTTGAGTTGGTTCATATCGATTTGTGTGGTCCTATGAGAACTTAGAGTTATTATGGTGATAGATATTTTATTATTTTTGTTGATGACTATACTAGACTGATGACTTTTATGTTCCTAAAAGAAAAATCTGAAGCTTTCAAAATGTTTAACTGGTATAAATCTAAGGTAGAGAAAGAAATCGGTAAAGAAATAAAATATTTAAGATCTGATAGAGGAGGTGAATTTATCTCTGATGAATTTACTAATTTTTGTAATGAGCATGGAATCAAAAGGTAGGTATTCGCATCGAGGACACCTCAACAAAATGGCATTGCTGAAAGGAGGAACAGGCCTATAATTGACTGTGCTAGAACATTGATGATACAAAAGAATGTTGCTCAAACATATTGGAGGGAAGCTATTAGTACAGCTATGTATGTTCTTAACCAAGTACAACTAAAGAAGGACTCCAACTGAACACCTTATGAACTCTGGTTTGGACACAAACCTACTGTAAGTTATTTCAAAAATTTTGGAAGTAAATGCTTTATCTTGAAATATGAGAGAAATGGCAAATTTGATTCTAAAGGAGATGAAGGAATATTTCTAGGATATTCCACTACAAGTAAATCATACAAATGTTTGAATAAGGCTACAAATAAGATTGTTGAATGAACTAATGTTCATGTTGATGAGTTTGATGACAAGTACACAGAGGAAAGTACAAAGGAACCGGAAGATTATGGTAGATTCACTTACATTGAACATCCAGAGTATCTACCGACACTGCAGACTGTGTCAACTGATCAATAGGGAAACAATGCAAAACAACAGGCAATACAAATCGAGGAAAAAGATGGAGCTATCGAGAAAGAAAATGACCCTGAGTAGGATGAACAAGAAAGGAGAAATCAAGTCTTGGCTAGTTTTGTCAGAAGACATTATCCTGAGACACAAATCATTAGAGACAGACATGCTAGAATGAAAACCAGAAGCAAAACAAGACAAGGTACATGTTTAATTTGTGAGTTTGAACCTAAAACTATGAAAGTTGCATTAGAAAATGAAGAATGGGTTAATGAAATGAAGGAGGAAATAGAGAAAATAGAAAAGAACAAAACTTGGTCCTTAGTACCCCAACCAAAAGATAAAAATGTTATCGGTACTAAGTGGATATACAGGAATAAATTGAATGAAAATGGTGAAGTCACAAGAAATAAAGCTAGATTAGTATGTAAGGGATATGCACAAGAAGAAGGCATTGACTATGGTGAAACATTTGCACCTATTGCTAGATTAGAAGGTGTTAGAATGCTACTTTCATATGCTACACATAAGAAATTCAAAGTCTATCAAATGGATCTGAAGTCAGAATTTTTGAATGGTATACTTGAAGAAGAGGTCTACATTGAACAACCTAGAGGATTTATTGATCTTGACAATAAAGAAATGGTATGTAGACTACATAAAGCATTATATGGATTGAAGCAAGCATCGAGAGCATGGTATGAAAGATTGCATACTTACTTGTTAAGTATTGGATTTGTAAGAACAAGTGAAAACAATAATTTGCATGTGAAAGGTGATACTGATGATACTATTATCATTGCTAAAATATTTGTTGATGACATTATCTATGGAGGTTCAAATATTGTCTACAAGGCATTTGCTGATGAAATGCAAAAGGAATTTGAAATGTCTATGTTTGGAGAGATTAAGTTCTTTCTTGGACTACAAGTGATTCAACAGAGTGATGGAATATTCATCACACAATATAAATACATAAAGGAAGTACTAAAGACGTTTGGCATGGAAGATGCTAAACCTGTAGGAACACCAATGGCTACTAGATGAAAATTGACAAAGGAGGATGAAACTACCAAGGTAAACCAGACACTTTATCGATCCATGATTGGCAAGTTAATGTATGTAGTTCATAGTAGGCTAGATATAGCACATGTTGTGGGAATTGTTGCAAGATTTTTTGCTAATCCTAGAGAATCACACATGATAGCTACAAAAAGGATCTTAAGATACCTGAAGAAAATAGAGAATTATAGATTATGGTATCCTAAAGAAGGGAAGTTTGAATTGAAAGTTTACATTGATGCTGATTGGGTTGGAAATGTGGATGATAGAAAAAGCACCACCGGAGGAGCATTTTTCTTTGGTGAAAGACTTGTAACCTGGACAAGTAAAAAGCAGGCTTGTATTTCTCAATCTACAGGTGAAGCAGAATATGTTGCTGCAACTACTAATTGTTCAAACATTGCCTATATCAAACAAGTGTTGGAAGGAATGAATGAGGTAATCATTGACCCAGTGATTATATATTGTGACAACACTAGTGCTATTAGTATTTCAAAAAATCATGTGATGCACTCTAAGACAAAGCATATATCTATTAAGTATTATTACTTAAGAGAACAAGTGCAAGAAAAGCAAGTAAACTTAGAATTTGTTACATCCAAAGAACAACTTGCAAATATTTTTACAAAGCCCCTACCGAAGGACACATTTGAATACTTGAGGACTAGACTTGGGGTCTGTCCCCTATTTATCGGTCACTAAGGTGATCTGGTTGTTGCATCAGCCTACTTTTATCAGAAGATCATTCATGTTGATGCAGCATAGTTCACACTTTGAATCATGTTCCAGGTTGTGATTAAGTTTGGGAACTTGAACCGATGAGATATCAGTATACAGAGATACAGAGGAAGTACTGGACACCACAAAGAGTTACTTGGCTACTACAGAGCTGATTGTTTATTTGTTTCTTTGGCATTTCTGTCAAAGAGAGAGATGAACAATATGAAAGGAATGTACAACTATGAAAGGGAGAGATGAACAATATGAAAGAGCTAAACAAGATATGAAAAGGAACAAGAACCGATGAGAATTATCTAAGGGAGAGACAATATGAATGAGAAAGAATATGGAAGATTAGTTACAGAGAACAGAAGTAGGAATAGGAGAACTGAAAAGATCACAGCTGTAGAATGGTAAAGCTGTATTATTTAATGTTGGTTTAGTAACATAGTGATTAAACATATTAAGTCTATTTGACTTACAACATTTGTTCACAAAGTTGTATAATGTATGTTTGGTATGTGTATGGTACATTTCATATTACTTGAGTTGCCATCAATGCCAAAGGGAGAGATTGTTGACTACAACTGATTTGGAATCTGATTGAAGGATCTGTGATTAAAGATCACTGAGGAGTTGCTGATTAGATATGTAATATGATTAAATCAGTATTATGTTGTCATTGATGTCAACTAGTTTGACAGTACTTATCTTTTAAGTTACTATACCAAGACATCTGAAAAAAGGTGAAAGAGATGAAGAACAGAGAAATCTACATGAGAAAAGATGTACATGATAGATGAGGATAAGGAACACATTGAGTAACTTGCTGATGAGTCTATGACTTGTTGGTATTGACTTTATTATGTTGCATTCATCTATGATGAAGTATAGAGCTGAAAGACACAAAGCAGTGTTGTCAACAAATGAAGCATTTCTAGTATACACCGACAGAGTGTAGTGTCTACTGATCGTAGTATTAACTGAGCACTGTTCACCGATGCATTTCTTTGTTAACTGAGTAGAATAGAATTTATTAAATGATTAGTTTAGTTGATAAAATTGATGAGCTGGCAAGAGTATAACATCAAGGTAATAGATAAAGTTTGTTACACAGATCAATGACTAACAAAATTCAAGGAAGATCTAATGGAGTAAAGTGAAATGTGTTATTGACACATGTACCGAGAAATTTTTAAGCTGAAAAATCTATGAATGTGATTAAGTGGCAAAATCTAATGGTGGAGAAGAAAATGATTTACTCGTCTATATAAGAGAACAAAATTTATTTATGAAAAATGCCGGAAGAAGAAGAAGCTACTAGAATATTGCATGAACAAGGATTTCATGTATTCTGATCATACTAGTTAGTAAGAACCAAGCTACAGAACAATTACCGAGCTATAGAGAGAAGTTACCGATAGATAGTAAGTTGATACAGTATTGAATCTAAAGTGAATTATTGATCATAAGGATTTGTATGGACTAAATATTGATCTATAATCTACAATTGAAGTTGTATTAAGGCAAGTCATTTACTGTTACATATTTAACCATTGTATATAGTCAAAATCTCTTAACCGAGTGGACTCTAAAAGTCTTATGATGTATCATTCATAGAATGAACATTGTTATCCTATCAATCCCATAGTGAGTGCTGGTTGGATGATAAATTCTAGTCTAAAATCCTCTAACAAGGTCACACCTGACAGTGTGTTTGTAACCTTTAACAGGGTTGGGTCTTAACCGACCTCACTTCAGAAGAGTGAACAATTTTGGGTTGCCCATCCCAGGTGGTTTTTCCCTTTACAGGGTTTCCATGTTAAATCTCCTGTGTTATGTGTTGATTGTGATATTTGTTTGTTATCATTCTTTACATGTTACATGTTAGATTTGATCGGTAATCTATTTTAGCATTAGACTAGTAATCAGTAAAAGCATAGACAGTGAGAATTATTATTGTTTACCGATGAGCAGAAATTGAAGAAATTGTTTTGAATTATACAATTTGATTTGGGACACTGGATAACTAATTCACCCCCCTCTCAGTTTGATCTGTATCAATTGGCCAATTAAGCTCTTCATCTTCACAACATTTCACTTCTTCTTCTTCTTAACTCATTCAACTTATATCATACACCAAATGATATGGAAACATAATATAAATTATATATCAATTGCTTGACATCAATGACAAGATAATAACTGATCTAATAAGTCTAAAAACTTTTAAACCTATGATCTTGGTTGGTCTTCATCTTCATCACCATCTATTATAGTAACAATCTCCCTCTTTGGCATTGATGGAAACACACTAACAATCTTCATTATTCAATTGATGATGGAAACACTTACTATCAAGTCTTGAACTCCCTCTGAGCTATAACTTCTTCTTTTCTTGATCTTCTTCTGTACATCTTCTCCCTCTTGGATATTTCTTCTCACAGTAGATCTTCTCATTCTTAGGAATCTTCTCCCTCTATTCCTATTCAATATTCTCCATCTTTGCAGTCATCAATATAAATCTTCTCGCTCTTTGACAACAATGCCAAAGACACATACTCCTGAGAAATTTTCTCAAGAAGTAAATCATATCTCAAAAGTATTGATTTCTCATTGCAAACAAACATCTTTTCACAACTTCAAGCTTCCCCTAAAGAGTGAAAACTAGCATCAAATCAAAAAATAGATATTTTGATGAAAACTTGAATTAATGTAGCATGCATCTTGCCTTAGTGAATATTGGATATGGGAATAACCCCTAACTTACCTTAGAGATATTCAAAATCATCCTTCGATAGTGGTTTGGTAAATATATCATCTATCTATTCCTTTGAATTCACATAATCCAATATCACATGCTTGTCTTGAAATTTCTCTCTCAAGTAATGATACTTGATAGAAATGTGTTTTGTCTTTGAATGCATCACCAGATTCTTTGATATGTTTATAGCACTAGTATTATCAAAGTAAATTGTAACTAGATTAGTAATCTCTTCTTGCATACCTTCAAGTAATTTTTTGATCCACACAATTTTTGAACAATTCATAGCTCTAGCAACATACTCATCTTTGATAGTATAGACTGTGAAATACAACTTTGTTTCTTGCCTAACCATGTCACTAACCTTTCTCCTAGAAATAATACTCTACCACTTATGCTTTTTCTTTCATCAATGTTTCCATCCGAATCATAATCAGTATACACCTCAAGATAAAAAATCTCCTCCTTTTGTATATAACAAACCAAAATATTTAGTCCTTTTTAGATATCTAAATATTCATTTCACTGCAGACATGTGTATCTCCTTTGGATTGGTAGAAAACCTTGCAACTATACCAAATGAATGTGCAATATCAGGTCAACTGTGAACAACATACTGTAGTTTACCAATCATTAATTGGTAAAGTGTTTCATTAAATTCCTTTGAGTGATCTTCCTTTCAAAATTTACAACCAGTAGCCATCAGTGTTCCAACCAGTTTTGATTCTTCCATATTGAATGTCTTTAGCATATCCTTGATATACTTAATTTGACTATGTTATGTAGATCCCATCTTTAACTTGTTGAATTTGTAGTCCAATAAATAATTTAATCTCTCCTATCATGGAAATCTCAAATTCCTTTCTCATCTCTTCAGCAAATGATTTAGAAATTGACTCATTTCCTCCAAATATAATATCATCAACAAATATCTCAGCAAACAAAATCTTATCAATACAATCACATTTTAGATAAAAATTACTATTGTCACTTGTCCTTTGAAATCCAATCTTCATTAAATATGAGTGTAGTCTTTCATACCATGCTTGGGGTTCTTGCTTCAAACCATAGAGTTCCTTATGTAGTTTTCATACCATATCCTTGTTATAATTTTCAACAAATCCTTCAAGTTGTTCAATGTAAACTTCTTCTTCAAGAATTTCATTTAAAAATGCAGACTTAACATCCATTTGATAAAATTTGAATCCTTCATAGACAACATATGAAAGTAGTATTCTTACACCCTCTAATATAGAAGAAGGGGAAAATGTCTCACCATAGTCAATACCTTCTTCTTGTGCATACCCTTTACAAACCAATCTTGCTTTATTTCTGATCACATCTCCAGTCTCATTGAATTTATTCCTTAAAATCCACTTTTTTCCAATTACATTCTTATCCTTAGGTCTCAGTAATAATGACCAAGTATTGTTCTTTTCAATCTGATCAATTTCTTCTTTCATTGCATTAACCCAATCTTCATTTCCAAGAGCATCCTTGACTAATCTTGGCTCAAACTCAAAAATCAAACATGTATTATCTTTCAACTCACTTTTTTTCATGAATCTTGCATTCTTGTCTCCAATTATTTTTCTCAGTGAGTGGTGTCTTATCACATATTTTTCTAATACAGGCTTGGTAGACTGTTCATTAGTGTTTTCATCTCTCGGTGGAGGCTCAACTTGCTCCTTGGTTTCTTCTTATTGCAGCTCAGTTGCATTACCCAAAATACCTTCATGTACATAAATAAATCTTTGGTAATCTTCAGGTTCTTTTCTTATATCTTCTTCATTTCTTTATGAAAATTCATCAATCCTTACATTTTTACTTTCCACAATTTTGTTAGTAGCCTTAATAAAACATTTATAGGATTTTCCCTTTGAGGAATATCCTAAGAATATACCTTCATCTCCTTTAGAATCAAACTTTCCATTCCTAGCATCTTTCATTATGTAACACCTACTTCCAAAATGTTTAAAGTAACTAACATTCAGTGTATGCCCATACCATAGTTCATAAGGTGTCTTGTTGGTACCTTTCTTCAATTGTACTCGATTGAGTGTGTAGCCAACAATACTAATGGATTCTCTCCAGAATGTTTGTGCAACCTTTTTGTCAATCAACAATGTTCTATCACAATCAACTATAGATCTATTCCTTCTTTCAGCTATACCATTTTCTTGTGGAGTCCTTGGTGCAAATACTTGTCTATTGATTCCATTTTCATTGTAGAAGACAATAAATTCATTAGAGATAAGTTCACCTCCTCTATCTAATCTTAAATTTTTTATCTATTTCCTTTTCAACTCTTGCCTTATAACACTGGAAGATTTAGAATGCATCATAATTTTGTTTTAGAAACATAACCAACATCATTCTTGAATAGTCATCAACAAACAAAATGAAATACCGATCTCCATAATAGCTTTGTATTCTCATATGACCACAAGGGTCAGTATGAACTAATTCCAAAATACCATTAGATGGGTAAGACTTTCTTGAGAAAATTGATTTTGTCATCTTACCAATTTGACATTCCTTACACATCACTTTATCAAGTTTTCTTTATTTTGGTAGACCTCTGACTCTATTCTTTTTGCTCACCTTAATCATGCTATCAAAATTTACATGATAGAGTCTTTTATGCCATAACCATACATCCTCAACTTTAAAAAACAAGAAATTCTTTACAAAAGTATCAAGATAAAATAAATTACCTTTTGATTGTTCACTGGTTCCAATCAAATCCCCATCAGCACCATAGATCTTCACTTTTCTATTTTGAAACTCTAGTCGGTGGCCAGTGTTGTTCAATTGTTGAAAACTCAAAAAGTTATTGTTTAGCCCTTGAACCCAATAAGCATCATCACATATGATGTTTTCATTCAATATAATGGATCCTTTTCTTTTTACAGAACATGGAGCGTCATTGTCAAATCTAAAAAATCCTCCATCATACTCTTCTAGCTCCTCAAACTTATCAATATCACTAGTCATATGATGTGAACAACCATTATCAATTATCTAAGGGTCAATTTTTATAACATGAGAAATAAGGGCTTTTTCATCTTCATACCTCTCTTCTTCTGAATCATCCTTCATAGCAACATAGACAACTTCATAACTTTCTTCTGTAATCAGATTCATCATCGGCTACTCCTTCCTCAGTTAGGTAGCAAGATTTATTTCCTTTGTCCTTGTAGTCTCTAAACCTTCGGTATCGGTTCTCCTTCTTGTCACTTTTTTAATTCCTATCATTGTCAAGACATCTAGATGAAATGTGGCCAATCTTGTTGCAATTAAAATATTTCAAAGGTAGTTTACCTTTATAAAAATTCCTTTACCTCTCGGTAGCCTCTTAGCCAATAGTGCTTCCAACTCTTCTTGTTCTTTCTCTTTGGTTAGGATACTGTCATAGTCACTTCCACATGAGATAATGTGATTCTCTCTTTCTCTTCTTGAAGTTCCAATACTTAGAGATGATTTGAAAGTTGTTTCAATAGTCAGTAGACTATTATCAGAACTACTAAGTTCAAATGTAGTCAGCTTAGAGATCAGGGCATCAAGAGTAACAACATTATTCGGTATGGATCTCAGTTCTTAGTTAGTATATACTCAAATAACATACTTGGATGAAAGAGTTCTCAAAATTTTACTTACCTCTTCGTCACCAATTAATGTTCCACCAGCACCTCTGATGGCACTAACAACTTCCTTGATTTTGAAATTATATTGAGCAATGTTGTCTTCATCTTTCATTCTCATTTCATCAAACTTTCCTATGAGATTGTCGACCTTATATTTTTTTACATGTTGAACACCTCCATAAATAAGTGTAATACTATCCCACATATCTTTTTAAGTAATACAGTCGTTAACATCATTAAATTCAACATAGGTTATGGAAGAGGTAATTTCAATCATTACCAAGTTGTGTTCTTGCTTTTCTCTCATCTGATCAATTGTCATGGGTATAGGAGGCAGTGGAGTGTAGTCATTATCCAAAATATTTAGTGAAAATTCTCCAATTCTAATAGGTACAATCTCATCCTACTTTTCCATGTTGAGAAACTTTCCTTGTTCAGCTTAGGTAATTCTCTCTTATAATTTTTTGGATTTTTTACTCAAGTCTTTCAAACTTATCTCTTTAGAGTACTTAGCTCTGATACCAATTGTTCAATTATGGAGAGGGGGGGGGGGGGGGTGAATCAACAATCCTTGATTCTCTATACCTTAAAAAATTTCTCTGATTAACTTGGTGTCAACTCGGTCAGACACAGTTCAGTATTTATCGACAACAGTAAATAACCTTTATCAATTAGCAATAACATTTAACATTCATATAGATCATTCAACACATATAACACCAATATTTAATGTGGAAATCCAGATTTGGGAAAAACCACTATGGGAATTATCACCCACTAAAGAAAATACTCTTCTGAATTATGCTCAGTTAAGAGCCAATCCTATTAAAAATTATAAGATACATTGCTAGGTGTGACCTGGTCAAGGGATTTGCCTCATATCTATTAAGATCTTCACCCTTTTAGGAGGGGCTTGGTTAAAGGTCTTCAAACAATCTTTAGAATATTACCTTTTGCAAGGATTTTACAATAAGACTGTTAAGTTCACTCGGTTAAGAGATTTTTGTGTTACAAATGTTAATAAGAAACAATAGATTTATTGACCTATGAATCTACAACTATCTTTGCATAATCAGATCCTTTGTGTGCTCTCTATCTTCACTTCAATCCTTCACTTTCCACTGGCTTCACTACTTCATCAATCTTAGCTTACTGATTGACCCCCCTCTTTGTAATCCAACAATCTCTAGATATTTCTTAGTCTCTTTGGCCTACTTCTTCATGGAGGAAAATATTGAATGAATTTTTTTCAAATGTAGATTTATCTAGAATAAATAGAATCACCACAAAAATTGCACACTTTCTATGGAAAAAAAATCACAACATAATTATAGCTACATATAACCTTGCTAAGATGGGTTTTAATTTGATTAATATATATATTTATTCTTCTATAATGATGAAGATTTGATGTACTGTATGATTTTGCACTACATTTACACTAAAGAGTGTATTGTGTGTGTATGTTTAACACCTTCATGGAATTAGGATAATCAACTACAATTCTAAAAAAATACAATGCAAATTTAAGCAAAGAATTGAAATTAACATCCATGGCATCCCATGGTTCTCTAACTAATTTGGTAAGTGAAGCTGTCAGCTTATTCTCCACTAGTGACAAATCTAGAATGAAAAATATGATAGTACAAATGCTTAGTCTAGCTCTCAAAATGATTAAATTGATACAAAGATAATTCAAATGCTCTCAATTGCTATGAAATTGCCTATAATGGTGATGCTTTACAAATGAATTTCTAAGATGATTATTGCTCTCAAAATGCCTCTCATTTATAGTAAATTCCCAAGGGTAGGGGGTAGAGAGAAGTAATCATGATTTAGCCTTGGTTGAGTCAAAAAATTTGCAATGTTTTTAAATGGCAGGACAATTTAAATTTTTGTCTCAAAGCTTTGGACAAAAGGACAAAATTGAGTGGATGAGATTCAAAGTCAAATTTGTGTGATTGAGATTCAATTCCTTTGAGTGATCCATGTGCTTTATGTTCTCAATTCTCATTGGTTGCTCAATTTGTTGTTGAAAGATATTAGGATTAATTAAATTCCATCAATTAATTAAATTAGCCATGTAAATGATTAAGTTCATTTTGATTTTTTGATTTAACAACTATACAATTGATTGATTAAAATCAATTATATAGTGCTTTTGACCCCTTTAAGCTTGTATTTAATTATTTAATGTCATTATTTGATTTTTCCTTTGATTTTATTGATTTTGTCCAATTTTATTTTAATAAATGTCCATTTTGATTTGATCCATTTTGATTAGAATTAGAGCATTTTGATTAAGAATTTGCAATTTTAATGATTTAAAGAACTTGGCCATTTTTTAGAGTCTACAAATGCCCCTCTTTGAATTGATGTGTGAAGCTCATTGATTCAAAGAAATTTTTATATCCTGATCACTTTTAGGTCCTGATTAACTGATACACAACTGATTTAGGTCCTGATTTGATACCTAATATGATTATTTGATACAACATTTGATATGATATGCCACAAGCCCCATGGATATGCCTCACTGATAATAGTTCAAAAATTTTGATGCCCTAGATTTAATGTGATGCCAATTTGATACTCTGATGCTCCCTCAAAAATGAAACATATTGATTGCTTGATTTGAAAAAGTTGATCATTGATTTGATATTGATCCAATATGTTTTCATTTCTGAAAAACATTGATGATATGTTGATTTCAAATAAATGACCCCGTTCGATTGATATGTTGATGAGAAAAAAAATGATTAATAAAATGTTGTTGATGTCTCTAGATGAATGATTGAACATCCAAGATAGCTAGGTATGTTTTAGTTAAACAAACAAGTGAATAGGATATCAGGATAATAGTACTAATGAATGTGATTTGTCAATCTGATAGGATAGTAAAACTGATATGGGATAACTGATAGGTAGGTAATTGATAATTCATTCTCAGGATATAGAGACATGAACAAATGGTACTAGGTTTGATTATTTGATACTTTGATTCTGATAGAAATGATTGACTTAAAATGATTCATTGATATAGAAACTAATATGATTCACTTGATTTGCCAAACAGGCAAACATCTATAAACTTTACATACAAACCATTGCATCATGGGTCATTAATCTAGGTCAAGCTTTGACCCCAGCAGAGTATCGTGTTATTGAGTTGTGTGGCCTGAGCTTTTTGCTTGATATCCCATGGTTCTAGCTGAATCGAGGTCTCCTTACAGTAGTGGCAGAGTGGTGGCACTCTGACCACAATACTTTCCATCTACCTTTTGGAGAGATGATGATTACACAAGAGGACGTGTATCAATTTTTGTGCATTCCTTATCAAGGAGAGATGGTATAGAATGACTCTGTTGATGATAGTAAAATGTGCAGATAGGTGTGTGGAGATAATACCATTGATGATGATACTATCACATGGGCATAGTTCACTTCTTTTCCCACTTTGCCAGCAATATTAGGTGCTTTGATTGGCAGATGACTGCTTCTCGACTGGCGAGGTTGTGGTTTCTCTGTTGGATAGGGCTAGATCTTGGAGGATTTTCTTGTGCAACCTCAGCAGTTTGATTGGGGTTCATGTGTCCTTGCATAGTTGTATCATGATTTTCATGAGGTGGTGTATAGGTATAGTGCTTAATTGTCAGTAGGTGCAGTGATCTTCCAGCTATGGGTATGGGAGCATCTTCCCATCACTAGGCTAGTGTTAGATCAGATTCGTCGGTGTGGTTTCCCTTATGATTTTCTATATGGTGGCATGGTTTTCTAGCATCGTCTGGGCAAGTTAGAGTTTTTACATTGGAGGATTGATGACATGGATCAGGTCATCTGGAGACCTTATCTATTTTGTGAGGGTTGGAGGGAGGATGATGACAGGCTCCCATATATGTTTTCTCCTCGGTGGATGATTGGTAGATCTATAACTATGATTGAGAAATTTTTCTTTGGTCGAGTCTCCAGATAGTATGGTAGGGTGTAGGATATGACACATGGCATGGCTTTGTATGCTAGAGTCTAGGCAGAGTGATCTATGTGGGGTGCTCAGATTGATTTCTAGTTTTCCTCTGATCAGATTGCTCAGTTGGCATACTACAGATGGGATATGTTAGTGCATGTAGCTAATGCTAGTATGTCACATGAGTATCAAGACTGGTGGGCTCAGAAAAAATTTCTTCAATTTACAGATCTAGCAGAGCCTATTCTTGGTCGTGATGAGAGATCAGATGATGATACAGGGGATGATGGTGGGGATGATGGTAGGGATGGTGGTGGTGGTAGGAGGAGATGTCAAAGATGACAAGCTCAAAGAGGATAGAAAGCTCCTTAGGTCATGGGTCAAGGATGAGATGGGCCATGGGTGAGAGGTGGACATGTTAGGGATAGGGCTAGAGATGTCAGGTAGGTACAGCAAGGATCTAGATTTGTTCATCCTCAAGTTATATTAGTACAATGACAGTAGAGACAATAGAGGGCTTGGAGATAGGTACACATTGAGGCTAATAGATAGATTCTTAGAGGATAGGATCCTTTGGTTCAGTTACAATAGGTTGCATTAGAAAAATAGGATCAAATTATGACACATCAAGATCAAATTCTGGTACAGCAAGTGCCTCCACAGGCTCCTAGATCATAGGATATGGGCCAGTTATCTCAGGCTGCTCCTAGTATTGACACTCTATTATGGGATGTTCAGTCAGTGCGGATAGTTGTATCCACTATTGTTGGTAGATTAAACCAGGTGGCTATTTTGATGTAGCAGTTTATGACTATTGTGACTCAGAGGCCCAGTATGGCTAGCACTAGTCACAATCCTCCTACTCAGGATTGTAATAATTTTGATATCACTTTGATACCATGTAAGAATTTTCCTAAGGAAAAGAATAAAATGCCAAGATCTAGAAGCTCAAGAGATAGCACAAGAGAAATATGAAAAATAATCAAATAATTGATTATAGCTAATTGAATTGAATTGATTAGGAGTACCTAAATATATAGGCAATGCAATAAGACTGCATGATAAGGAGATGATAAGATATCACCCACACAAGGTGGAATCACATGTCCACCAAAGGGGGATCATCCTCCATTGTACATTAAAGTATGTGAAGCATGTGCAACAATGAGAGGATGATAATGTGATAAGAGCACTAAAGGTGGATCTCACACACAAGGAGGTATGTGATGACAACTATCACACCTAAAGTGGAAATTCTCCTAACCATGTGCTAAAATGAAATGTAAACTCCTAGGTGTCAAAATGACAACTAATATGCAAATGCATTATCCTAAGTAAACTTAAGTAAAGTTTAATTAGTGAATATTTAATTACACCAACACCCCCCCTTAAGTGCAACTTAGGGGAATGCACTTAAGCTCACAATGCAAGATGGGTCCTGACTACTAGGCCATGTTAGGTACTCATGTATAAAATGCAAGAACAATGCAATCTCTCATAAAGTGGAGAAAGAGGGAAAACCTCATGGGAAAAACCCTCCCCCAAAAAGAGAGATGAATACAAGATGCATGCATGGATGGAGTAATCAAGACCCCCCAATTATGACATACATCATGCATATAAAATAAAAAATCTCCCCAAAGGAAGGAAACAAGGAGATATGATATCCCCCCCATAATGAGTAATCTCCTCCAAGGATAGTAAGTGCTTGAAGACAAAACATAGTCCAATGCCTACAAACAACATTTCTCCTCTTAGAAAGAAGATACACCAAGTATAGATGTAAGAAGGCTTCCCATTGTGGATAGGAAGTAGGAAGGGGAATCCAAATGAAGTATGATGTCTCTGAAGTATGCCCAAGTGTCACCATGTCCTTGGTTGATGAAGATGCCACAAACCAATTAGGAGAAAGCCCAGTAGAAGAAGGTGACAAACAAAGAACCAATGATAACTATTCCATGTAAGAATTTTGATCAAAATCCAAAGAAAAAGATACCTCCTCAAATGAAGAAGATGGGAGAGAATCAAGAAAGCCCCCCCTCAATGTAGAATGTACACCCATGATAGGTGTGCCTGGATCAATGTAGAAACTACACCAAGAAAACTGACTGATGTTCCTCCCCTTAGAAAGAAACAAGTCCATAGGTGTATCAATGAATCCTCCCCAATCTATAGGAAGAATCCTCAAAATGTATGATGTCTCAGGAAATTGAATAGGAATCTCCAACACATGAGTATGATCAACCTGAACCATGTAATGTGATATCTCAAGTGAAGTTTGAGACTCATGAAAACCAATCTCCAACGACTCAAATGTCTTCTCTGAAGTTAAAGAGACCTCCTCTGTAATGAACCCTTTTTACCCCTAGACCAAAATTCCATCAGTTAGGGATAAATTAGGGAATCATCAAATAATTAACAACATATAACCATCACTATCATTAAAGTTAGAGGAAACTATTGAGTGATAAGCTAATGAATGTAGTCATCTAGAAGATCTCTTCATATAGGGCACATGAATCTTTCTCCTTCCCTTACTATGATCATCATAAGATGGAAGACTTACAGTGCCAAAGGGCGCGTGAAACAGACTACAAGCGGCTCCTTTTAGGATATCCGTCATGTGCCCGAAATAACTCCGCCTCTCCCTCCACAAACTCCCTATCCTAAGATATCATAGTATGAGATGAGATATATCCCCATGTACTATAATTAGAGTAATCTAGATCATATTCCTAAATCATTATTATTTCCATATATATATAAGATTCATATATTGGTATATATCATTTAAGATTCATATATCTATATATCCCTTGTAATGTTCTCAATTGGTAGTTTACTAGATTTGCCCTAGAATTCACAATTAAGATTGCAATCAGAAATATCAATTCCCAATGATTAGTATATGACACTTTTGCATTTAAATCCAATTATATTAAGAACAATCTCATATATATATATATATATATATATATATATAGAAAGATTAGATTAGATCCTTTAGAAATATATTATATTTATATTCCAAATAGATATCTTACATATATAGTTCATATTATTCTATGATAAAAATAAATATTTATATTCCATAATGATATTAGTACATAATTAATTATGACAAAGTTGAACCATATATTCTTGTCTTAACCAGTGAGAATACATATTAATTTTATATAATTTTCATTATTATAATTACTTATTAATATAATTCTCAGATATATATTAATTACGTATATTTATTTTATAACCAATTATATATATAGAATTACTTATTTACTAACATATTTAAGTTACATTTGTTTAACTATCTAATATGAATTAATTTCATAATAATATTAGTACATTTCAAAATATAAATAAATATATCATTGATTAAATAAACAAAAATAAAGTTACATACCTTTATAAGAGGGAAGATTCCTCTATTCTAATTTATTTGACCGAATGCCCTACTTTCCACGTGGGCTTACTCTTTTCCTTATTTCCTTAATCTTTTGCTGAATTATCTCTTATTTTAGAAATGGAGATTCTTATTCCATTTTCTTTATATATCTTTTAGAATGCTCCAATTACTTCCTTATTTTTCTCCTTTATTTTCTCCTTCATTTTCTCCTATATTTTCTCCTATATTTTCTCCTTCAATTTCTCCTCTATTATTTTCTCCCAAGTTTTCCAAATTCCTTCTTAATATTTCTTCTTTTTTCCCTCCGTGATATAATGTCTTTTCCCACTCAATATATATATAAATATGAATAGTCACATCATTTGAAATATAGTATTAGTATTAATAATTTACATTTGATTATTATAAAACTCTTTACGGGTGGTATTATTATTAATAGGCTTCTTTAATACTAATCATAGATTAATATTATATGTAGATTAGTATTATTAACTATTATATTGATTAAATTAATAGTTGATTATTAATTGATTAATATAATAATATTATTACTTAGATATTATCAATAAGGGAAATTAATATTATCTGAGTAATATTACTATATTCAGAATATTTAACAATATCAATATCATTATCTCAATAATATATTATTATATATTATATTAATATTTTAATAATATATTATTAATAGTATATTACTTTATTAACATTTGAGTTATGATTATTTTCTTTAACTTATTATTTTATATTATAATATTTTACTTCTATGATCGTTATTTATTATTACTAGGTTCTATCCAATAAGGGGTCATGACAGTTCGCCCCTCTTGAATTTGCTTGTCCTCAAGCAAAAAACATAATTATATTTATTTCACCCTTATAACCCAGATGCATCTTTTAATTCATATGTAACTTAATCATAATCTGATTTACCATTTAGCTAAATTATCATCGATTGTTACTAGTATTGTCAACTTACCATAGTCAAGGACATGCTTTACAATATAAAAGTATATGAATTATATATTTCATATTTAAAACCACTAATTTGTAGATATTAATTATGTATATATTATACTAATTTAATTATAATTTAATATTTATAATTATTATATTATAAATTATTTGTTCATAGTGTACTATTACTTCAATAATATTTTAATAATAGATAATTAATATTATTACAATTATAATAATGACAATCTTTGTTTCTATTTATTCAACTATTATATTTTTTATAAAATATTTCTTTTGTGATCTAATTAAATTATTTATTATCAAATTCTAGGATGGGGACATCACAGTCCTACCCTTCAAATACAAAATTATTGCTCTTGACAGACTTATAGATACTCAATAAATATTCATGGAGTAAATTGTTTGGAGACATAACAATTATGAACTGAATGCATTAGTAAGGGACATACAATCTTTACGTAACCATGTTGCAAACACATTATACATGAATCAAATCTGTAAATATTATTAGCACTTAGAACATGAAGTATGAATCTATTCAAGCTAAGAGGCATATCATGAATTTACTGATTTCAAGAAGTATACATATAAATGCACACAATACATACATATTTAATTAAGTTGTGAAGCATACATGTAGCAGAAGTAGGATATACATGAATACAATGAAGCACATAGAACATGAATTCACTCAAATCTTGAAGTACATATGTGAATACACAAAACACATAAAGCATACACTTAATTTTTATTTATTCATGAAGCATACACATAAATAATGCAATATACACATGAAGTAGAAACATAAATAGATTAAATCATAAAGTACACATATGGATACACGTAGCATAAAAAGTATGATATGTACATATAAATCATGCACAAAGATACATGAATACACATAAAGCATGAATGGAGTAAACATGTCAAACATAAGGAAATAAATACATGGTAAACACATAAAATATGAAGCAGTACACTCAAATACACACTAGACATGTAATGCATGGAGTAGTGCTCATATACATCATACACATAAATCATACTTATACATAGAGAACATTCATGAAGCATACATATATCACTTAAAGTATTCAAAAACATTCACTTAATGCATGAGGTGGTATACATGGAAAATGAACACAAATGGGTCATGAAGCCATATAACATACACAATATAATACATATATGTCAGACACTCAAAGCATGAGGTATCACACCTAATTACACACCAAGCATAAAAGACATGAAGCAGTGCATAAGTACATATCAATATACCATAGATAGAGATATAAATACACATCAAATATTTAAGACATGAAGAAATACATAAGTATATGTCAAACACGTAGGGAAGAAAGCACACAAAACATACATGAGGAATGTGATCATGAGTTACTCCTACACGAAGATTGCAATAAAAATGTATATATATGAGGATATGAGGCATACATGTGATTATATAAAGATACGCGGTAGACACATTGAAAACACGAAGCATACACACTGATGCATGAAGACACAAAGTATACACATTGAAAACACAAGGCATACACATTGATGCATGAAAACACAAAGTATACAAATTGAAAATATGAAGTATACATACTGGTGCATGAAGACATAGAGTATACACATTGAAAACACAAGGCATACACACTGATGCATGAAAACACAAAGTATACAGATTGAAAATACGAAGTATACATACTGGTGCATGGAGACATAGAGTATACACATTGAAAACATGAAGCATACACACTGATGTATGAAGGATCATAGGGAAATTCATCTCTCTATCCCTCTAAGATCACCCCAAGTGGAAGAGTTGCAGTGTCAAGGTCGCGTGGAATAGACTACAAGCAGTTCCCTAGAGGAATCTATCATGTGCCCGAAATTACCCCGCCTCTACCATCCACCACCTCCTCCATCAAGGTGCCTTATTGGAATGGAAGGATTAAAATTTTTATAAGCTTTACAAGCTATATTAGTTTGATCTTAACTATGGAGTAAGTGAACGACATAATTTTTATCTAAGTAATCTTGTAGAACTCTTTCTTTCTCTCCAGCTAAGGACACCAAGAGTGGAAGTGTTACAGTGTCTTGGTCGCATGGAACGGACTTCAAGCGGTTCCCTGGAGGAATCCGTCATGTGCCTGAAATTACCCCGCCTCTACCATCCATAACCTTCTTCATCGAGATTCCTTAGATGGAAGAAATGAGTTCGTCTGATCTATACTGGATGTAATAGTTTAACATTAATATATCTCTTTCTTAATATTTTAAGTGCAATAGTTACTTGTTCCTCTTGTTCGTTATGCATTTGCATGAATTAAAATTTCCACAGGATGGCAGGATTATGCTCTGATACCACTTGTAATGAACCCTTTTTACCCCTAGACCGAAATTCCATCAGTTAGGGATAAATTAGGGAATCATCAAATAATTAACAACATATAACCATCACTATCATTAAAGTTAGAGGAAACTATTGAGTGATAAGCTAATGAACGTAGTCATCTAGAAGATCTCTTCATATAGGGCACATGAATCTTTCTCCTTCCCTTACTATGATCATCATAAGATGGAAGACTTACAGTGCCAAAGGGCGCGTGAAATAGACTACAAGCGGCTCCTTTTAGGATATCCGTCATGTGCCCGAAATTACTCCGCCTCTCCCTCCACAAACTCCCTATCCTAAGATATCATAGTATGAGACGAGATATATCCCCATGTACTATAATTAGAGTAATCTAGATCATATTCCTAAATCATTATTATTTCCATATATATATAAGATTCATATATCGGTATATATCATTTAAGATTCATATATCTATATATCCCTTGTAATGTTCTCAATTGGTAGTTTACTAGATTTGCCCTAGAATTCACAATTAAGATTGCAATCAGAAATATCAATTTCCAATGATTAGTATATGACACTTTTGCATTTAAATCCAATTATATTAAGAACAATCTCATATATATATATATATATATATATAGAAAGATTAGATTAGATCCTTTAGAAATATATTATATTTATATTCCAAATAGATATCTTACATATATAGTTCATATTATTCTATGATAAAAATAAATATTTATATTCCATAATGATATTAGTACATAATTAATTATGACAAAGTTGAACCATATATTCTTGTCTTAACCAGTGAGAATACATATTAATTTTATATAATTTTCATTATTATAATTACTTATTAATATAATTCTCAGATATATATTAATTACATATATTTATTTTATAACCAATTATATATATAGAATTACTTATTTACTAACATATTTAAGTTACATTTGTTTAACTATCTAATATGAATTAATTTCATAATAATATTAGTACATTTCAAAATATAAATAAATATATCATTGATTAAATAAACAAAAATAAAGTTACATACCTTTATAAGAGGGAAGATTCCTCTATTCTAATTTATTTGACCGAATGCCCTACTTTCCACGTGGGCTTACTCTTTTCCTTATTTCCTTAATCTTTTGCTGAATTCTCTTATTTTAGAAATGGAGATTCTTATTCCATTTTCTTTATATATCTTTTAGAATGCTCCAATTACTTCCTTATTTTTCTCCTTTATTTTCTCCTTCATTTTCTCCTATATTTTCTCCTATATTTTCTCCTTCAATTTCTCCTCTATTATTTTCTCCCAAGTTTTCCAAATTTCTTCTTAATATTTCTTCTTTTTTCCCTCCGTGATATAATGTCTTTTCCCACTCAATATATATATAAATATGAATAGTCACATCATTTGAAATATAGTATTAGTATTAATAATTTACATTTGATTATTATAAAACTCTTTACGGGTGGTATTATTATTAATAGGCTTCTTTAATACTAATCATAGATTAATATTATATGTAGATTAGTATTATTAACTATTATATTGATTAAATTAATAGTTGATTATTAATTGATTAATATAATAATATTATTACTTAGATATTATCAATAAGGGAAATTAATATTATCTGAGTAATTTTACTATATTCACAATATTTAACAATATCAATATCATTATCTCAATAATATATTATTATATATTATATTAATATTTTAATAATATATTATTAATAGTATATTACTTTATTAACATTTGAGTTATGATTATTTTCTTTAACTTATTATTTTATATTATAATATTTTACTTCTATGATCATTATTTATTATTACTAGGTTCTATCCAATAAGGGGTCATGACATCCTCCAAATTTTGTATCAAAAGATCAACAATCATGTCAATCTTGAAAGAAGGATCAAGTGGAGAATGAAGATGAGGGTCAACATACTCCCTCAAAACAACTGAAGAAGGATCATCTTCAACAAAGAGAAGATGAATGTCATCAATGAAGTCTCCCAAATCTGAAATGTAGGACTCCACAAACAAACTTGTAATGTCTGTCAAGTAGTCATCCCATGGAACTATAACTGGAAGACAAGGAATATCTTGATGCATTGAATCACCTAAACCCATGGCTATGTGAATGCAAGCATCATCAGGAGCAAGAGAAACAATAGATGTGATATCAATAGGAGGAGAAGGAGCTGCAATTGGAGGTTCTGGACATTTTGGAAGTGGAGGAATATGTGGATCTCCATACATTTCCCAAACAATAGTTCAAAGATTATTCATTGTTTCATCTTCATAGTCATCAAGGGAATCCATAACATCCATAGCCATATTCAAATAGATAACCTTAACAACTTCTGAGTAAGAGTCACAATTGTAAGAAGGACTTTTAGGTCTATACTCATACAAATAGGACAATAGGTTATGCTCACTAAGATGATCAAGAACCAATTCACTCCATTTCTTATAGTTCCCTCTTGTCAACTTAATTAAACCATCCATGATGTAATTTTCACATGAAACAATGAGATAAAAAAATTAATGCACCCCCCAAAATGCAATGAGCCAAAGACCCCCCCAAAATAGATGATTTTGACACTTTATATATAGTGCGTGTACAATTGCCACTTGCCAAAATGAACCAAAGTGGACTTCTAATTTTGAGAATTACAACATAAAATATGAAGCTATAGTAGACTCAAAAAAATAAGACACAAGATCTCTCAAGGATCTAACAAATTACAAGTGCCAAAAATAGGCCAAAATAGACCAAATTCTGAAAGTACTATGTCTACTCATAATTTTTCCAAACTGATACCAGATCTATAAAGTAGACAAAAAATCATGAACTTTAAAAAAAAATAGCAACTGAAAATGTGTCCATATGAGCCCAAATGAAGCCTCTAAAATTGTAAAAATCAAGATTTTTTATTTTTAGAAAACATTTGAAATAGAGATCAGAAATCACCTACACCATTGCGTAGATCATGAAATTCTACCCCAAAACAAAAAAAATTGCTGGAAAAAAGGACTCCAGATGACTGAGATATCACTGTTTGAAAATCATCTCTGAAATTATTTTTTCTAAATCGCCACTGCCAAACCTTGAAAATTCAAATGGCTCTAGATTTGGCTTTAGATATTCGATTTGGATGAAACAAAATTTGATTTAGGGGTTTTTGGACCTCCTCAATGTGATGCCAACCTCTGATTTGCACCAGCAAGCTCCAATTTTGACTTGCAATAAAATTCTCTCAAAATAGGTTATACAATGAAACTCCTATGGCTCTGATACCATGTAAGAATTTTGATATCACTCTGATACCATGTAAGAATTTTCCTAAGGAAAAGAATAAAATGCAAAGATCTAGAAGCTCAAGAGATAGCACAAGAGAGATATGAAAAATAATCAAATAATTGATTATAGCTAATTGAATTGAATTGATTAGGAGTGCCTAAATATATAGGCAATGCAATAAGACTACATGATAAGGAGATGATAAGATATCACCCACACAAGGTGGAATCACATGTCCACCAAAGGTGGATCATCCTCCATTGTACATCAAAGTATGTGAAGCATGTGCAATAATGAGAGGATGATAATGTGATAAGAGCACTAAAGGTGGATCTCACACACAAAGAGGTATGTGATGACAACTATCACACCTAAAGTGGAAATTCTCCTAACCATGTGCTCAAATGAAATGCAAATTCCTAGGTGTCACAATGACAACTAATATGCAAATGCATTATCCTAAGTAAACTTAAGTAAAGTGTAAGTAGTGAATAGTTAATTACACCAACAAGGATAGACTAGGTGATGGTGGTCTAGATGGATCAGGTGCTGGTGATGGATTGGGTGGTGCTATAGGCTCTTGATTATTGATTATGGATCTTTTCCTTGATGACTTGTATCATATCTCATGTTTTTTGATCGAGACTTGATGTATCATTTTGTTGATGACATTGTATCTAGATATACAGATTTGATGGATCATTTGATATTATGAACATTTATATGATGATATACCTTCCTTGATTCTCTTGATGTGTACATGTGAGATCATCTTTATATGCAACTATTTGATGTTTTATGATGCATTTACTTTGATTATGCTTATGGATGCAATGTATCTCATGTATGATATAGATAGATGAATGCAATGATTTATGCTCTTTTGATATTCTTTTCTGCTCTTCATGTATGAATGCAATGATTGAATGGAAAGTATGGATATGAATGCCCCTATGTTTTTTATTTTGAATGTATGCAATTCTATACTTAACTAGATGTATGCAAATGATGTGTGATGAATGAATTTTTTTTTCTCTTGTGCTTTTCTGATAATATATGGATAATGAATAATGAGTAATGCTTATGAATAAATGCAAAAGCTAATCTCACATGATTGATTTGAATCAAGAATGAAACATTTAATTGAACCCCACTTTTTAATGTTTTACTCAAGCTGATTAACTGAACCACTTTTTCCTTGGAAAAATAACTACAAACATGCACTTAATCTAACATGAAAATGCAATGCAATGCAACTAAGTGTCACTAGTTTTTTTAGCAAAGAAATGCCATAGGGAAATATTTTCATCATTGAGCATTGTGGGACCGGAAAGCAAGTACAACCATCATTGACCACATCATGATGATATGAATACCACTTTATATCACTTTTTGGTAACCTCTTTTGGAAACTAGTACAACCCTCACTAGTTGAATGACCAACTATGGGAGTTTGAATACCGGTTTCAATGGATTCAATGTTGCAACTAGATTTTGGTATTAAGATATGGAAGATCTAAATAGCCAAGGTATCCATTTGTGTAAACAAGAAAAGGTCAATCCTTCATCCTATTTGATAGTCCTCGATGGTTCTTTGATGACCATGTCATTAGAAAAATTCATATAAGTTGATGGATCTCCCCCAAAATAGTCACTCAAAGCCAAGAAAAATATCATGTCTCCATCATGGCCAATCTAGTCGAAACATCATTGATTAGCTAAAGAAATGTGATAAAAGTCATTTCAATAAAGATCATCAAAAGAAAGCTTCAAGTGTTTTGCAATGTATCAAGATTTTCAAATAGGATTTCCAAACATTTTGATCTTTTAAGTGTTGTCAAATTTTTATTCCTGAATAATAAAGTCAATGAAGGCTCAAGGATCAAGTTTTGGAATCAAAATACTTGGGTGTGAACAATGATATCCATCAAAGGTTCAACAAAAATCTCTCTCTTCTAAAACTCTGATAAGTCTCTCTGATATTTGACCAAAAGTAGCACTTATTAGATCTGTTTGTACCAAAAATCCAATCATTTCCTACCCCCAAGTGATAAATGTGATCGTGTGACAAACTTAGGGCCAAAAGACAATGCAAAAATGCAGCTGGCAGGTTTTATTATGACTATGGACAAATGACGGATGCAATGAAAATTCACAAGTGAGATGTTGGGAATGCAATATGTACACATGCAACTAGGAAACAACTTAAGGGAACAAAAAGCACTTGATTACCAAGTTTTCACCTTTTGGGTCTTTTTCTTTTTTTTTTGCTACCAAGGCGCCTATTGCTAGTTTTTCACCAAGGCACTTTTTTTCTTTTTCAATTTTTTTAATTTTTTTTTTGTATTTTCAAGATCTCTTTTAACTATGTACAATAAATATGATGCTCCTCATCTGATACTCTTTATACTCTTTCATCTACCTCATGTATAAAACCTCTTTAGATGGATTCTATTGATAGGTTCTTGTAGCTCTTCTCCATCACGATCTTCTAATTTATAAGTTCCCATTCCAACTGAAGAAACAATGATGAATGGACCAAGCCAATTCACCTCCCATTTACCCTTCTTCTCTCTTTCAGCTTGATTTTTAGGGTTTTCTCTTAGTACTAAGTCACCTACTTGAAAGATCCTTAGTTTGATATGCTTATTATAGTTTCTTGAGATCCTATTTTGATAGACTTTCAAGTGTTCATAAGATTGTGTTTGGTGTTCTTTTCTAGCAACTCTATTTGTTGAAGCCAGGAAAATCTATAGTCCTCATCTATTATTAACCCTTGCAATGATACTTGTAAAGATGGGATTTCAACCTCCAACGGTAGAACAACTTCAACTCCATAAACTAGTAAAAATGGCATAGCTCCTATAGGTGTCTGAATGGTAGTTCTATAGGCCCATAATGCTGAGTTGATTTGCACATGCCAATCTCTTCCTGACTTATTCATCGATCTCTTCAAGATTTTCAAAATGTTCTTATTTGTAGCTTTGGCTTGTCCATTTCCATGAGGATAATAAATGGATGAAGAGTGATGAGTAATATGGAATGTGCCACAAAGTTCATCCACATCCTTGTTTTTGAATTGTTTTCCATTGTCTACGATTATGGCATGAGGGATACCATATCTGGAAATGATGTGATTGAGTATGAACATGGAGATTTGTTTTCCCATGGTGGTGATCAAAGGAATAACTTCTACCCACTTTGTGAAATACTCTGTAGTAGTGATGATGTACTTATGCCCATTGGAAGATGGTGGATATATTACGCCAATCAAGTCAAATCCCCATTGATAGAATGGCCATGGTGTAACAAATGGATGCAATTCTTATGCCGACACATGTATCATGTCACCATGGTATTGACATTTTCTGCATTTTTTGACCAAGTGACAAGCATCCTTCTCTAAGGTTTTCCAGAAATACCCCATGTGAAGGATCTTCTTGGCTAGGTTTAGTTCGCTTGAGTGCGACCCACAAATTCCCTCATGAACCTCACTTAAAGATAATTTAGACTTTTCTTCCTCTAGACATCTAAGTAACATCTCGTCAAGACCCTTACAATACACTATTTTGGAAAGGATTATGTAACAGGTTGATTGTCGGATGAAATTTCATTTTTGGGCTTGGGATTGGTCTATAGGTAAACACTTGGTCTTTGAGATAGGTATAGATAGGGCCATACCAGGGTGCGTCCTATCTGTTGAGTAGGGAAACAATTTGGGTATCAGGGAGGTCAAATACTAGTTTTTCCAAGTCTTCCAACAAGAATTCATACTTCTCATTATGATCTGGTTTTTGAAGTAAGGAAGCCAAGGTCGCCATTGCATCAACTACTCTGTTCTTCTCTCTTGGAATTTGTTCAAAGGTTATCAAAGTAAAGTACTTTTTTCAAGCATCTATCATAGTCTTGTATGGCATTAGTTTTTCATCTTTGGTATTGTATTCATCATTGATCTAATTGATTATCAATTGAGAGTCTCCATATACTTGTAGTTCTGTGATGTTCCATTCTAAAGCCATCTTAATGCCAATGACTAAAGCTTCATATTCTTCTATGTTGTTTGTACACGGGAACAAAAGCTTGTATGACTTGGAAATAGTATACCCTTGAGGGGTAATCAATAGTATGCTAGCCTTGGAACCTCCTTGTGTATATGATCCATCGAAGTAAAACTTCCATGTCTTGGCCTCTAGGATGACAATTGCTGAATTCAAAAACTCCACTTGAATGGTTTGCATAGAAATCAATGGGTTTTCTGCTAAGTGATCTGCTATCACTTGTCCTTTTATGGCTTTCCTATCCACATACTCAATATCAAACTCACTTAATATCATGACCCATTTTTCTATTCTACATGTTAAGGCAGTTTTGCTTAGCAAGTATTTTAGGGGATCAATTTTCGCAATAAGTTTCACCTTGTGCATCAACATATAATGTCTCAATTTTTGTGATGCAAAGACAACCACTAGACATGATCTTTCCATGAATTTGTAGTTGAGTTCATGCTTGGTCAATGTTCTACTCAAATAGTAGATTGCTCTTTCTTTTCCTTGCTCATCTTCTTGTGCCAAAAGAACTCCTAGAGACCTCTCTGTGGTAGATATGTACAACAACAATAGTTTTCCCTTGATTGGTGGTATTAGGATTGGTGGATTTATTATATAAGTCTTCAACAAGGTGAAGGATTTGTCACATTCTTCATCCCACATGAAAATAGTGTCTTTGTGTAGTAACCTTGTGAATGAATGACACTTTTCAACTAATTGAGAGATAAATCTCCTTATTGATTGAATCTTGCCTTGGAGAGACCACATTTGGCTTATGTTCTTTGGAATCTCTATATCCATTATGACTTGGACCTTTTCCAGATCTACTTCAATCCCTTTTGTTGAAACTATGTAGCCTAATAACTTGCCAGATTGAACACTGAAAGCACATTTTTTTGGATTAAGTCTCACTTTGAATTTCTCCAATCTTGTTAATATCTTTTCCATAATTTTTAGGTGATCTTCTCTTTGATGTGATTTTTCCAATATGTCATCCACATAATCTTCTAGAAAAGTGTGCATCATATCATGAAAGATAGTGGTCATCACCCTTTGGTATGTAGCTCTGACATTTTTGAGGCCAAAGGGCGTTACATTCCAACAAAAGGTACCCCAAGGGCATGTAAAAGTTGTCCTCTCTTGGTCTTCAAGTGCAATTTTTATCTGATTTTAGCCGCTAAAACCATCCATTAATGAATACATGCAGTGACTTGCTGTCAAGTCCACTATCGCATCTATGCTTGGAAGTGGGAAGTCATCTTTAGGACATGAAAGATTCAAGTCTCTAAAGTCCATACATACACGAATGGATTTGTCATGCTTGGTGACTGGTACACTATTGGATATCCATTCAGCATATGCAATTGCTCTTATAAATCCCACCTTCAACAATTTCTCCAATTCGGCTTTGACTAGGAGGGCTACATGTGGGTGCATCCTTCTCAACTTTTGCTTGATGGGCTTAACCCCTGGTTTAAAATTCAAATGGTTCATAATGAATTCAGGATCCAATCCTAGCATGTCGGCATAGGACCATGCAAAGTTCACTTGTTTTTCTTGAAAAAACTTGATAAAATCCTTTCTTTCTAAAGGTGTAAGTGACTCTACTAGGTGTATGAATTTAGGATCCAATTCTATTCCAATGTTGACCTTTTCTATTGGCTCTATGAGAATTGGTGACCTTTCTTCTTCATGTTCAGGTAGGGTATCCAACCTCTCTTCCTTTGGTGCCACAGTTGGGTTTTCACCATAGGAAACATCCTTCATCTTTAATTTTTTTGGTTCTAGTGCTGCCACATAGTGGTTTTCATCACTAGAACTTTTCATTTTTTTCTTTGGATTAAGAGATTGGTCCCCCATTGTTCTCATCATGTTCGTATCAAATTTGTTAGTGAAAAAGGGCTCAACCATTTTTAAGTATTGGGTCATTGCTTGGTCATTTGGGAAATAGAGTAAGTCACTTGGCTTGGTTAGGTCCCAATCAATAAGGTCAGGATGCATCAAGGATAGGGATTCATTTGGTAAAGTGTCATCAGCTGGAGTTATGGACATGACCTCATTGGATGGTTCATACATTGTATCATTAAGGTCAATGACATGAGCTTCCTCGAGATGGTCCATGGAAGAAGGATCGAAGTCCTCTTCACTTGAGTCCTCAAGGACTTCTATGGGTAATAACATGGGAAATACAACATGTGGATTAATCCTAATGTTTGAATCATCCTCCTCCGATGGTTCCAAAAATTCCTCTATCTATGGTCAATTAATGGGTGCTTGTCCTATATTGAGTTCTTGTATGATGGGATCTTCATTCCTTGGAGTTTGTTGCCTTGGAACATTAGCATAAGCATGTATGGTGACAATCTCTTTATCATGGCATGAGTCTTCAGACAAAGTATCCCATTCATAGTCTCAGGAATCATCGCTATCAACATTGGATTCCACCATGTTCACTTGAGGATATGAATCATGCATGGGGCTAGAGATTTCTCCTTTGTCTCATCTTCACTTTAATCAAATTAGTTCAATCCAAAAACCATAAAAGATTTCATAAGAAATTGAAAAGGTTGTGCCCCCTTCAAGCAAATAGTTATCAGAGAGATATGCAATCAAATTCCTCCATTCCTTGCTTCTATAATCTATAAATAAATAAATAATAGGATATTTATGGAAGAAGAAAATAATAGTATGGATGTATTCGAAATCATAAAAATGGAGTTAGAGAAAACATGAACTATATAAAGCATAAATAGGCTTCTCAACATCCTTTAGTTCTTTTATCCTCAACAAGATCATATTGGTAAGTTTCATGCTAGATGAATAGATTCAAACCTTTTAGAATATTCTTGAGAAAAGATATAAAATGGAGAAAACTAGAAAAAGACTGGGTTAAGCTATTTTGATGATTGTAGAAAGGCCAACCTAGCACTTTTAGTTGTAGGGGGCATTATAAATTTTGATAAAGAAAATATAATCAAAGGATATGCTAAACACATTAGAATTAGGACCAAAAAGAGAATTTGAGGCCCAAGTTGTGTGGAGGGGACAAGTTGAGTCATTACAAATGACTTTCAAAATTTAATAATAGGAGGGTACTCCAAGATTGATATTGACCTCTTATATTATTCGTCACACCCGCTAGGAAAATTAAACTTCATCAAGGATAATAGATTCTAAACTCTGTATCAAAGTGGAAGATTAAATTTTTTTTTAATAAGGGAATAAACTTATAGACACTTTAACTAAGATGTGTCTCTCGTTAATAAGTGGAACTATTGGATGACAAAAAGGAATATGTTCTTTCCCATTAGAGATATTCTATCTAGAATGATTGAAAAATCACAATTAATAATTATGAAAAGGATTAAAGTATGGTCTTAATGGTAAAATAATTACTTTGAATATGATATATTCACAATATTTATTGATGATGAATAATTAACTAAGTAGTATTAATGAAGGAAAATTTATTACTCTCAAAATGACACATTAGATTAAGAAAGACTAATGACACATGAGAAAATAAAGGGGAAAATCTAATAATAAATTGAAAGACAATATATTACTTGTTCTTAGGAGGTTCATAAAGCTACAAAATAAAAATCTAGATTTTGGGAGAAAGTACAAAAACCTAGCTTATAAATTCATCTAGATCGTCTCAACAAAATTTTATAAAATATAAATAATGAAAAAGATGGGTTAGAAATAATTCCTCCTCTCTCATGTGGTAGCTATACTAGCATTATCCTTATGATGTACCATTTAATAATTAACAAAGTAAACTGGACAAGCATAGAAATAGTATTATTTATTTTCTTTTTATTTTGGGTCCTAGTTTTGGTTCTATGGATATTGTGTCTAATATAGGGAAGAATCCAAATAGGGAGCCAATGTTTGAGAGTGGAACCTACCACCTTTTCTCCTTAAATAAAAATATAGAGATTTGCATAATTTTTGAAAAAGGAGGAATCACCCCATTCTTTGAAGTTGTGAAAGGGAAAGATGAAGAGCTTATATCTCAATTCAAAAATAGTTGGATGGATGGAAGGGATTTTGTGCATAGCATCAGTTTTCAAGTAATTGAGAAACTAATTTCTCAGGTCACTAGCTTAATCTCTAAAGGAGAAAATTTTCCTCTCTTTAGCCAAAAATATGCCTACAAAGACACACCAAGCTATTCCTAAAAAGGGGAGAATGCATTCAATGACACCAAATTGGGTTCATAAAAGAGAACTTCCCTACTTTATAGGGGTCATTAACCATCACAAGATAGATAATTTCACCCTTGATGTTAGGTTTTGTATTGTTCATGGCTATCATTTTCCACTTCTAAATCATCTTAGGAATAATCATCCTATTAGTTTCCCCTACTTTTTATTTTTTTCAATGCAAGATGTGCATCTAAGGGAGCTTACCCTCTGCTTCACTAGGGCTTGATGTATGCAATTCATATTTTTATTTTGGATATTAAGAATACACTCAAACATACCCCTCCTTTACACATATTAGCCTCTATCCAAAGCCCTAAACCTCTTTGTATTGAGGTAAGTACAAATAATTTCTTTTTATATGATATGCCCTTGTCATCTACAACTAAAATCCCCCTAGTTACTCCACCTAAAAATAAAAATCTACGTTTAGGAAAATATTTCCCTTTGATTGTTAATTTAAGCTCTCATAACCTACTGGACCTTCATAATAATGTCAAATTGTGTTAATATACCTTGGTAGTAACAAAAAATGAAACTAAGACAAAGGAAAATTTGTGATAACTAGACTAGAATGAAGCCCAATGGTTTCTCACCCCCTCTATAGCTATAGACATATCAAATGAAAATGGTTTTCTCTATCTTAAATATGAAAACTAGGAATCACATTCAATCCTCTTATGTTTCATTGGGAAATAATCAATTGGGACTAACTTGAGTCTCTTAGGAGAGTTTAGAACTAGTGATTAATTGTCCATTTATTGACTAATGTGGTTTAATATGATTGAATATGATCACAATAAGAGATAATATAATAAATGCTAGGAAATTGAAAAGTATAAATATTGAATCCAATTAAGATTTATGATTTTTTTAGTTATAATATGAATACACACACTAGAGTTAAATTGAAATGACTTTAGGAACATAACCCATAGAATTTTTTATTTTTTGATAGTTGAGCTAGCTCTCTACCATGAATGTTAGTGCAACACATATATTATAGTGTGCCATGCTATCATTCCATATGAATAGTAAATAAAAGTGTCATGAAAAATGACTATGTAAACCCTATAGGAATGTTGAGGACTATCAATTCCAACACGTGCCATAAATTATAATAATAGTTATAGATTACAATAAGATAAATATAAAATGAAAAGGAAGGAGGAGAGATCATTGAAGAACTGAGATATCCATAGAAGATTCAAAAAGATGATTTCTACAAGAATTTCAATGCAAAAGATGGTGATCCCACAATAGTCTGTCACACTCTTTTGCCAACTTTGACAATAAAATGTACATTCTGAAAAAAATCTTTTCATTTGGACACATATTGCCTCTAAACCTTTAGGAATTTGAATATGATGTGGACTAATGATTTTTTATCATTTTATGTGAATATTCTAAATATATAATTTTTTTGAATTTTTTTAGAATTGATTTGTATCCAATTTCCTATCTCCTTTGAAAACTATTTTTTAACAACAAACTTATTTTTTTAAGAGTAACACTACTATACAAATAATAACCTTTTTTTCTAAAAGGGATAAAAGTGTGATTCTTTTGAATTTAGATTCTAACATGGATATATTTAATGGTTGCAATTAGTTTCATTTCATTATGTTGAATTTTTTTATTTTATTAAGTTTTAAAGGTAACTATAATTTAGACGTAGGTTCACTATATGTATCATATCTTATTTTGTATATATGTACATCAATACCTAATGCACATGTATTTTTAAATTTTTTTAAACATTAGTTCACTATTTTTACATAAGTATTGAATAGAGATATTGGTACTTGGTGAAAAACCTATGTTTAGTTAAAGTTAAAAAAAAGTTTGATATTGAACTTAACATATAGTACCAACCTACATCTAGGTTTGTCAAGATTATTCTACTTTAGCCTTCAAATAGAGCTTCAAATGGAAATTTTTTGAAGAAATTAGAGACATTTTTGGGTGAGACCCATAGAAAGCCACTTTGATTAAAGACATCTTCAATTGAAGTGGGTTCGATCTAAGTGACCATAGTTCGATCAAAGTGATGTTCTATCAAACATGTGTTACACAAATATTTTTGTACATTTGACCATGCTAGTTTTTTCAACGGTCTACATTCGATTGAAGCCTTGTCAACCAATTTTGTTTTACTTTTTATTTAAATGTTTGGCTATATTTATTTTTTCATTTTTTGTAAAACAAATATTGAATAATAATTCACATTTTTTATGAAGAAGGTATTTTTTGTTAGTGTAGAATTTTCAAGGGCATTTTTGAAAGGAAGATGTGAAATAAAAGGATAAGGAGAGGCAAGACTTCACAAAAGTGGTTACCTAATGTGGAAAAGGACATTGCAAACAAGTATTGGAAAACTATCATAGAAATAGAGCAGGTGTGCATCTTTACTTCTATCTCTCTAGATTCTCCCTTTATCTCTACTTGTTTTCTCTCTAAATCAATTAATGTATTAAATAGGTTAAACTGACCTTAAATAGGTTAATTAGGTTAAATGGGTTCAATAAATTGATTAATTAAGCTTACATAAATTAATTCTCTCCGTCTCTCTCCATCTCTCTCTCTCTCTCTCAATGATAGTTATTTAAATTCAAAATGGAATTCATCTCTTTAATACATCCCTAATGGTTCAAGTTGGGCATGTTTAATAGATCACATATTTTTTAGGATTTCTTCCCATTCCATTTTTCATTCGTAGTTGGTTAATTAACCCAAGGATTCAAGTAATATAGTCAATAAAAGTTTGAGTATATTAACTATCTAAAGATCTTAATGGACCTTAAACTACATTTATTAATTAATTTAAAAATCAGAATATAGCATCTTTCTTCATATTCTCAATTCATTAATAAGCATGATCAAATGTCCATCCTAATGTCTAAATAGTCATTGCCAAATTAAAGACTTGGAGTGCGAATCTAGTTAACAATTAGAAGTATAAGTCAAATGTACACATAATTTCGTATAATCAAGTTAATGTTAGAAATTTGAAATGCACATATAAAAATAGAAACTTTATTTTTAAGTCAGGCACATTGGGAATTTTATATAAGAAAATGCATCTTTGCAACAAAAAAAATGATAAAGAAAAGAAGAAGAAATAATATCTCTATGTTTCAACATTTTATTAGCAATAAACCTTTAATTTTGAATATTTCTTATTATTTATATTTTTTATTATGGAAAATAGGTTTTAAAGGGGCCTAAAACCCTTTACATGAATAATCAAAAGATTGATATTGAAAGCTCACAAGGTGGAACAGGGCTAAACGAAAGCTGGGGTGAAAATGAGAGTCACCCTTGACCTAGAACAAACTAAAATTAGGCAGAGCACCGAGCTAAACCCAACCAAAAGAAAGCCCAGAATTAGGATTTTCCTTTCACACCCTTCTGATGGGACCAAAGGGACATTTCAAAAGATGGAAACGAACGCTTGGAATTTTTTCCTTTAACCTTGGACCAACCATCTTTGACCAAAGCAACAACATTTTGCCAATCCAATGATTCTGAGAATACAGAAGCAAACCCCCTAGAGGGAGCAACACTCGGACATAAAGAAACTCTCTAAGAGCAAGAGTTGGAGAGAGGGACAGTTCTAGTAGAAACAACAACTATCCGTTCAAGAGAGCCAGAAGGAGGCCTGGCACTAGCAAGAGTCTCTACACAAGCCAACAAAGAAGGACAACCAACAGCCACAGTGGCTCTAGAAGTAGGAATGGGACCAAGAAGAGGAGAAGGGGTAGGGACCTATCCAACTACCTACGAAAAGGTCCAGGGTGAGGAATTCACCACTGTATAGTGCTGAGAAGAGGCACCCTGAGAAGAAATGCCCTGCCACCATGAGGTAGTCTTGTTAAATTTATGAAGATCACAAAGACCAGAAACATGACCAATCTTGAAGCATCTTCAGCATCTGAAGGGGAGGCCTTCATAATCCAAGTGTTGGATCCAGCTTCTACCCTTAGGGGTTGAGAGTTTGATCATTGCAAGCAGTCCATTTGAAGTATCCAAATCCACCAGAATGTGGGCATAAGTGGAATGAAGCAAATCTGATGATTTCTCATCAACCGCAATAAAATCCCCTAGAGCATCCCCCATAGTTTTGAGAAGAGAATCTACCCAAAGATGTAGGGGGAGATTAGGCAGCGTAACCCAGATGGGCATCTTATGAAAGGATTTAGAGGATGGGGAGAAGTCAGGGTGACAAGGTTTCATCATCAGCATGAAATGGCCATCCCAACTGAAATATTTTCACACAAAATTGTATTTCTATCCATCGCATTTTCAAATTTAGCTACAAAGAAACCATTGGCCATGGGGAATATATGAACTGTACCAGTGATAATGGGCTCCCAATGCTTGGAGATCCATGAATGCAAGTTAGGAAAGCATGGCCAGTGACCCTTGAATCTATAGATCAAGCCATGCGAAGAGAAATAAGAGGCAACATCATCAATCTTTGATATTGTCTCCTCCTCTAGCTCCACGGTGATATTTTTAGAAATAGGGAAAGCACTACGAATGGCAGTCTTCCTTGAAGTTGGTAAGAGATCTACAGCCAAAGGACCCCGTCCCAAGGCTACCACAGAAGGCCCAGCTAACATGATCCCCACTCAAGACCTAGGGGCAGCTGGAGAAGAGACAATAGGAGGAACCTTCACAGTTGAGGAGCTAGTTGCAGTAGTAGTGGAAAATGGGGATCGGGCTGCAGGAGAGGATCCAACAGTAGCAGTAGTCGAGGTGACAACGAGAGCCCTAGGGCCGACTATAGAAGCAGTGAGGATGGGAGGAACGGGAGCCATTTTCTTGTTAGTACTTGTCGTAGGCTAAGCAAGTACTATTGTAATGATTTTTGGATTATTGGGTTTAACTAGTGATTAAATCAATGTGAATGGACCAATTAGAAATTAAGATATTTGTTATTTTGTTATGTATTTCATATTTTATATAGTTAAATTGGTTTTTTTTAAAGTTTCTAATATGTAAATATTATTTTTTGGCAATTTGATTGGCCAAACCAATTGATGTCTTATACACGATTTTTTTGGAATTCAGAAAGATAATTTCTTTTCTAGAATTGCTTTAGTGTTATGCCATCATTCTCGACAGTTTTAGCTTAGCATATTCTGCACACTTCTCTATGGTGTTTGATTGTTGTTTAGTGCTCCTTTATTATTATGTATACATAGTAATATATAATCGGTCTTAATTAATTTTAATTTTAATTGTATGTATAAATCTCTTTCTAATTTCATTAAATCTATTAGAAGTATTGAATATATTTAAACTAATTAGTAATTTTGCAATTATATTTTTAGTAAATTATATAATTATTATAATTTATTTTTATATTATATTTGTTATAATAAGTGTAATACCCAAAAAATGGGCTATAAGTTCATTAATCTTCTATATCGACACATCGAATGAAATTGACATTGAAGTCCTAACCTAAGGCACATCGGCACATCATCGAATCCTAATTGATTATCATAAATTCTGCATTGGGGAATATTCTTAGTAATATTCCTAATTATCATAATTATCTTTAATTTAATAATTATATGGCGATAAATCTTATTTTATCCTAAAGTTTGATTAATTGAATATTCTCAATATTTAATTCATTAGATTTAATTTTGCCACATAATTGTTTAATTGAAGTTAATTCTATTTATTCCTAAATTATTATTATTTAAATTTGACAATAAATCCAAAATCCTATGAATAATTGATTAAATTCTTATTTAATTAATTAAAGAAAGTTGTCAATTTTTAATAATATTATTTTTGAATAAAAGTTTGAAAAATAATTGATTCATCCATAAATCAATTGTTTTATTTTTCAAAATCAGTTAAGTTGGAAATAAATCACTTTATTATTAAATTAATTCATATTAAAACATGCACAATTACAAAAGCAAACAACTATCAATTATCAATTAAATCTAAACTCTATTTTCAGTTAAAATTTGCTTTTGCATGATATTGTGAATTAAAACTAAAATTCAACTGAGTGATTTATGGCTTTTATTCATGCACCTCCAAAGCCCTGGATTTCTATAAATTAAGGCCTCAACTCTTCATATCAACATCTCATATTTTTGCAAACTTATGCTGGCAAATTGCTATCTAGAGAATTGAAGCTTCTTTGCGAATCAATAGCTTTGTGAGATCACCTTTGTTTTCATATCATTGTTAGAATTTTTGCATATCAATTTTCATATAGATTTTAGATTTCATATCTAGATTTTTCATTCTAATTGCATCTAAAATCCAAAAAAATAGATTAATTGCATTCAATTCATATCTAGATTTTGCATTCAAATCCTTCATTTAGGTGTCGTCAAGGTCACTGATCTTGGTATAATCTGAGAATACATACTCGCACCTACTAGAAGGCAATAAATCACCTGGTTAGTTTAGTTTTCAATTATTGCACGATTTTGATTTTGACTAACCTCTAATATTTTACTGAAGTGTTGTGTCTACAGACAGGTACAAAATTCACACATGCATTTCTGGCACCCATCGTGGGGCCGTGAAATAGCTTTCCCTTCATTTCTATCAATTTTCTATCTTTCGAGGTTAAGGGTTTCAAGGGTTCTGGTATACTCTACAGGATGTTATTTTTCTATCAAAACTATGATTTTTAATTTTCTGTCCATACTTTTGTACATCTCTGCATGGATTCTCATGTGAGATTTTTCATCATTCCACGTGAAGTTTTGCTGGTTTCAGCACTTCCTCATGGGAGACTTCATCTTTTGTCGCGTGAGACCGTACTTCCTCGCACGAGATTTCATCCTTCATCGCGTGAGATAGTGTTTCCTCATGTGGGACCACATCCTGACTCGCGCAAGATTTTGCTATAGAGACACAAAATTTGCAAATTCGTACTTTCAGATTATTGATTTCTAATGCTTATAGTTTGCTGTTGATTTGTCTTGATTTTGTACTTTCAGATGTGTGCTAAATTTTGGATTGTAGAGCGTTGGACCTAAGGTATTCTTCTCGAGCTGATAATATTTCAATTTGGATTAAAATAAATTCTCACGTGTCAAGCTTGTGTGACTCTTATCGCTTTCATATCTCATACTTCATTTTGGGCTATAAAAATGAACATAGATTTACTTTTCAACATCTTTATTACACATAGTAATTAGGCCCTATGAACACTATTCATGGCTCTTGAGAGAGTGAGTTTCTAGCGAAACTCTTCTCAATGAAAGAACCCTTGTAGGTAGGGAGGATACTGAGGGAGTCTCACGTTCCACTAGATCCGTGTGTCTTCAACTTTTGATCGAGGCATTCTCTCTCCAAAGAGGTTGATAGATCATAAGGGGTTGACATCATAGATCTTTGTGAGATAATCTTGGTCTTAGGGTGTCAGATTAATTTATCTGCTTTGTTTGGTCCAACGCTCTACAATCTAGAACCTTAGGTCCAACGCTCTACAATCCATCTAAAACCTTAGGTCCAACCTTAAATCTATCTAAAACCTTAGGTCCAACCTTAAACCAGAAACCCAAATATTTGAATCTAGAACCAGCCTCCATGTGGTATATATTGTGAGTCACCTTTAGAGAGGGTTAACCATAGTGGACATTCCCTTAATTGGGTCAACCACGTTGACAGAACCTCAAGTAGTAATAGCCATTTTCGCTGTGGTAGTGACAACCGCTATATAAATGTCTTTGTGGAAGAAATTTTCATAGGTGTGGTCTCTTGTTGGGTTGTCAGATCTCCCTAGTAGCTCCTAATTGATTAAATTCTCAGACTATGTCAAAACCCTCATGCGCCAAGATTGGAGTTCACGCTCTTGGATCATAAAAGTTGCAGAGTCAAACCATTACTAAAAACCCTAGTGAGGCCAAATTTTCATTTTCTAGGAATATGTGCATTAATGCAAAACTTTTTGGAACATACGCAATTAGCACTTCTAAGGATTAGCTCAAATAAGTCACTTGATTGTTCATGTGCAAGGTTGCTTTTGCCCTTGTTCATTGTTTTTAGACATTCTTGAAATCACTTGCTTACTATTTTGCGTGCTTGCTTATCTATCTGGTTATTGAAAATGAACAAATCTATTACAATCCTCAAATCTAGACATTGAAATTTCCATAACAATTTGACACTAAAACACTCAACAATTGCAAAATCTGAACAAAAATCCTTTTTTGGTGTGAGAAGTGAATATTTTGTTAGAGAACAGCTAGCATTGTGTCTCAAAATCTATGTCTTGAAATTTGTACCTCAAAATCTATGCCAAAACTATCAAATTGTGTCCTTTTATCACACAAGATTTCAACTTTCTGAGTATTCTTTCGCATGAGACAACACATTCTCGTGCCCAGCCTGGTACTTCCTCGCACGAGACAACACATTCTCATGCGTAGCCTCGTACTTCCTCATGTGAAATAGCATTCTCTCATGCGAACCTATCCTAAAATTTGCAAAACAAAGAGCTTATTACTGCCAGTTGGTCAACTTCCTGTCAGATCTAATTTTTGTCTAGGATCTGTATGCCTATTTTTCCTATTGCACATTGTCTGAAACTGCATATCTAGAGTTGAGAAACACGTCTTGGAATTTTTCAAACAAATCACTATGTCAGGAATAGAGTAGAGCTTATAATGAATCCAATCATTTTCCTAAAGTGGCCTTTTGAATCTGATTTAGCCTTCTATTTAATCGATTTGAGTCTTTATCATCTTGTGTCAAAACCTTGTCATAACTATCAATCTTCAATCAATCATCAAAATGGCTAAGTGTTGTGAACTCGTGTCCACTATCTTTTTGGAATCCACCCATACATCTAAGGCATAGTCTCCTTTATTTACGTCTAATCCAAGCTTCAATCAACCAAACCTTGACAAGGTTGCGTCATTTGATCTTCTTGAATTAGATCTTTCTTTAGTTGTCTTCATCATATTCTTTTGTTTCACCCAAGGTTAATGGTGGAAACTAGAGCTTCCTCTCACAAGAAATCAGGAGAAGCATCTCATACCTTACCTTTGACTTATATCCAGAGTCCAACTCTTGAACAACTCTACAATTCTAGTCTTTACGAAGACAATGGTCTTGGCAACTTTTGATTAAAAATTGGTTACATTCCCTCTACATCAATTCAAGGATTCAATCAACAAACTCTACATCAATCTATTCCAAGGAGTCCTAAAACTCCTAACATGTCTCAAAGAATCAGTACACATGAGGAAGAAACTCTAATGATCGCTATGATGAAACAAATGCATGCTATGCAAGTCAAGTTTAACAAACTTGAGGAAGAAAAGGAACCTAAAGAGTTCTCCATGGAAGCTCTATGCCCATTTCCATTTGATAAAGACTTGTACATGTCACCATGCCCCCAGACAAAATATGAGCAACGTGATAATCTTTTTGATACTTCTTCCATGGAGAGTGACACACCCATCTTTGAAGACTATGATGACTATGATGAGGGACAATATAGTGATACATATGACACCTCTGTTCCTAAGAGTCCTCCTTGCTGTGTGCTCATGCTTACTAGAAATGGGATGTCACATTGGATAGATCATGATGGTGATCCATATGATTTTGATTTTGAAAGAGACTTTGATGACTTCTGTGAACAATACCTAGATGATACATCTACTTCTATTGAGGAAGAGAAAGCTTACTGAGCTGACTATAAATGTGCATACTAGAAGGATCTCTCCTCTAAGAACTCTCATGCTGAAAATAAAGATTACACTCTCAAGAAAGATCATGTTAATGTTGAGCCTCTGTCTTATGATGGTTCCCTTCCATCCCCTACTTCCTCCAATACCCATACATTTTCTAAAGCTCCCAAGCCTATCAAATCTTTCACAGAACCTTCATCTAACACAAGCCTTAATACTTTTCATGCAGTTTCTTATAGTTATCCTCAAGGGCTACCTCTTAAAGAAACTTAAGCTAACCTTCACTTGGCTGCAAATACTTTCAATAATGCTAAACCTAAAGAGCCTAAGCCTTTATATGCTATAATGCCTACTTCAGCTAGTCCTTCACCATCTCTTCCAAAGTCTTCCATACAATTACAGCATGATACCTTGTCCTTAGAAGTGGCTCCATGTCAAGAGGACACTAAAAATGATAAAGAAAAGAATGTAAAGAAAGATCAAGATCAAGAACCCTCCATGTCATTCAATCTTTTTCATGATGTCTCTTATCCGTTTCATAGTTCTTTTGATCCCGCATGCCCTTTCCCATTCATTCCCCCATGTCTTAAGTCTTCTCCTAAGCAAGATCAAGCTACTACCTACATTGTTGGGCTTATTGAGAATCAAAATAACCTTACTCCACTTCCAATTTCCAAAGATGATACTTCCATTAAGGTTGGTAAAAATGGTGTTGTTACTTCCAATGTTAAGCCTATTGAAAATCAAGAGAAAAATTATGCGCTTATGCTATCCAAAGATCCTTGTCAAGATCAAAGTCTTCCATCTTCTTATTCTACCACTCCATGTTCATTTCCACTTTCTACTATTCCTAGGTCTTTGCAAGCTTTGAACAATCTTATCAAAGAAGTGGCTCCTATTAAAGATGTTCATGATCCCATTGCAAATCCTAATGCTCACTCTAAGGATGCTGATGTCCTTGGTTGTCACATAGATGTTGATGAACTTATTGATTATCCTTTTGCATCTTCCACTTCCATCCTTGGACCTCCTCCACCACTACTAAGGGTTTCACACCTTCCTTCCATCTTGGGCACTTATGTTCCTTCACTTTCCCATCCTAACTCTCCTAATTTTCCATCCATCTTGGGTCCTTACATCCCTCCATCTCCCATCTTTCCTCAAGATCAACATAGATGCATACCCTTGAATCCTTTTCATCCACCCACCCATCTAAACCAGTCATATCCTCCTTCTTCCACAAGTCCCAAGTCTTTTCAAAGTAACTTGAATGTTCAATACAATAAAAAGAAGCAATATAAGAATCCATCAAAAAAAGATCACAATGTCTCCTCTAATCGACATGGAGGCATAAAGTCAAAAGAGATATCTAAGAAAAAAACTACAAGACAAGTATGGGTTCAAAAATCCATCATTAAAGATATTCTCTCTAGATCATCAAAAAGAAATGAAAAGCCTATGGCTATATGGATTCCAAAATCTCTCTTGAAAGAGTCTAATGTTGAGAAACAAGTGAAGTTGACATTCAAGCTTCCAAAGACTTCCACTTCATCTTCTTCCAAAAACATTCTTCCATTCCATGTGCCTAAACCACAACCTCTGCTATCCATTTGCCATATTCCTTCACGTATTCCTTCATTCACATTTTCTCCATCCTCTCATCACCCTTCAAGGTGTGTATTGATGTTGATCTTGCCTTCATTTCCATCTACCCTTTCACGATTCTTCCATTCATTATCCTTCTACCTTATATCATTTTTCCTCATTTGCCTATTCCTCCTATCTTCCAACCTCACTCACTTTATATAAAACCTTATCCTCCATTTTTATCTTCCATCTCCCTTTCCCTATCAACATCTTTGAGCATATCATTTTGAATCCTTGGCATATCATATCTAAAATGCTTATCTTCTTAAAAAAAAAAAAAAATTGATAAAAAAAAAAAATTGAAAATGTGCCTTGGTGAAAACCTGGAAACAGGAACCTTGGTAGCAAAAGTAAAGAGAAATAAATTCATCTTATGGTGAAAACCACTCCCTTGTGGCACCTTGGATAAGTACCGTGATGAAAACTTGGCAATCAGGCATCATGCATAGTTCTTCTACATATTTTATCCATTCCATCTTCTCTCTTTGATCTTAACAATGTTGATCTATACATGAACATTTGGCTATTTTTTGAGTTGTCTTATGATGATCTTGATTTCATTCATTCCATGTTTAGCCTTCATATCCATTTTCCTCCATTCATTCTAGCCTTTCGCTATCTTTTTCCCCTTTGGTCTTGATCTAATAAAAAAGAGAGTAGAACACGATGCTTTGAAACCTCTTGACATATCTACTCCTTTGGACTACATCCTATCCTTCTTTGGCATTACGCTTTCATGATTTATCCTATGCTGGCCTTTTATTACTTGTCCAAATGCGCTTTACATGAAAATTTTCCCTAGCTTGGGTATTCTTGAGGAGTTTTCCCTTGAGGATTTCTTCCCTTCATTCTCTTTCATTCTCTTGTCTTCCATCTCTTCCACCAGCTTGCCAATCCCTCTTGTTCTCCACCTTGCTAGACATTGGGATTGTATGATATGATCTTGCTTGGAAGTTTGCAATGGAAAAAGATGCTATCAGGTATACCAAGTATTAGAACAAGTATCAGAATCAGTATTAGAACAACTATCAGAACTAGTATCAGAACCAGTATCAGAACACCCATTGGGGCTACACCTTTCACTTTAGTTTATGGGTCTGAAGTGGTACTGCCTATTGAGGTTGAAATCCCATCACTAAGAATCAGAATGCATGGTCTAGTAACTAATGATGACTACAGAGTGTCTAGGTTGCAAGAACTTGAACTACTAGATGAGCACAGACAAACAGCGTATGATCATCTCAGAGTATATCAGAAGAGAATGTCTGGAGGTTACAACAAGAAAGTCAGACATAGAGAATTTCAAGTTGGTGATCTAGTCTTGAGAGAGAATCCTAAAAATCAATCACATAAAGAACGCAAGGGGAAGTTTGAACCCAACTGGCTGGGTCCCTTTTTTATCACTACTACTTTTGGCTCTAGTGCCTATCAACTCTCAATGACTAAAGGAAAATAGCTCCGAGAACCAATCAACATTCTACATCTGAAGAAATTCTATGCCTAAGGCATTCACTGTATGGTAAAATGTCCTAAAAAAATCTAAAAAATCTAAAAAAGTCCTTAAAAAAATGAACATCTTGGTGAAAACCTAGCAATGGGTGCCTTGATGATTCACAAAAAAATTGAAAAATATCAAAAGTACAAAATTTTTTTTTAAAAAAAAAACTACAAAAAAAAAAAAAAAAATTTGAAAAAATAAAAAATACCAAAAAATGAGAAAAAGAAAAAGTGCCTTGGTGAAAACCTAGAAACAGGCGCCTTGGTAGCAAAAATAGAATCTCTACCAAGATGGTGAAAACCCAACAAACGGGTGCCACTTATTTCAAAATGCTCCATCTATCAACGCAATCTTGGTCTTTCCCAACTTTCAGTCTTGCTTTAGTTTGTACATATATCCCGATTTGTTTCTACATTCCTATTTTCAATAAGTTGGTTTGTACACCAATCATCTCAAGCGTCTATATCCTATCAATGTTCAAACTTGGGGGCAATAAATGTCATATCCTATGGCCTCCAATGTATCTTAGATGTATCATATCCAGTCAGAGTCCTTTGAAGCTTCATTTGAGTCAGTCAGTCAGTCTCATCTCCAGAAATGATTTTGCATCTACAACAACACAATCAAACATCAACACAAAATGAAAAAAATCTATACTTTTTACATGCTTTTATCTCCTTGCATGCTTATTGATTCACATTGATATTTTTGCATATTATATCCCTTCGAGCTCTTTGATGATGTTCGTTATAGGATTTAGAGAGTGATGACTTGGGGCATAATCTTTTGTTTGTCTTCTACTTGTATGTGAAAATCTATCAACTTTGAAAATTCTGGATTGAAATGGTGTCTGACTATAAGAGCATATATCTCAAATTGGATGGCCATGCGTATCTCAACCATTGATACCCAAAAAATTCAAGGAAGTTTGATCTAACTATTATCTTTTGAGTGAGTTCTTTCTCCTATTGTGAAATGTGATCTTACCTATTATTGTGAATGATAAAGGGTCACTACGGGTAATTCACATTGGATTTAGAATGATCTCTTGACTGTTTGATGTGTTTGCAATGCAAGACGTATTCTGGTCATCACAATGTTTATGTTTTGATGCTCATACAAATTACTATATCAAAATGGACATGATATTCAGGTCATCCTGGCATTTGTGCCTTGGTGCTTATATCTAATCCGACATTTCAAAAAACAAAATCAATATTCATATATCCATGGTTTCCTAATCAGTGGGTGTTGTATTGATTCCTCCACATATAAATTGATATTCATATGCCTATGGTTTCGTAACTAGTGGGCATTGTATTGATTTATCCGGTTACTTAAAAATTCAATGATGAAAACAACTGACACATGATCAGTGACTAGGTCCTAGGTCTTAGGTTGCATTTCATTCTACATGTTTCTTTGCATTTTGCATGTTTTCATGATCTCACAATGGTTGGATAAACTTCAATGCTTAAACGATCCTTCAAATCGCATCTTCAAATCTAACAAGAGCTGAATCTCACATGAAGGTTCCTCCAATAAAATAGCAAGTAGAATCCTTTTTCGGGATCAAAATTAAAATTTGCGATCATTCATATTATTAACTACTTGCATAATCGACCTTCACTCATCACAAAAATTTAGAATTCAACTTAACTGATTATCTTTCATCAAACTATCAAAATTTCAACTTGGTCACCCATGGTCAACTCATGGTCAAACCTAGTCAAACTTGATCTTCTAGACCTTCAAACAATGCAGAATGCATTCTCGAACGTGTTTAACTACTTCTCACATCAATTAACATGCTTCTGAACACTATCAATGTTGATTTTTCTTGTTAGATTTCAATTTTAATCCGGAAGGGGGCATGGTATTGCACATCATTCGAGTCTGTAATCTAAATCTAAAATCATATCTTTCCTCAGTAATCAAGACAACAACCATGTCTAGGTGTTGATTCATCAAAAAGACCCCATCGCTTGGGGAAATCAATCATCACTCAGGGTATATCAGATTCATTGAGATCTATATCAATCTGGTATTCTCTTAATCTTGTAAATTATATCAGTTTTTGTAACTATCGGTTTAATTGTGTTATTTCCTTGGTTCTTCAGAAACTGAAGGGTTCAGATGTGATACCAATGTGATTCAATATAAGGACAATCGGGTCTGGAATCGGTCACTCACTTCTTCACAATCATAAGGTTCAGAATCAGGTGTTTTGACACTTTTTCGCAATCATTGGTTCATTTGTTGTTATAGTTAACATTATCTTTGGTCATTCAGGACCTGTTATCTTCATATCAATTTCAATCAGTTTCTGCTTCATATCAATTTCAATTTCAAACATCAATTTCAACATCATATACAGACTATCTTTGAACCACTACACTTCGCACAATAATTCAAAGAGGCGCAAAATGTAATACCCCAAAAATGGGCTATAAGCTCATTAATCTTCTATATCGACACATCGAATGAAATCGACATCAAAGTCCTAACCTAAGGCACATTGGCACATCATTGAATCGTAATTGATTATCATAAATTCTGCATCGGGGAATATTCCTAGTAATATTCCTAATTATCATAATTATCTTTAATTTAATAATTATTTGGTGATAAATCTTATTTATCCTAAAGTTTGATTAATTGAATATTCTCAAATTTTAATTAATTAGATTTAATTCTGCCACTTACTTATTTAATTGAAGTTAATTCTATTTATTCCTAAATTATTATTATTTAAATTTGACAATAAATCCAAAATCCTGTGAATAATTGATTAAATTCTTATTTAATTAATTAAAGCAAGTTGTCAATTTTTAATAATATTATTTTTGAATAAAAGTTTGAAAAATAATTGATTAATCCATAAATTAATTATTTTATTTTTCAAAATCAGTTAAGTTGGAAATAAATCACTTTATTATTAAATTAATTCATATTAAAACATGCACAATCACAAAAGTAGACAACTATCAATTATTAATTAAATCTAAACTCTATTTTGAGTTAAACTTTGCTTTTGCATGATTTTGTGAATTAAAACTAAAAATCAACTGAGTGATTTATGACTTTTATTCATGCACCTCCAAAGCTCTGAATTTCTATAAATTAAAGCCTCAGCTCTTCATATCAACATCTCATATTTTTGCAAACTTATGCTGGCGAATTGCTATATGGAGAATCGAAGCTTCTTTGCGAATCAATAGCTTTGTGAGATCACCTTTGTTTTCATATCATTGTTAGAATTTTTGCATATCAATTTTCATATAGATTTTAGATTTCATATCTAGATTTTTCATTCTAATTGCATTTAAAATCCAAAAAAATAGATTAATTGCATTTAAAATCCAAAAAAATAGATTAATTGCATTCAATTCATATCTAGATTTTGCATTCAAATCTTTCATTTAGGTGTTGTCAAGGTCACTGATCTCAATATAATCTGAGAATACATACTCACACCTACTAGAAGGTAGTAAATCGCTTGGTTACTTTAGTTTTCAATTATTGCACAATTTTGATTTCGACTAACCTCTAATGTTTTACTAAAGTGTTGTGTCTACAGACAGGTACAAAATTCACACACACAATAAGTATATATTAATTGTAATTAATTTGAATGTTTATTTTAATTAGATTAGGATTATGTTCATGTAATTTAATACTCTATTCTTATAAGTGGAATAGAATTAGGTGATATTACAATATATCTTATTATTTTAATACAACTTCATTTTTAAAAATTATAATTAATTATAATACATATAAATTTAATTTATCATATAATTCAAGTTGCAATAGTAATCCAAATTAAGTTGACTATTTCTATTTCTAAATTTTAACCTATAATTTCACTTTCATATAGCTTTATTAATAGATTAACAATCAACTAATTCAAACAATTTTATTGCTTCTATTTCAATATTAAGACAAGTACTGGCCACTATGTAGCACTTATTATTTATGTTATTATGTATATGTTGTAGTTTTACAACTTTTTTATTTCTTTCACACACTTGTAGGCCTCCACTTGTTTAAATGAAAAGCTAGTAAATTTTATTGTTGTCCTTCCTTACTAAATGAAGTAATGCTTGATGATTAGTAACTTTATGTTTTAATTTCTACTGTCCTATTTACAAATATGTTGTGGCCGAAGCACAAGGAATAAATATTAGAACAAATGCCACGTAGTGGCCAAATACTTGCCTTTAGTTTTATAAATAAATTTTAGTTTAATTTTGATTTATATGTAAAGTGAATTTTTAATTATAATAATTTATAACTAAGTTTAATTTTAATTTTAATTTATATGTAAAGTAATTATTTAATTATAAAAAATTATAAAATTACTATAATTATAGTTCTAATAATATTTTTTAATTTTATAAATAATTATAAAATATCATTTATAATTGATTTAAATTGTAAAATAGTTCTACTTATAATTAATTTTAATATTAATTATTTTGTCCAAATAACTCTTTTTCAACAATATTATAATGTTATTCTATTAAATCTAAATTTATATAATATATATTAAAATAAATCTAAAAAATATTCAATATTTTATAATATAACAAAAATAGAAATATTATTTTAATATAAGGAAAAACTTATCAATCTCTTAATAGATATCTATAAAGTTGTAAACCATAAACCGAATAAAATCAGATGATATATAAATTAGATTGTATTATTTGAATACACGATTTTCATGTACAATAAATAACAAACATGGTACATTTTAATTGGTTCACTCCAGGAATAAGACCTCAAAGCCAATCATATCATCAAAAAATAATTTTTACAAATTATAAACTTAAAAAATTAACATTTAGACTATTAAAAATGTGTTATTTTTAACAAAATAAGAAAATACTAAATTATAATTGGTGCAAAGAATTGATTTTAATCACTACTTAATCGAAGAAATGCAAAAAGTGATGCAATAGTACTTGCTAGCCTATCGGCAAGTACTAATAACCACCTGATTGGTGGAAGTTGTACATTTAGACTATTTACGTACCTACACTTTCTTCAATGGCACTCCTCTGATCTGAAAAAATCAATGTATAGAACCTTATTATTCTAGCACATAAGAGAATAATTTTTATTGTTGGACAACCATGATCATACTGCCAGAAAGTTATTTATTAGGTTACTACTAGTCGCCACCAAGTATACTTTCAATTTTGTGTAGTTCGGCTTTATCTTTTAGTTATTAGGTTTCTGCTTAGAATATTTTTTCTCTTATATCTTTTCCTTTAGAGCTATGCAATCCCTTGACCTATTTGATCATCTGTGGATGCTCGGATCTTTTCTATACTTTTCAGAGTTTTGGTAGTGTAAATTGTTGTTCACATTGGAATACCCACAATACAGTTCCTGATTACAATGTTTCTGAGAGCAGTGAAAACTGTCATTCAATGGTGCCTAATATCATCTCAGATTGGAATACCCACAATAGGGTTCCAGAGGGTAGGGTAACTATCAAATCATCATGCACAAGGTAAGAATTTAACTGTCTTTACCTTTTTCTTTCAAGGTTTAGTTGAGCACTTTCTGACCTATTTTTCAACTTGGAAGGTATCTTCACCAATTTATGTCACCAATAAAATAGTTTTAGGTTTTAGGGTTTGAGTTTTCTTCCTTAAAACATTAAATTTTTAATGTAAAGATTGAATTTAAATTTTTAAAATTCATAATAATGTTCAGTTTTAAACCATTAACAATAAAAAGATAGAAGGATAGATTTCAAGTTAATGTCATTATATGTTTCAAAACAATTGACTTAAAAAAAGAGGGAAGGGTGAGAGAAGGGGTCAAAAGAGTTGGAAAATATAGGAATAAATTTTAAAAATATGCATAAGAGAGGAATTGTTTTAAAAGCTCAAAAGGAACCAAGAAGACAATAAAAAGAAGGAAATAAATAGATACATAAAAGAAAGATAAAATAGTAAATAATAATTTGAAAATCCTAAAAGCACAACAAAAATAATAAAATAAAAAACTAACCAAGACTATATATATATAGGGTGCTTGGTAAATGAAGAGTGTTCTGCAAGAGAAGACTTGAGAACTCTCACATATTTGGTATCAATGTTATGCTCTTTGATTCTAGTACTAAAAGAGTTCCCTGTTTGGCCTATAGAAGATTTAATACATAAATAGACTACCTTGTAGACACCAACTTCAAGAAAGATGTCCCTAGGGTCTTTCAAGGGAAAACTAATTCCTCAATATTAAAAAAGGTTGAAGACACACCAAATGTCTTTTTTGGAGATTTTGTGAGAGATTTCATTAGTATAAGGGAGGGATGGACCTAGGAGAAGTTGTGTTTGGGAGGAATTAGATATGGAGTGGAAATGAGAATTATCTTGTTTGAGGGCTTGAGATATTCACTTGCTCGTGTGCCCATTCATTCTAAAGACTTTTGAAGATAGGCTAACTTTAGGTTTAAATTTTCATTTATAATGAAGCAAAGAATCTCTCTTTGTATCTCTTATCTCTGAAATCTTTTTTGATTTTGTTTGTATCTTTTATTTATTTCTTTAATATTTAATGCTTCATTCTTACTTATTAAAAAAAAAGAAGGTCATGACATATTCATACTAAAAAGCTCTAATGAACACACTTACAAATTCAATGATATAATACTCCTAATAAATTTGAATCCTAAATAACTTTTGATTGACCAATATTTTTATATAACCAAGGGACTTTATTATAATATTCCACCATATCCTTGATTATGTCAGAGGAATAGACCATTATAATATGACCATACCTTACAAGAAATTGTGCCTATCGAATCCTATAATAAAAAATTTATTCTCAAGAAAGATTATTCTGATGGTTACAGCTGGTTCGCTTTCTCTGTAACCAATCTTCAGAGAATAATTTAAATAAGCAATCTTCATAAATCTTGGGAAGAAAACCATATTGTTTGTGCAGATGGCAATTAGTTTAGATTCTTTGTTTTTCTTATGACGATAAGAAATGTGGAAAAACAAACATGTACTATTGAAATGAAATGTTTTGCTTTCTTTTTGGCCCGACACAGAATTTTCACATGGGGAAACGAATTTATTATTTAAGCAAACTGGAAGCCCGATGGTATCTATTCTCAGCTATTCTTGAATCTCAAACCAATCATATCAATTCTTTTATCTTTGTTAACTGGTGATAAGCAGATAGCATTCTGACTGGACTCTTGCACGTTATTTTATTTGTAGTGATAAGAAATTAATATTATGGGGTCTCAAGTTTAAATTATGACTGTGTTTGTATTTACAACTTTTAGTAACGATAATATATCCACAACTTTTCAATCAACTTGGGCTTGCCATATAGAAAATCCAAACCTATTTTTATTATCCTATGAAATTATTCAAGTGAGGCTTGTGATATACTATGGGATTATCTATAGATATAATATACAAGTATATGTACAAAAATCAAAACGTGTATATTATAACAGATTTTGCAACAAACTATTGGGAACAATTGTATTATATATTTTTGCAATCTTATTATTTTCTATAGAAAACAACCAGAACCCAAAATAATAATCCCACTTAATGAATTCATAGCCAATTTTATCACTTATCCAGATATATGATCCATTACAAAAATATTGATTCACTGGCATATCCATTTGCCTCATGTAAGACATAAACATGTATATGCACAACTTTTCTTCAAGATTATATATCCAACTTGGGCTTGCGATATACCAAAATCTAAACCTATTTTGTAACTTAAACAGCTATGTATGATCCATTACAGCAATATGATAAAGAATATCCAATCTCTTAATAATAGTTTCAATCCAACATAACGAACATATCGTTTTTGGTGACTAGAAAATAATAGTTTTGTTCCTCAGAAGCTGGACTGCATAAGCATCCGTTAGGTTTCCCCAAGATTAATATTTTATGTTACATCGAATCTGAAGAAATGTATTATATCTTGATTGGATTAAATTTTCTCAGCGAACCATCGGTGGTGGAATATCTGCTTTGGCTATAAAATCATTCTCTGCTTTTGGCGAGATGTTAACAGAGTTACTTTCATTAAAAGTTGAAGGAAAACAATAGAAAATATGGAATGTTTTCTTCTTTTTGTTTTTCTTAAATGACAAAGTTGACACTAACTGCAATCAAATGTTTTTTTTCCTGTTTTTTTTTGGGTCCACGACAGAATTTTCATACCGGGAAAGGAATTTATTTTTTAGGCTAAGTCACTGCTGAAATTACGGCTTTGTATTTAAATAAGAAAAAAAGTTATTGAACAACAGGGACCATCAATCACAATGGAAAGTTTGTACTCGCGGCCGCTTTTATATGGTGATGAAAACAAATTGTTTCCCCTATTAAACGGTCTCAAGTGGAACTTTCATTTATAACCGAGTTGATTCATCTTGTCTATGTGTCGCAAAATATTCATGTGGGACAAGCATATATGGAGAATTTAACCCCTGTAAGACTCAACTCGACAACATAAATTATAAATAGCTAAGAAAATATCAAAGTTAAAAGGTATTTTTTGGGAGGGACTTTTATTTATAAACTATTTGAAAATATGGATTTTAGGTTGAAATTTCTATGGTTAGTAGTCAAAACTGATGGTTGAAAATAAGAAATGAATCAATTCAACCAATAATCTGATTATGTTTTTAAACAACTATCATACAATCACACATGCAAGTATTGGACTATGCAATAGAAGTAAAAACAATTTAAGCATCTACAAAGCATAACACATAACACCACTATTTCTATCATGAAAATCCTTGTAACAGGGAGAAAACCATAGTGGGGATGACACCCATGAATCTCTTCACTGCAGCTAAAAGAGTTGCCCTGTTAGGAGCTTACAATGTCCTGTCAAGGGTTCACCCAGTTAGAAGTGACTAGTACAGGTTGTTAGAAGTACCAAAAGATCTGTTAGGATCTACCTCACAAGAGGATTTAGAGCTCTAGTTAAAAAGTCACCCTGTTAAAGGATTTATACAAAGACCTATTAAAGTCCACCCGAATAAGGGATTTAACCTACTAACCTATTAGAGTTATCTTCGAGCAATAAACTCATATAGCCGATCTAGGAATGGAACTGCTTTCCTAACAGATAAACTGTAATCTCTAATCTTTGGCGCACTGTACTACCTCTGTCTCTGATCGCAACACCCAAACTCACTATCACAACACTAAATCATGTGATTTAATCCACCTTTATACTAATGTTTTTAATTTGGCTAAGACTTTAAAAATATTTTACAAGTTGGTCCATGATATTGACCAAAGTTATGGAAAACCACACCAAACATACCTAACATGTCAACTCAAAATATATTAATCTTGAACATATTGACATGTTAGCCCCAAAATCAACCACTTTGATCATCTGATCATTAGGAATCAATCAGTAGCACAACCAGTTCAGAGTTATCACATCACCAAAATACTAACTCACCCAAATCATTGAGTTATTGATTGTGGTTGTAGCATTGTAGCTATTCGACCTTGGTAAACTACTTGGAACAATCACACCTTCCAAAATGTTGTCTATCTTGATCGCCATGCAAAACAATCTTTGTTATTGCCTTCCTTTTCATTGGTCAAAACACTTAGCATATTTTGCCTTTTCCTATCCATCCAGTCGATTAGTATTTGCAACCTATTCATCAAAACTGACAGAATGATAGAGTTGTCATCAATGAAAAACTCATAAACAACATCACTCTTCATCTCAACCCAAAATTCCATCATAATACCAACATGAATAAAATAACACATTGCATTGCATTGTATCCATCAATAAATACATAATAAATCTTATTCATCCTTGCATTTTTATATGGTATCATAGCCAAAAATGTCTTTTGTACGTAATCTATGGTGGAAGGGGAAATGGAAAAGTTTGATCAACTACAACATGAATGCTCATGACTTGTGCAAAGTGAGGAGTGAATATTTTTCCAAACTCCCTCCGCAGTCATGCAAAGATGAAATAAACCATAATTTTTTCATTTGTATTTGAATGCTGATAGCAGGAAGATGGACAATAGCAGTTGAATGATGGAATGACATTTTTTACACCTTGTTTTTAATAGATAAAGCAACAAGAGGGTGCTGGCCTGAAGAACAAAGGACTAGTAGAACATTAATAGTGCATTAATGTAACTAGTCAAAGCAGATATAATAGTTTAACAGTATAATCACCAAGTCTAAATCTACCCCTATCAAAAACATAAACCATAATACTAATCAAACAAATCAAAATAGAGTATCTAGACGAAGTAGTAGCATGTAAAGTATCAGCTAAAAGCCACACAGGGCTGAACAAAAATTTATAAAAACTAACATTAACTTGAACCACAAAACCGGGGATCCTAGGGCCAGTCCCAGTCAAAATTAACCAGCACATGGGAACCATAATTAATTTTTCCCACCCAACTACTTAGACAGTAGGGTCCTCCCCCACTCTTCCTGCAGAAACAAGAAAAGATCCTTGTTGTCCTCATTCACATCCAGAGTACCACCCGCTAGCTTTTCTTGCACATGACAGAGAGTCATAACCGAAGTGTACATAACCTTCAGGCCAAATTTGTTGGTCAGCATGCATTGGTTCATCAACTCCTGCATATTTTTCTTGATCTTCGCAATATCTTTGTCCAAGTTCATGAACCTCCTTTTAAGTGTACCTTTGAAATTATTTTTGTCCTTCGGTGCCTCAGTATTGTAATCAGAGGTAGAGGGCTTATCCTGGGGATCTTGATAGGACTCAAGGGCGGGGTAGGAATATTGGGGGTTTCCATGGCTTGCTTGGGGTTGGGAATAGGGTTGTTACTAGTCCTAGGGGGACTCATATGATCATTCAAGGAATCATTCATGGACTCAGTGGTTTGGGAGTCTTTTTAGTCATGGAATGCTTTTTTGATGCCGTTTCCAGTAGCTTGGTTTTACATTGCTCCTTAGCAAGTCTATTTGACCTCCTGCGACCCAAGCCACTCAAATCCACCTCTAGATTAACCTGGCTCTCCACTATTTTCCTTTTTTTGGGCCTACATTCGGTCTCTGAAGTATTGTCAGCCTCCTTCCTATCTTTAATTTCCTCAAACATAGAGACATAAGACACCTCCTCACCATCCTTCCTATTGAATAGGTTTTTAACACATTTTTTGTGGTTCCTACCCTCTTTAGCACCTAGCTCACGCTCCTGGATGACACGGATGAACTGGGAGGAGGACTGGGTGGGATTTTTAGTTTTAGCTAGGGAATCCTCCCAAGTCATCTCTAGGATAATAGGGGGGGTGGGGGGGTTGGGGTGCTAGGTAGATAGCTTTGTGGAACTAGTAAATGTAGAGGAGGCCCTGATGGAGGATAGGTATTGGCTTATCCAGGTTATTCTTAATATCAAGAATATTACTTTCTATCGAGTGCAGAAGATAGAAAGGGATGGAAATTAAATCCTTGTTTGTAATATGGTTTAGGAATGGTAAGTGGTAGTAGTAAAAAACAATGAACTTACCTTCCAACATGAAGTATTTCATCACTATGAGGCAGATTATTGGCCAAAAATCTAGCAGCACCTCCCTATTGAAGCCCCCCTGCTTTTTCATCAGCAGCTCTCCATCCTTGAAAATTTGGTTGAGGCTGGTAGGGTTAGGATTTTGATTGGTTTTTTTGTATTTTCTCCCCATCATAGAAAGCCCAGTCACCTTGGCTATGACCTCCTCATTCAGCTGGAAGTGGATGCCTCCAACAAAGACACTCCTGTTGTTCTAGGATGACATGAACTATTTGGAGATTCGTTCATCATGCCCACCCTTCATTCTCTCCATAAAACCCCAAATGCCGCTCTCCTTGCAATAATGTGTCACCAACGCATCAAAGGTGAAGGCCTCATCGATTTTATCAAGCTCAATGCAGAGAGTGTTGCCTCCCATTTTAAAGTTTAGTCCCTCCTGCGCCAGAATATCCTGGAAAACAAAGAGCTGAGTGTTTCTGTAGAACATAAAAAACCCTTTGTTTTTGCAAAGCATTTTTGAGGACGGTTTATAGTTAAAATGCTGGCTTTGAGAAAATTTTTGGAAAATGGGCTCTGTACCACCAGATCTAATAGATCTCCAGGTGACATTAATAGTAATAATACCAGGGACACACTTGCTGTCCTCATTAGCCAAGTAAGCCCTCTGATTCGGACAACGCCTACTCCACATGTTTAAAAAGGTAATTATGATTCTTTATGGGAATTTGAGTTTTTCTTTCCATAATCGCAAAAATTATCAGAATACGCCAGCTCATTTGATCCAATAAGGATTCACAATGAATATAATATAGCGTGACACATTTAAACATTGATATTCATTTCTCCCCCAATGATTTGTTGAGTCACTAGAGGTAAATCACTAACCACCCTCCAACTATTGAGTTTGGTTTGTTTTAGGCCCATTGCCACCATTGAGTCAACAACCAAATTCCCTTCTCTATATGTGTGAGCTATAGTGGTGCTCTGGAAGCTATTAATCAACTCACCGATCTCCATAATAATAGGTCTAGCCCACCACCCCACACTAGCACCACTTTTTACAGCCTCAAAAACCACTTTGGAATCCCCCTTGATTTCCAGCTGCCTGACGTTCATTTGTTTTGCAAATTTAATCCCCTAGAGAAGGGCCATTCCTTTCACCTGGGTGACTGTGCAATTATTGATGGGCCCAGCATAAGCTAGCAAGAAATCGCCTATGTGATCTCTCACAACACCACCCCCTCCTTGGGTCATATTATTTGCCGCCCCATCAAAGTTTAATTTAGTCCATCCTCTGGGGGGGGCAGCCCATCTGGTAGCTTTTCTAGCTATCATTTTAGCATCATCAAACTTGGAGAACCCATCAAGGATGTTCCATCTATCAGCAATTCTCACTTCCCAGGCAGCAGGAGGACATGGGGGAGGCTTCCATTTAGCCATCCTAGCATTCTCACACAGGAGCTGAGTACCAATATGGAGGCATGTCTCAGAATGGTTACCCTCCTCTCTAAAGATCATGTTGTTCCTTTCCTTCGAAATGGCCTAGAAGATGTGAGGGGGTAGCATATGCCAGAGGAGTTGGAGTAGGGGGTGATTGGAGGGGGATCTCCAATTGTTAAATTGATGCACTTCTCTGTCAAAGGCTTGCGAAATACCTAATTTTCTGATAACCTCTTGCCATAATCTGGAGGCATAATCACAGTGGATGAACAAGTGGTTCACCATTTCCTCCTCCTTCTTACACAAGATACATCTATTCATCGTGGGGATGCCCCTCTTTATTAGATTATCCTGGGTTAGGACCTTACCATGCATTAAAGTCCACCAGAAAAAAATTATTTTCAGTATGAGCTGGGGAATCCACACCTTCTTCTAGTCTCCTAGGTTACTCTCCTCCTTCAGCAGCAAATTATAAGAAGATTGAATAAAGAAGGTACTGTATACACCTAAAAATGGTCACCTAGACTATTAGCCCCTTGCTAGCATTTTTGCTAAAATCATAAATTGCTAGATCAGATCCTGGTTCTATCATTTATTCGATTATTTTCTATGGGCTAACCATCTTATCCTAAGTCTTTATTTATTAAAAGGAATATTTCCTCCCCTTTTAATAAATAAAAAGCCCCCACCTTTTCTCTTATCCTTAGTTGCACAAATAAAGAATTATCCTTTTTTATAAAAAGGGAAAAAGTACTTTTTGTCTCATATGGACACAAAAGTCAACTCCTATTTTCTCATTGGAGGATACTTGTGCACATGGATTGCTCCTCTTTTAATCTCCACCATTGATTAAATCTTTTTCCTCTTAATCTCCATGGTCCATTCCTTCTCATTTCTTATAAAAGGAGAGCTCTCTTCTTCATTTCTAGATCCCCAACTTTTTATGCTAACTTTATGCTGCAGGATTTCTAGGTCACTTTGGAGCTTTTGAAGATTTGGAGCATTCTTAGCATCTACATCTCATTCTTGCATTCTTAGCTTAGCTTCATATTTATTCTTTCTTAGATTAGCTTCATTTCTATGCTCTATATTAGCTCACATAGATTAATTAGCTTGGGTTGTAACACTTGCATATTTCCTTTCATAGCTTAGCTTACATTTCCATTTCTAGCATAGCATTGCATTGCATTTTCATTCTTGATTCTTGAGGATATTGACATTCTTGCCCTTGTCCTCATTGAATCTCCCATTGTATGGTTTACTAGCAAGGTTATAGGCTAAATAGCTCTAGCTGAGAGCATTCTTAAAAACCCTTGCACTCCATGCCTAAGGAGCTATGGATCGATTTGTGAGGGCTCATTCTTGAGTTTCCTTGCATGTAATGATCCATAGAAGTGTGACACATTTATAGCACACAGGTACCAACCTGGTGGGGGCCCAGATAATAGAGTCCTCAAGCCCTGAAATTCTAACATTAGCCATAATTTCTATGAGATCCTTGGCCAAGTGTTGTAGGTCCGGTCTGTTCCTTAACCAATTAGGTATATCTTCCCAATCCCTACTAGTGATATAGTTGGAGACTCTGTTACCCAGGATAGGTCTGAGGTAGTCCATAAGAGGTTTGAATCTACAGCCTAGGTTAGGTTGGTTCACAATCTAGTGGTCATTCAAAAATATGATGGATCTCCCATTTCCAATTTGCCAAAAAACTCCTTTAGACAGAAGGGTCTTACATTTACATATGTTCATCCGGAGTTTGGATCCACTGGGGAGATTTCCATCATGGAACTTCCTCCTATAGGGGTGTCCTTGGAGGTACTTGGCTTCCATAAATCTGCACTAGTCCACCTTCCCTTTTATAAGCTTCTAAGGCACTTTCGTGGTAAGGGCTTTATTCATCTACCCAATTTTTCTTAGCCCCAAGCCACTCATTCTTTTCAGGAGGTAGATAGTGTCCCAATTGACAAGAGACATCCTCTTCTTTTCTTCAGATCCTACCCATAGAAAGGTTCTCTGAATCCTTTCAATTTTTTCTACCATGTTGCCTCTGATTTTGAAGAGGGATAGGAAGTAAACAAGGATCCCTTGGAGTGTGAAGGCCACAAGCTGAAGTTTGCCAGCATTGCTTAAACACTTCCCCTTCCAGCCAGCAAGTTTCCTTTGGGTTCTTTCAAGGATGGAATTCTAGAAATCTTGGGACACCTCTTTAACCGTAAGGGGGAGGCCAAGGTAGGTAGAAGGGAGAAAAGCTACTAGACAACCCAAGATTTGAAACACCTTATTTTGTAGCTCCATGGGGGTATTGAAGAAGAACAACCTGATCTTCTGATAGTTGATACACTATCCAGAAGCCCAAGCATAACTTTCTAGGATTTGTTTCCACTGCCTGACCTCAATCACAAAAGAATGCCCAAAGAGGAAGGTGTCATCCACAAACTGTTCTAACACCATCTAAGGAAGGGTAGAAGTAGGTTTGACGCCTTTTATTCTTCCCATAGCAGACAACATACAAAGATTCCTGCTAAGCACATCAGCCACCATAATAAAGAGGTAGGGGGAGAGGGGGTCTCCCTATCTAAGACCCTTCTCAGGTTTAAAATAACCACCAAGGGAGCCATTAACTATAACAGAGAAGCTAACAATTTGAGTACATTCTTGTATAATCTAGATAACCTTCTCATTAAACCCCATTTTAGAAAGAATTTTAATAAGAAATGACCAATTAACTTTGTCATAAGCTTTGGAGATATCCAGTTTAAATGCCATACCTAGAACCTTGCTTCTGTCCATAGAATTGATGATTTCATGGGTGGCAATGGCCGCATCCAAGATCTGTCTACCTGGCACAAAACCTTTTTGAGTAGTGTTGATAATCTTGTCCAATAGAGGCTTGATTCTACCCACCGAGATCTTGGTAAGGATCTTGTAAAAGGTATTGCATAGGCTAATAGGCCTAAAATCCATCATAGTGGTAGGATTGTCATGCTTTGGAACCAGCACAATGTAGGTTTGATTATGCTGCCTAAGTATCGCCCAGTCCTAAAGAAGTCTTTGGTAGCCCGAGTAACATCAGTCCCCACAATGTCCCAATACTCCTAAAAGAATGCCGAAGGAAATCTGTCTGGCCCAGGGGCTTTGTAAGCTCCCATAGCAAAGACCACATTCTTTACCTCTTCATCAGAGACCCGCTCCGTAAGCATGTTATTGTCACTAAGTGTTATAGCACTTTGGATGTGGTCCAAGTGTTGGTTTTGGATGTTGTCTGGGCATATCAGACCCTCATTAGAGTATAGTCCCCTAAAGTAGTTGACCGCTATCCGATTGATCTTATCCTTCTCCTTGACTTCATTCCCTCCTTCATCCTTAATAGTAGCAATTTTATTTCTTCTTTTATGGATGCTGGTAGACCTATGAAATAAGGTCATGTTCCTATCCCCTTCCACAAGCCACTTGACTCTGGATCTCTGCTTCTAGTAGATTTCTTCTTTTTTCAAAGTTTCCTGCCACTTGTGTCTAGTCAACTCCTCCCCTGCCTGAACCCGAGGTGGGTAGTTTCCAGCAGCCAACTGGGCCTAGAGGGAGTCTAAGACTCCAGACAATTCCATCTTCTCATTACGAAAGTCACTGAAGTTATGTTTGCTCCAACCTTTAACCTCCCTTCAGATAATTTCAAGCTTTTGGGCTATTCTGAACATGGCAGCACCCTTGATATTAGTCTTCCACCAGAATTTCACTTGATCCCTAAAGGATGGGTGAGATCACCACATAATTTCAAATTTGAAGGGTGTCGAGCTGACCTTAGGGGTGTTAAGCCAGCTGAGAAGGAGGGGGTTATGATCTGATGTAGTTCTAGGGAGGGAACATAAGGAAGAGTTTAGGCAAAGGCTCCATGAAGAGGTGGCCAAGGCCCGATCCAGTCTCACCTGGATGAGGTGGGTACCTTTCCTATTGTTGGACCAAGTGAAGGGGTTCCCCTTTAGAGTGAGGTCAGTAAGACCTGTGGAAGAGATAAAATGAGCTAGCTCCCCCATACTATCTGAGTAATCCACAAGACCACCACACTTTTTCGAGGGGTAAAGGGGGGTATTAAAGTCACCTACTAGTAGGAAATTCACAGAACAGCCTTGATCCAGCTGATGGCCAAGCTCTACCCACCTGGCTATTAGGAGCATAAATATTGAAAGTAGTCCATTCAGTACCATTCTTCCTAAAGGTGACAAAAAGGAAGTTGGGAGAATAAGCAGATAGCTAACCAGTTGTAATGCCCCTCCAACCCTATCAAGTCCTGGTTATGCTTACTAGAAATTAGGAAGAGCTATATGACCCTTCTTGAGATGGTTTCTTAAACCAAACCTCTCCCAACTCACCATAACTTCATATTTTAATATGAGAGATAATAATATTGCATAGGTATGCTACTATACATCTTCTTGTGTGTCAATGATAGTTTATGATCTTAATGTTAAAAGGATCACCTGATAGACGTATATGCTTTTATGCGAAATGCTTGTTATTATTATTTATGTGTACCTTAGGTTAATTGATTATAATCACTTAAGGGTTAGATGTGTTACCTTCTCTAATAACATTACTTGGAATTAGACATGATTAATGCATTTAGGGTTATATGATTTTTTTACCTTGTTTTGATAATGAGACAATTTGAGTACATACCTGATGGTTAAATGGGTTTGTGAAAGTTAATAGATGATTTACATTTACATGAATATGTTATGATGCATTCTTGTTATACAATATAGAAAAGAGATTATTCTAGTACTAACCATACTAATCCAATTATGCTTTGTTGATGTCACTGTCTGATGTGAGTGTAGGATGAGGGGAGGTAGTCGTAATTACTCCTACTAGAGGTCCACACGATCTCGCACTCTCCCTCCTTGTTTTCCATTATCTATTTATATATATGTATATATGCATGTTGGTTGGTGTTGTAAGATATAGGTACTAGGCATTGACTCCACCTGGTTACATAGGTCTGAGTGTGCCTTCAAAATCCTTGAGTTGTTGTTGTGTGGAGATATTACCAAGATTACTCTCAAGGTTACCCATGGACTTAGATTTCTTTTTAGGCCTAGTTGGGGGTTTTGAATATAGTATGTGATGTGGCCTTGTGGTTTGATGTGGTTATGTGATTAATGATGTGAGTTAGATTTATCCATGTGTGTGTGTGTGTGTGTGTATTATATTAATGTATGTTATATAGGTATGTGTATATGTGGGTGCACATGCATATATCCATGCTTATATAAATAATAATATTTGTATGTTTTATTGATGATGTAAATGGTATGTTCTTTATAATTATTAAATAAAGTGAATTAAATAAAAATGTATTGAATGAAGTGTATTAAATTAAAAAAATAAAAAAGAATAATAGTAATAAAAGGATAATGCTCTTTGTAGTAAAACTAGCTATCTAGGAGGGAGTTGAACTCGAGACCTCCTAGAAGTTAGGCTAGTTGGTTTCCATAGTGCTATGTATTTTCCTTGATAGTTATTTGTTGAGTTATCTTGTTATGGCTTTCTTTTGAGACTATTTTAATTAAATTTATTAAAAAAATTGTTAAGTGCTTACGGGGAATGATTTGTTTATTTACCAACTATGGAAGTTGGAGAAGTTGCTTCCCGTAAAGAAACTCCTCCAACCACATAGTTGAAGGATAAATATTTGCAATTTTTATATGGTTGGGGAGGAGGAGTTTTTGGAAGATTTTTGGGAGTGTTTTACATTGATTTTTCCCAAAATTTATTTGAATTTGTGTGAGTTTGAGAGTATCCATTTGGTGAAGACAAATGTCTATGGATTCCTAGAGTTTTATTTCTAGAGGAAGATTTCTAGGAGGTTATCTACTCAAGGCTGGAAATTTTGCAGAGAGTGTCCAGCCAAGGGAAGAAGATTCTCCGCAGGACCCCAGATAGGGTCTAAACTGGGAAGAATCTCCATTCTTCCTATGTGTGTATGAAATTTGTGTGTATGATATGATACTATATTATCCTTTGGATTTTTCCTATGTATTAAAATGTAAATGTAAATGTCTATCTTTTGTGTATTTCTATTGTGATGTCGGGAAGTAATTATGTAAATGTTTGTACAGTTTTAATGGTGAAATATTTCCTGGAAGTTTGAGATTTGTTGTGATACTTCATTTTGGTGTTTTAGAGATTTATGTAATGATTTTGGAAGGTTTAGGAAGGTTTGGGATGGTTTAGTAATAGCTGCAGTCCTTCTTTCCTCATTTTTGGTTCCTACAAGCTTCTCTGTGAATTGTAGTTTTTAATTTCATTCAATTTAGTCTAAGGCTTAGGTAATGTTGAGGATGTGTTTTGGATGTGGTACTGAGGTCCCTATATTAGGTTGAACTTAGGGAACCTTTCGCAGGCACTCTCCATGCCTTAAAAAGTCATTTTTTGGCCTTTTCGGGAAAATTTTGAACTAATTTCATAAAAATGCCCTACAATGTCATACGAAATTGTATCCATACTCGTACGACACTTGTTCAAAAGTCGTATGGGAATGCATACATTTTCGTATGGGTCAAAACCATTTTTTAAGTGTTATCGGGAAGTTTAAAATGTAATTTTGTGAAAGTGTGTTGCAGTGTCGTATGACATTGTAGCCATACCCATACGACACTTGGTCAAATGTCATATGGGAATGCATGCATTTTCATATGAGTTTGTATAGAAAGTCATTTGGAGTTTTTAGGGTTTCAGGGGCTTAATATTTACAGGATTTATACAAGTATAAGTTATGATACTTTAATTTCTTATATTTTAAGTTATACTTGTATAAAGGAATTAGGTACCTTCCGGGATGATTAGGATAGGCTTTAACTTCATAGGAGTTAAGATGAAAATTCTAGATTTTGGTTTTTAGAAAATTTCAAACTTAGCTAAATTTTAGGCACATGAGTTTTTCCTAGACTTATAAGAACAAGCTATGGAATGTTGTGTTTATGCATGTGGAAGTTTGTATCCCCTATGTATGTTTATTACTTGTTGTGTTGAGGGTATATGGTATACTTTTGATTTTTTTTGCACTTGGCATATTCTTGAGCTTAGTTTATGAGGCTAGGACTCGTCTTGGTGGCCTGTGTGCATGGGAGGGTTCCTTAGACCTATAAATGAGCCTTGGAAAGTTGTACTAATGCATGTGGAAAGTTTTATATTTTTATTTTAGATGTCTTGTGATAGAGATTCTTCCAATGGTTCTTGTTATGTATATGGCTAAGGTTAGGACTTGCTCTGAGGGCCTGAGTGCGCAAGGGAGTTTCCTAAACCTATGAATTAGGACATGGAAGTGTTATTTTGTGCCTTTGGATTGTGATGGGGTAAGGGAATAGGAACCCTATGTGAGTGGCTCACCATAGGTGTTGGAACCCTAAAGTGGTTGCCAGATGATCCTATGGGTGGGTTTGTAAAAAGTGATAACCTTAAAAATTAACCTAGGAAGGGGGGATTCAAAAGATAATGAAAGTGTTAGAGTAAAGTATTAATTTAATTGTGTTAATTAAATTAACTTTACTCCCTTCTTAAGATGTCAACTCATTTTCTTTAGTTGTTTATATTTAAACACACATGCACTAGTTGATTTAAACTTATGCACTAGTTGTTTTAAATATAAACTTGCATGCATTAGTCTTGTAATAATTTAACTAATTATTACATGCACTAGGTTTTGCCTTTCAAGGCTTTCGATCTCCTTTATAAGGATGATCCATTGTATATTTTATTCATTCATTATTTGAGGATATTTTCTTCTTCATATTTTTGAGTCAAACCCTTGCCCTCTTCTTGTCTCTACTTCCTTGTAACAAGTTTTTGTATGCAGGTGATATTTGGGTTTTGTGGATTTGTCTTGCTCAAATCCTACATGGTATCAGAGCCTAATCTGCTATAGTTTGTTCATGTTTGAAGGATTCAGATTAGGACTTTTTTGGTAATTTTTTATTGAAATTAGGGGTCGCTAAATTTTGGTGCACTTTGAGCTCAAACAGACCTCACTGTTGAGCTTATAGCACCCAGAAACCCTTATTTCGATATAAGACACATCAAATTTGGAGAACTTTGCATTTTGGGGCTTTTTTTATACCAAATGCTTGGCATGCTTCTTGAGGCAAAATTTGTACAGGATGGTACGCAAAATGAGGTGACAATTTTACTATTTGACATGCAAATCAATATTTTTTTAATTTTAAAAAAAAGGCATGCAAAATGAGGGAAAATTTGGAAGACCTGATATGGATCCTAAGGCACACATGCGATTTTAATTTTTTTTTTTTACGGTGACAGCCATTTGGCGGTCAAATTTAATCTTGTTATTTGATGATGTTAGCATGCATAATCAACTTATGCACCATTTTTGGGCCCTCTAACACAGTAGTTGGTATTTTGTTCATAACTTGAGTATATGGTGTCGAAATTGGGCAAACAAGATATTGTCAGAAAGCTGGTTCCAAGCTCTATCTAGATATGGTAGTTTGAATTTTTGATTTTTCTTTTTTGATGGTTTTTTTTACTCTCAGAGCCAGATGTTTATTTTTGCACTCCGAAAGCTCTATCTTGCGCATCCGAACTTCATTTTGGGAAAGCGAGATATCATTGGAAAGCTTGTTCTAAGACCTTTCTAGTTCTATGAGTCATTTTTCCATATTATAATATAGGTATATTTTATTCATTTTTTTGCATTTCTGCACTCTAGTGGATATCTTGGATGTTACAGGTCCTAGGATCTCTTCCCTTTAGGGGATGACTCTTCTTAGGTTTTTCTTTTGTTTCAGTAGCCTTCACTCTTCTTTGAGTAGTGTATACTTCATTTTTGAAGCATTCTTTTATGCACATGCACTGAGATAAAGTGTCATTCTATTTCATGCTTGGAATCTTGAACATGTTTGTGCTATTTGTACTTGCACTCCATTATAAAGTGCCATGGGGGGGTTTGATGTTTGCCTCTTTTTTCCATCTACCTTTGTCAAGTGAGTGTTCCTTCTATGAAATTATCCTTAGGGTATCTTTATTTGTGCTTGTGCTTTCTATGCACCTTTGATGTTCCTGGTTCTTCATGATGCAGTTCTTATTGGCACTCTTTTCAGTGTACCTGTCACCTCTCCCTTGTTAGCATTACGGGGGGGTTTCTACTGATTTGTATTCTACTTCCCTGGTTTGATAGTGTGAGCTATGTATTCAGTATTTGTTCCTATGTACTAGGTGGATGCAGTGGCTAAGTACCTATGCATTTCGGTGAGATGGATCATTTACCATATAGACACTCTTTCTTTCCTATTTTTAGAGGCACTCTTCCATCTTTGATTGATCAACTCTTCAGGCCTTGGTATTTTATACTATCTGTATCTTCAAGTTCAGTTGTTTGCCTTTGTTTGCCTCCTGATTTGAGTAGTGTCATTTGAGGGCACTCATATAGATTATAGTCTTCTCTACCTAGTCATGCTCTATTTCAATGGAGGATCTTTAGATCAGTAGTTACTTCTTGATAGAGTTTTCATCTTCTTGCTTCAATGATGTTCTACATGTTCATTTTTGTTCTTATTTTTTGGAACATCCCTAGTTTTGGAGGCTTCTTTAGTCCTTCAAACTAGTCTTTGTCTCTTTTTGGAGTAGAGTTTTTCCCATTTGGTTTCTCTATTTCTTCGCTTTATAGAGACTCTCTTTTGTACATGGGTAACTCATCAGGCTATTGGTGTTTGAAAATGCTTATGCCATCTAGGGCTGCCAATATGCCTTGAGACTGATGTTAGGAGTGGTTAGCTCCAAGTGTGAAAGCTTTGCAAGACAACTGGACCAACTATAGGGACAAGACTACCCTCTTCACTTCTGGCTCTGCAAAACCATGGCGGGTGCACCTAATCCAGTAGCTTATGGCATTTTAGGACTTTGGACTGGATTAAACAAAGTAGATGATAGCAAGAGACTACTAAATGTTAACCAGACATTCATTGAATCTCAATTGCTATTGGGTATAAAATGGCCTTGTGAAGGGTATTACTGCCAATAATAATACTTGAAACTTAAAAGGGTCTTTGATTAATGAGGATAGGGAAGGTAGACAAGAGCCAATCAGACATTGGACTCAACTAAATGTACTAATCCTTGATCAGTGCCATTATCCATTGGGCAGACCTCACATACAAATAATGAAATGTGAACCGACTATTGTCAAAGACTCATAGCCATAAATATAAGCATTTCAGCCCATCCACTACTTATAAGATCCTTCTATAGACAACCAAGACTGAATCTATGTCTCTTCTAAAGTATATTTCACTTGATCCTAGATCAAGAACTAAAGACAAGAACATATGCAAAGGTAACCCTATGCAATGGATTAGAAAATCCAAGATTCACAAGAATGACACCAAGGAGAGACTTGGAAGCATGAAAAACTTATATTAAGTATAATGAGTCATGTACATGATCAAAGTAGGATAGAGGTCAAACCACTTCAATAACTTGCAAAAGACTTCCAGAAATTCTATTTAGCTTACATGCAATGTGATATAGCCCTGCTACAAACCCCTAGAACTAACTATAATCAGAACCTCTGGACTGATTAAAATTCAAAACCTGAATTTATCAAAAACTAACAACTTATACCACTAGCCACCTTGGGAATCTCAAAGAGATTGCATGAAGCTTAGGGTGACTAGGGTTGGGACTACAACCGCCATACCAATTGGAAATGGTCAAAAACTTAATGCAGGGGCAAGAAATGTAGGCAACCTAGAGGAAACAAATCTCAAGCAGATCTACAATCATGAAAATCTGTGAGCTTTGTACAGGACACTAGGGATAGCCATGAAAACTAGTTGAATTAGCCACCTGCAAATAGCTTCTCAAGCTCAAAAACAAACTCCACCAGGTATAAAATCATCATGCAGCCAACCACATAGACCCTCGAGCCAGATCGCAACACCTACCACCATCAAACCAGCAAGAAAATCCACCAGGAAAGCATTCAATTTTAGTCCTTTTGGTCATAGGAAACCCTTGGCAAGTTTGAAATTAAAAAATCCAATGGCTAATCGGCAAAATTTAAAATGTGTTCATCGATCTCTTTCTTTTCCTGGAAAATCAGGTGGTCACATTTAATTCATAACAGTCACAGGCCCCTTGAAAAGTCATTAGTTGAGTCAGCAATCAACAACCAATCAAAAAATAAGACCTTGGCAACACCGGCACTATGGACCCACCTTAACTCCGCAACTGCGACATCCAAACAGTGGTCACATGATCGCATAGCTTGGAAAAGGGCTATGTGAACATGTGACAAGCCTCCACGTCACCCCATGTCATCACTCCCCATCAACGTGACACCCTTGTCACATGATCGCATGGTCAAAAGATGGCCCATGCAAACACATGACAAGGCTACAAGACTACCACCTCATCACCCACATCACCGAAACACTGGCCCCACTGACAACAAGCCACTATGCAAATAGATGGATGAATCAAATAGTGCCAACTGTGCATACATGTCAATGGATCCACCTGCCCTCCTTATGAGAATCAATGGCTGTCACTATACCGCTGCATTAAAGGTCGAGCATGTTTCATTAATGGTATAACGACAGCCACAAGATTAAACTAAACTTTAATCTACCTGAATGCCAAGAAGACTGGTCCCACTGACCACACTCTACTTCATACTCTCGTGGACCAATGAGATACCACCAAGTCAGCTCACTTGGCAGTAGGACCACCTCCAAAGATACGTTTGAGACAAATGAGATCAATGGCAGGTGCATGATCTCATGAGCATGGAATCATCCTTACGCTCATACATCGACCATCGATCTCCTCCCTATGTCACTTAAAGAATCTGGCCCCACCAACCATCACACTTGCGCACTTAAGACCGATGAACAAGGAGTGCCAACAAAAGAGAAGAAATGCAAGGTTGAAAACACACAGAGTTTTCGGTGAAAGATCGAAAGCATCCAAGATTTTCATGCAGACCAAAAGGTAGCAGGGAGACTGAAAACATCATGGGTTTTCATAAACATTGTGGGTTTTCAACACTTAGGTATATTTTGAAATTGTTTCCTGCAGACGTTAGAACTTGAATAACTTTCTGGGTTTGCGATTCAGGACGTGTGATCTGAATTGGAGCAAGGTGACACAATAAACTACTAGGGGCTAAGGGCACACACCATGAAACACATAGATTTTCATCGCAAGATAAAAGTGTGATCACAGGCAGGGTGGGACACTTTTACAAAAACATTTCCATGGAAGAGACCAATTTTCATAGGATTTTTCTATGACTGGAAAATGGACTAACACAGGCCATGTTGCCAGGACCTATTTTTTTATTTTAGCACTGTAGTTTTATTTTCTTTCTTATTGCATTGTTTGTAGCTACATTGTTGCTAATCTTAAGGGGAGGTGTTAGAGTAAAGTATTAATTTAATTGTGTTAATTAAATTAACTTTACTCCCTTCTTAAGATGTCAACTCATTTTCTTTAGTTTTTTATATATAAACACACATGCACTAGTTGATTTAAACTTATGCACTAGTTTTTTAAATATAAACTTGCATCCATTAGTCTTGTAATAATTTAACTAATTATTACATGCACTAGGTTTTTCCTTTCAAGGCTTTTGATCTCCTTTATAAGGATGATCCATTGTATATTTTATTCATTCATTATTTGAGGATATTTTTTTCTTCATATTTCTAAGTCAAACCCTTGCCCTCTTCTTGTCTCTACTTCCTTGTTACAGGTTTTGTGTGTAGGTGATCTTCGGGTTTTGTGGATTTGTATTGTTCAAATCCTACAGAAAGAAAACATAATAATGGCCACATAGACCTGATTGAAGTACCAGGACCAGGGATAACTGCCAGGATGGATCCCTATTTATAAAGGGGAGACCGAGGTTACATGGTTGCTAGGAAGGATCCCAATATACAGGTTGTGTGATGACACTCAAGTGGTCTCCTAGAACCTTAACCTCAGTGTTATAATATGATGATCTTTTTATACATGCCTTATTCTTTTTTGAGTCTTGGATTTATTGGCATTTGAGACTTAGATTGCCTTAAGGTCTTGAGAGTACCTTGGTTCTATCTCCTAGAATGGGGGTGGAACTTTATCAGTTTCACATGGTTGGATGGAAAATCTCTTTCGAGGTATTGTTCATGGTTCGTGTCGTGGCTTGGATTATGAGTTGTTCAATGGTGAAGATTTTGTTCTTGTATCATGTATCTCTATCTTTTGTTATCAAGATGTAAAGATGTATTGTAATCCCTTGGGCAACTTGATGTAATTATCTTTCTCTGTGCCTTTGGGCCATGTGCAGTAACTGTAATTCTAATTATGTTGTAAATGGAAATTATAAGAAAGAAGCTATGTATATGGGTAAGGGTAGTATTTAGGAATCTCAAAAAATGGAATTGAATATTGGTAAATCAAGCACGGATTATGTTTAAGTAATTCCTACCTTATATCTCTTTTGAATTTTAAATGAAATTGAAAGTAATGGTTCTATGCAAACCTTTGTAATGCAAGTACTTATGGATGTAAACCTCTTTAAAAGGAAACTCGTTTTGATAAATGGAATAGTGAAAAGATATGGTAAGGGTTGAAGGGCATCTCTAGGTGAAATAATAAGGGAAAGGAAACATGTATGTTATTGAAAGTACTAATGAGATGTGACTTCTTAAATGTATAGTTCAATGTGAGTAATGTGTGATTATTCAAACAAGGTTTTAATCTCAATTCTTAACTAGGCTCATACAAGGTTATAGATGATGATTTGTGGAAGTTAAACTTATGGAAAAAGAAATGATTCATTTAATGGTTTATTTTGGTTATCAATATATGGTTAAGTACTTTACGCTCTTTCTATTATTATCTCGAAATGAAAATAGGAAGTAAGGACTCTTAATGGAAAAGCTTAATTGAGTTTTAATTGTGTGATTGAGTTGAGCATAGATAATGTTAAGGAGTAAATAATAAATGTACTTAATAGATGAGATAAGTAATGTGTTCTTGTTTCGCTTCTAAAAGTAAATTACGTGTTAGTTTGGTAAAGAAAATTAATTCAACTAGTTCATTAATATAATTGGTTTTGATGTGAAATGGAATCAATGTAAATTGAAGTTGAAATGGAAATAGAATTTGTTAGATTAAGTAATAAAATGAAATACTTAATAATGGTAAATGAAGTCATTAAGGGAACCTTAAGGAATGTACTTGTGAATAGTAATGATGGTATGCTAGTATGTTAAAAAAAAAAATTGTTAGTTATAATTTTAGGTCATAGACCTAATTCCTTATGGGTTCCCTGGTGGGGACATTACACTAGTTATCCTATTGGGGTTCCAGAGCATAGCAATACAACCAAACACCCCCGTAGCTTCAGAATAAAGGAAGGTAGGACCCAACCAAAGATTGGGCACTAGGGTAGCGAAATTACTAGCTAACATCTTAACCTCTTGGAGGAGCAGAACATCAAGCTTCAGATAAAAAAATGTAGTGTTTGACAACACTTTGCTTAAGGGAGTTGTTCAATCCCCTCACATTCCAAGAAAGGCAATTCATTTCTTACTTTTGAAACTAGATTCCAGGGTTTTCTACTTACCTGCTGCAACATCCCCTGTGGTCCCTCGCGATCTCCTTGCCCTGTCTGAAGGCCTTCCCCTGGGTGTTTCCATTCCCACTGTTGGATATATTCTTAATTTTCTAAGGTGTGTGTCAAAATTTTGGGTTAAATCTCCTTCCAGGTGTTTTGATTGGTCTAGGGTTTGGAAAATTCACAGCAAATTGTCATAGTCGAGTTCAAAAAATCCTTACCCTAGGTCTTGTCTTTGAGGATTTTTTAATTCATGTCAAAAACCCTAAAATGTTTTCCATTTTCAAATAAACCCTAAGTCATTCTCCTCATTTCTTTTCGAACGTTACTTTTTAAGTCACTTAAGTTTATTAAAGAGAACATACATTTATTTTTCACGCGGGGGTTATATCTTTTCCTAAGTCTAGAACCCCGGTGATATAAATAACATATCCTATGTCCTAATTACCTTTTATTCTAATGTTTCGAGTTTCATTCAACTATGAATCTTTAAAGGAGATCTAACGGCGGTCGCATATTTGCATGGAATATTTTCAAGCCATGTGAACATGCGAAATAACCATTGATTTTATAATGAAGCTTGACGCGGAAACAAGGTGGGACCACTAACAAGTATTTCACAAGTGGCGGCCTTTTATTTGTAAAGGACAGTGGGGCCGGTGACAGCGGAATCTCCAAAGTTTGAAAAGCAATAAGGGGAAGATCGGACGGCTGTCATATAATCACATGGGATCTTAGAAGCCTATGTGATCATGTGACAAGCCATTGATCTTGCATTAAACCAAGTGTGATTCTCAGGTGGAAATTTTGACAGATGTACATGAATAATGTTTTCTCATTGGCTAGTATCAGCAGACACCAGTGCTTGGAAAGAAAGAAAGTACTTGACAATTTGCCAGGTGTTGCAAGCGTGGATTTTCTTTATTGACAAAGGCGAGGTGAGATCGGTGATTTGAAGGAAGATAATGATGGTGATAAATGCTAACAGGTGTTTGCATGTTCGCATAAGCTTCTTTTAAGCTACGCGATCATGTGAATAGCATTTTGTCTTAACGGTGGAAGTTATAAGAGACCGTCAAAAATAGAGAGGTAACGTGATAGTTAGTCGCATGTTCACATGAGTGATTTTCATGATATGTGATCATGTGACAAGGTGACATGTGGCGTTCCTATGAGGTGGCGGTCTGGTTCAGTTTAGTTGCCCAAGTGGATATGCGAGCCAACCAAACAGCTCCAAGTGGCAAAGGTCAAATGTGGCATCCAGGTGGAGATGAGGTGGTAGGTTGACCCAATCTGAATGTGCCATGTGGCACATGTGGGACCCACCCTTTTTAAAAATCTATATGCAGTGGATTTTAAACAAATTCATAAAGTTTAAACTATGTCAAAAATTCAAAATTTAAATGTGACAGTTGCTTGGGAGCTGAAATTTGAAAATGATGCTGAGGACTCAATTTTTGTCTGAAATATAAAGTGTTATATACCATTGGAATCAGGAGAAGCTGAAGAATCCATTTTTTGGATTAGTTTTTTGAAAGAAAAATGTCAGGGAAAGCAGTAACAAGAAACAACAACTCAGATCAAATTCAGTTAAAGAAGTGAGAGGATCAAATCATATTTTTGTTTTGGAGAGAATCAATTCAGTTGAAGAGATGATTGTAGTTCAAAGGCAATTGTAGAGGAAGGGGATATTTTGGGGGAAATTGACAGGTGTCTATTGTTGGAAACTGGCTTTCCCCTTTGCTCCTATATCTTGTATTTTCTCTTATTTTGTAAGGGATGTTGGAATTAATGCTGTAGGGCACCTTCCACACTTGGATTTTTGTTTCTTGTGTTTCTTTGTTTTAAAAGTGTACAGTTCCAAATGATTTTAATGAAAATAAAGGAATCCCGATTCAGTTTATGTTTGATGTCTTTGTGTTCATAATCTAAATTATTGTGTATTGATTTGTAAGGCATGTCGGTATACTAGTTACAAGGTACCTGTGGGTTTGAATTCGAGTGTCTTTCAAGGAAGGAGTAAGCCTCGATTTCAAGTTTTGAGAATTCTAGATTTGTATACGAATTTGATGTCCAGGAACTGGAGTGAAAAGAATGGTTTGTAAGGCATCCCATTCAGGTTTTTGAGTTGGAGTTATGGTTTTCTGGGAATGTATGTTTGTATGACTCTGTTGCCCAATGAACAAGGCACTGATCCTGGTTTGCTTTGCAGTTTTCATCATCAGATCTTTAAATCATTTCCATCTTTAATTTCATGTTTCAGAAGCATTCATGTTTATGTCTTGTGTTCCTTGAATACAAGTATTGTTAGTGATTCTTTGAAGAAATGAATCCATGGGTTGACTTGCCAGAGTTCAAAGCTCGAAGAGAAGGAGTTTATCCTTATTGTCCCATTTTCCATTTTCCTAGTTCTTAGCGGATCATACAGGTGGGACCCTGTATAAGACTGGTTGAGTTGAACTCCCATGTTTAATAAGTTTGGGAACTATCCACTGATTTTCACATCTGCATAAAGGGTTTTAGCTAGTAAGTTATATGTATGCGGATCTTATCATGTTTTAGGTGCACCCGCCTGAGTTTGTGGAACTCAGAGCAGAAGGAGGATCAAATGCTCATTAATTAATCTTTTCTTGCCCCTTACTTTGCATGAACAAGTAGATTTATGTTACTAGACAAAGATCCCCGAGTCTGGTATTCATATTTCTCTTTTAAAGTTGAGAGATACATGAAAAATAGCTAACAAATTGGTGACTCTGCTGGGGAGTATAATGTGAATATACAGTAGATTTGTGGAATATTGTCTATTATACTTGTTACAGACTAGTTTATGAAATTTAATCCCATACATGTTGTGGGTGGCGGCTCTATTTGTAATTAGAGAATCCTGGTTGTGTTGTACCAGTGTAATTTGTGATTATCAGTTGTTATTTGATTTTTAAGATTAGAACGTTTAAGACATTTGTTTCCTTGCTTGGCTAAATCAATATTTGAATCTAGTTTCATGAAAGAGAGTCAGAAAAAGAATCTGAAATTTGTTCAGATCTCTGTGTATGAATAGCCTGGAAGTATTTATATTTGTAGCAATTTGAAAAGGGATTATGTGACTTTTTTGTTTGGAGTGAGTCTCCAGAATTAAAAAAGAAGAAGCTGCAAATCTTATCCAGGTAATCCCAAGTTTTTATATGATAATAAAAGTCCCTTGATAGGTGAGAACAGCACTAAGAAAAGAGAAATTAGTTTCAAAGTTTGTCATAGGTTCTGGTTGAAATTTCGGTTTCAAGAAATCAGGAGTATGCTATGCTATGGTTTTGTGAAGATAATGGTTGTATAAAATCAGATAGAAATATTTGTGACAAAATATGACGTGTTGATCACATAAATGGTTAAAATAGAAATTTCAGCATTCATGGAGCAAGATCTATTTTCTAGATCTGAAGTTTATGAGCAGCGTCTTGGAAATGATAATGTAGAAAAGGATACTGTGTCGAGTTGACAAAGAGTCCAAGAGGAAGCCCTATTGATTTTGAGAAAAAGGATAGGAGAAAGAAACAATGAGTCAGCATTTTCATTTTATCAAAGGTTTTCTAGTACATTTGATAAGCTTGTAATGGATATTGATTTCCCAGAATTAGAGTGGGTACAATTATTTGTAGAGCTTTGTGTGCTAGAATCCTGTGATTTGTCAGCTTCTTTTATAGAAGAAACAACTAAATGTGTTAGAAGATGGATAGATGAAATTGAAAATGTTGAATCCAAACTTAGTTGTGTTGATGCTGAATCTACTTGTGCTAGTAATTGTGATTATAATGCCAACAGTGAAGTTTATGAACAACAAGACAATGAGGAAGAATCAGTAACTGGAAGTGATTCTGTTGAGTTTGTAGAGTTCCCTTATTCTCAGCATGTAGATGATGATTTCTTTTTTCAACTTGAAAATGACTCATGTGAGCAACAAGAGCTTGAATATGATGCATATGAAAGTGATAGTGAAGCTTTTGCACAAAATGATATACATCAAGAAGTCTTGTCTTTTGTTTCCAACATGGAAGATGAATTCAACATTGAGTAGGAGATCAAAGAAAATGGACAAGAGGTTCAATGCCCGCTTAGTAGTGGGAAGATTTCACATCTCCTAGATGCTCATTTTCAGAGGTATGCACACACATTTGATTCTAGAGTCTCATGCCCGAAAGACATATGTTTTGATAAAGGGAGTATTAGCGAGGGCATCAAATGTGAGAGATATGATGAGTTTCCTTCTCCTATTTTTGAAGTTCATGACATGCAAGTTAAGAGTACATATGATTGTGATGGATTTGCTACTGTCATGTATGATGAGTATGAAGATGTATGTTCTACTGTAGATTCAGATTATCATGAGTCTAATGTCATTGATCCTCACATATGCCATGATGCTGAAGGAAAAGATGAATCTGAATGTCTATTCTCAGATTTACAAGTAAATGATGAACCATTATTTGACAATGCCTTCCCATGTTTACAAGATGCTGATAGGAGTTATGATCAGCAAGATTTCTCTGATTTATTGCAATCTGATTTTTGTTTAGAGACATTCTTTTTTAGATTGCAAACTGATGTAAAAGAAGCCTATCCTGTGGTGCAAACTAGTGTTCAGAATGTGGATGTTTCCATCCATAATGTTGAGTTGGAATGCTTCACTTTTCAGCATGGCAGTGACAATGAAGAGTGTGATGGTTTAATGTCACACAGTGATTAGTACTCATGGCATTCTGATAGATTTCCCGTACAGGATAATGGTGAGTTTGCTGACCTTGTTTTGTATGCTGAATTGATGAAGAATGTGAGTATTGTTAATCAAGCAGATGTGAATAATACTTATAGCTTGCCTAAGTGGGATGGAAATGAAAATCATGTATTTGACCGGGGTAAGCATTGATTTCAGTTGAAAGTTTTGTAAATACTTGTACAGTTGCTTTGCTTTGTGTCGTGTGTTTGCTTTGAATAAAGGAGCCTCAAAACCAAGTTGGATTGGAGGAATAAGAAGATGAAGTTGGATTGGAGTAATAAGAAGTTAAATTTTTGGGTGGTCTACTCTTCTAGAAGATTTTGGTGTTCTTGTGCTGATCTTACGCTTAGCCATCCTCAGATAGAGCCACTGTTGGATATATTCTTAATTTTCTAAGGCGTGTGTCAAAATTTTGGGTTAAATCTCCTTCCAGGTGTTTTGATTGGTCTAGGGTTTGGAAAATTCATAGCAAATTGTCATAGCCGAGTTCAAAAAATCCTTACCCTAGGTCTTGTCTTTGAGGAATTTTGAATTCATGTCAAAAACCCTAAAATGTTTGCCATTTTCAAATAAACCCTAAGTCATTCTCCTCATTTCTTTTTGAACATTACTTTTTCAGTCACTTAAGTTCATTAAAGAGCACATGCATTTATTTTTCACATGGGGGTTATATCTTTTCCTAAGTCTAGAACCCCGGTGATATAAATAACATATCCTATGTCCTAATTACCTTGTATTCTAATGTTTCAAGTTTCATTCATTTGTGAATCTTTAAAGGAGATCTAATGGTGGTTGTGTGTTCACATGGAATATTTCCAAGCCATGTAAACATGCAAAATAACCATTCATTTTATAATGAAGCTTGATGTGGAAACAAGGTGGGACCATTGACAAGTATTTCACAAGTGGCGGCCTTTTATTTGTAAAGGACAGTGGGGCCGGTGACAACGGAATCTAAAAAGTTTGAAAAGCAATAAGGGGAAGATCAGACGGCTGTCGTATAATCGCATGGGATCTTAGAAGCCTATGCGATCATGTGACAAGCCGTTGATCTTGCATTAAACCAAGTGTGATTCTCAGGTGGAACTTTTGACAAATGTACATGAATAATGTTTTCTCATTGGCTAGTATCAGCAAACACCAGTGCTCGGAAAGAAAGAAAGTATCTGACAATTTGCCAGGCGTTGCAAGCGTGGATTTTCTTTATTGACAAAGGTGAGGTGGGACAGGTGATTTGAAGGAAGATAATGATGGTGATAAATGCTAATGGGTTTTCGCATGTTTGCATAAGCTTCTTTTAAGCTACGCGATCATGAGAATAACATTTTGTCTTAACGGTGGAGGTTATAAAAGACCACCAAAAATAGAGAGGTAACATGATGGTTAGTCGCATGTTCGCATGAGTGATTTTCATGATATGCGATCATGCAACAAGGTGACATGTGGCATTCCTATGAGGTGGCAGTCTACTTCAGTTTAGTTGCACAGGTGGATATGTGAGCCAACCAAATAGCTCCAAGTGACAAAGGTCAAATGTGGCATCCAGGTGGAGATGAGGTGGCAGGTCGTCCCAATCTAAATGTGCCATGTGGCACATGTGGGACCTACCCTTTTTAAAAATCTATATGTAGTGGATTTTAAACAAATTCATAAAGTTCAAACTATGTCAAAAATTTGAAATTTAAATGTGACAGTTGCTTGGGAGCTGAAATTTGAAAATGATGCTGAGGACTCAATTTTTGTCTGAAAAATAAAGTGTTATATACTGTTGGAATTGGGAGAAGCTGAAGAATCCATTTTTTGGATTAGTTTGTTGAAAGAAAAATGTCAGGGAAAGCAGTAACAAGAAAAAACAACTCAGATCAAATTCAGTTAAAGAAGTGAGAGGATCAAATCATATTTTTGTTTTGGAGAGAATCAATTCAGTTGAAGAGATGATTGTAGTTCAAAGGCAATTGTAGAGAAAGGGGATATTTTGGGGGAAATTGACAGGTGTCTGTTGTTGGAAACTGGCTTTCCCCTTTCCTGCTATATCTTGTATTTTCTCTCATTTTGTAAGGGATGTTGGAATTAATGCTGCAAGGCAGCTTCCACACTTGGATTTTTGTTTCCTATGTTTCTTTGTTTTAGAAGTGTATAGTTCTAGATGAATTTAAGGAAAATAAAGGAATCCCGATTCAGTTTATGTTTGATGTCTTTGTGTTCATAATCTAAATTCTTGTGTATTGATTTGTAAGGCATGTTGGTATACCAGTTACAAGGTACCTGTGGGTTTGAATTCGAGTGTCTTTCAAGGAGGGAGTAAGTCTCAATTTCAAGTTCTGAGAATTCTAGATTTGTATACAAATTTGATGTCTAGGAATTGGAGTGAAAAGAATGGTTTGTAAGGCATCCCATTCGAGTTTTTGAGTTGGAGTTAGGGTTTTCTGGGAATGTATGTTTATATGACTCTGTTGCCCAATGAACAAGGCATTCATCCTGGTTTGCTTTGCAGTTTTCATCATCAGATCTTTAAATCATTTCCATCTTTAATTTCATGTTTCAGAAGCATTCATGTTTATGTCTTGTGTTCCCTGAATACAAGTATTGTTAGTGATTCTTTGAAGAAATGAATCCATGGGTTAACCTACCTGAGTTCAAAGCTTGAAGAGAAGAAGGAGTTTATCCTTATTGTCACATTTTCCATTTTCCTAGTTCTTAGCGGATCATACAGGTGGGACCCTGTATAAGACTGGTTGAGTTGAACTCCCATGTTTTATAAGTCTGAGAACTATCCAGTGATTTTCACATCTGCATAAAGGGTTTTAGCTAGTAAGTTATATGTATGTGGATCTTATCATGTTTTAGGTGCACCCACTTGAGAGTGTGGAAATCGAAGCAGAAGGAGGATCAAATCCTCATTAATTAGTCTTTTCTTGCCCCTTAGTTTGCATGAACAAGTAGATTTATGTTACTAGACAAAGATCCCTGGGTCTGGTATTCATATTTCTCTTTTAGAGTTGAGGGATACATGAAAAATAGCTAACACCCACATCAGCCTTTTTAGGCTTGGTTTTCTTTTTCTATGTTTTCCATTCCCCTTCATCATCCTCTAAACCATCAAGGGAGTTGGGTGGGCTCTTCTTCATAGACTTTGGTGGGTGTTTAGCATTCAGGTTTGGGGATTGCACCGCCAAAGCCACCATAATGGCAGGTTGTTCTACCTCAGTAGGGTTAGTCATCATCCCTTCTAGGGGGGGTTGGCATTGAGGGGATTTTTAACAGCTCCACCACTAGCTGGAGAACTAGTTCCTCTATGGACTCAAGAGGACCCAGATCTGGGAACCCAACATTCATCTCCCGGCGGGGGGGGGATGATCTCACCTTCCTCCAGGGCCAGATATTCAATAGCGAGAATTTTTGTTTCCTTAGTCACTGAGGGTGGCCTAGTTTCCATTTTCTCTTCTTCTCCTAATGGGGAAGGACCCTCCGAAACTCCTTTGTCCTTGTTCCCTTTTTTAGGTCCCAGCTTGGAGGACTTGCAAGTGTCACTAGAATGGCCTCTGCTATCACAATTCTAGTAGAATAGGGTAGCATTCTCATACACTAGAGCTTGGGTCCATCTAAATAGTTTAGATTTCAAAATGATAAAGTTGGGTATGGTTTTATTCAGAGTAATTCACACAAAATCTAGCAAAAATAAGCTTGGACTTCGAATGAGTCACCTGGTACACTGTGATGAATGAGATGAAGGAGTCGCCTATCCATCTAAAGACTTGCTTGTCCCAATACTCGAGAGGGAGGCTAGGGAGGTAGACCTAAACCGGGGCCAATCTTGTTAGGTCTATCATCGGATCGAATCCGGTTTTCCATTTTGTGAGGGCTTGGAAGTGCTTTCCATAAACCTATGACCCTGCCAGCACACAAGACAGGTCCTTGAGAGTGGTAAACTTAAATAGAAAAATTCCCCTTGGCATAGCTGATACCAGGATAGAACCCTTGATATTCCACTGATTAGACACCCATTTCCTAACCATTTCAATGGAAGGTCAAAAATTGAAGAATCGACTGACCAGGGATAGCTGGAAGTCTACCATTGTTCGATTCACCACTAAGTTTAGGAGCAACAGTTTAGCACCTTCCTCAGTCTGAATGAAATCCACCATCAGAGCCTCCAAAGATTGGTGAGCTTCTCCAACAAGGGCTCCTTTCCAATTGGGTTTTGGGGGAGACAACGGGATATTAGTAGAAGAGGACACTTTTTGAGATTCCCCCATTGACTCAACCACTGGGCCCATGATAGAGGAAATTATGGGAGTGGCCTGGGGTCCATTAGAACAAGCAGGCAGGTTAGCCAGGGGACAACATCTCCCCTAGGGGAGGCAAGAATGGGAGCTTGTAGTTTGAAAATCATGTTGGGCGGGAAGTTGCAGAGCTTTATTATGTATTTGCTACACCTTGTTGTAACAATGGACCATGATTTTTTAAATTCTGCAATCCTGCAGTTTCTTGAATCCTAAAATCCTAAATCGCGATAAGGAGTGTAGGTAGATGTCCATAAAAATTCTTATCATTTGGAAGTAGGCATAATGTTGTATGCACCCTAAAATGGTCGCCTAGACTTTGGGCCCCATTCTTGCAATTTATCAAATCCCTGAATCAATATTTTTAAAAATCAACATTTTATCCATTACATCAATTTCTTTGATCAAGTCATATTTTATCATTTTAGATTATTTGCCTTGGGCTAACCATTTTATCCTAAGTCTTTATTTATTTAAAAGGAATATTTCCTCCCCTTTTAATAAATAAAAAGCCCCAACTTTTCCTCTCATCCTAAGTTGCACAAATAAAGCATTATTCCTATTTTATAAAAAGGAGAAAAGCACTTTTTATCTTATATGGACACAAAAGTTAACTCTTATTTTCTCATTGGAGGATATTTGTGCACATGGATTGCTCCTTTTTGATGCTCCACTGCTGATTAAATATTTTTCCTCTTAATCTCCATGGTCCATTCCTTCTCATTTCCTATAAAAGAAGAGCTCTCTTCTCATTTGCATATCCATCTTTTGAATACTAATATTATGTTGTAGGTTTTCTAGGTTATTTGGAGCTCTTTCAAGACATCCTTGCATCCAAGCTTTGAAGACATTGTTGTTGCATTTCATCTAGTTTTCTTTCATAGTTGCATAATCATGGCATTCTTAGTATAGACTTTCTTTATGCTATAGATTAATCTCACATAGCTTAATTAGGAGGGATTATAAGACTTATACTTTCCTTTCATAGTCTAGTTTGCACTTTCCTTTCATAGATTAGATTTCCTTTCAAGCATTGCATTATTATCATTTAGTTTTGCTTGCATCTTCATTCTTAGTTTACTTGCATTGCATTTTCATTTGATTCTTGGAGATATTGGCACTCTTGCCCTTGTCCAAGGTCATGAGTTTATAGCTCTAGCTGAGAGCAATTTTATAATCTTGAAACTCCATGCATAGAGAGCTATGGATCTATTTTTGAGACCTCATTCTTGAGTGTTCTTGATTGTAAGGATTCATAGAAATGCACTACTTTTGTGTGTACATTTTTGGCGCCCACCGTGGGGTAGAACATTAGCGTTTTGTCTTTAATTTTTTGCATTTTCATCAAATTTTTCATCAATTTTTGGCTTTATTTTCTGTCTCTGGTTTTCTATCTCAGAGTGTAGTGTGAAACTTTTCACCAGTGTCATGCGACAATTTCCTATATAGTAGTGCGACACTTTACCAGTTAAAAGTGTTACCCTATTTGACAGAAAGTGTCACTTTGTTTTATGCATTATGTCACCTGCAGGTAAGGAGAACTGTCACCCCAGGATAAACTATCACCCCCGTATGCAGAGAAGTATCATGTGACATTTCTGGTGACTATACTATCACTTGTACCTGACAGTGAGTTTTTTTTAGACCTTTTTGGCTGAGTTTAGATTAATCTGTTTACTAGTTTGATTTATTGTAGTTAGATAGATTTCATTTGCAGATTTCATTTGGATTTTGGATCTAAAAAGAACCTCTCATGTGTTTGGCTTGAATGTTTACTTTCTTTCAAAGGCACATCTCTTTTATGCTCTTAATGGTGAATGAAAGAACATAGATTTGTTTTTACAAGTTTGTGTAAGTGAATGCTTCTTGGTTTCCAATATCAAATATCTCATTGAGTGATTGGGGGCATGGATTCATTCCTTGTTTACATAGGGAGTTAAATGCACCACTTTGTGGAATCACTCTATGTTTTCTTGGAAAGTTAAATATTCCATTGATTCAACCCTTTTTTATTTGTGAGCAGTATTGATAAGCAACTTTAGAGTACTTTTGATTGATCTTGTTAGCTAAATTGGGTTTTTGGACTCGCTTATTTCTAATTGCCCCTCATTTCCACCCTTTAGATGCAAGGTCAGCATTCATACATAGGGGAGGGGTCTAATTGAAAAGAGCATTAAGTGTTCCACAAAGTTTCCCCCTTTTTATGCTTTCTTGATCTCATTAGTTTTCTAAGGTGTGGACTCACCTTGAGTTTGTGTGAGGAGTTAAATGTTCCACTTTTTTGGACTCGCTTCACACTCACTTGAGGAGTACTTTTGATTGATCTTGTTGGCTACATTGGGTGTTGGACTTGCTTATTTCTAATCACCCCTTATTTTCACCCTTTAGATGCAAGGTCAATAGTAATACATAGGGGAGGGGTCTACTTGAAAAGAACATTAAGTGTTCCACAAAGTTCTCCCTTTTATGCTTTCTTGATCTTATTAGTTTTCTAAGGTGTTGAATTTCTTTAAGTTTGTGTGAAGAGTTAAATGTTCCACTTTTTGGACTCACTTCACACTTACTTGGTGAGTTAAGTGTTCCACCTTTAGTGATTTAAATACTTTTGATAGTGGATTTCTTAGAGCTAATTGGATTTTGGATTGTTCTAACCTTGTTGGGCTAACAAGTTGTGCTTGTAGGTGCTCTCATTGCTTGAAATATTTTGCCAAAAGAATGCATGTCAAAGCTTCAAATGCACAAGGGCTACTAACAATTTTTGTAGGGCTGCCCAAAGCATAAAAACCCAATCAAGTGCTTGTTTAATTACTTTCTGTATTGAGTGCGGCATATACTAAGTTGTTTCATTTCATAGGCACTTAATATCTTGTGGAAGAGATTTTGAGGTGGTAGGAGAAGTATGCTCTTCACTCTTGTGGTGAACCAGAAAAACTTGACCCATCTTAGGATTTTGGAAACAAGAGGGTAATTGAATCTTTGCTTAGTGTGTTTGGGAGAAAGCTTTGAGATAAGGGGAGTATGATCTTCACCCTTGTGGTGAGACAAAATCCTTGAATCTCATAAGTTGATCCACTTTTTGTTTAGATCTCTAGAATCCTTTAGCGGGTCTACTCTTGAGAAATCAAGAGGAATGAACCAAGTGGGGACAAGCTTATTGCTAGCTATTCTGACCCACTATAAACTCAAAGCTATCAAGGACACAAAACCTTGGTAGACATAGTGCTTGTCTTCACTTGATGTGAGTACTTGTGGGATTGTGACGATGAGGAAAATGTTGAGCAAGAATGCTTAAGGTACTCTTGAGGCCATGAGGTCCCAGTCCTTTATGAGGAGCAAGAGGGGTACTATGAATGGAAGCCCTTACTAAGAACCATAGATAGAGGCCACCCTATTTTTCTGCTCAGCTTCTTGGTGCAAGGATTGATCCAAGTGGAATAACCTAGATCACCCCAAGATTACTCACCATAGGTGTTCCTTTGGTTGTGTCTTTGGCACTTTCATGACAAAGCCAATATCTATTGTGGGAAACCACTTTGTGTGAGGAAAGGGAGCATCAAGTGTGGGCCAAGTTGTTAAGTATTGAGCCTTGACTTTCTAAGATAGATATTGCTTGAAGTTTCTTTGATTGTGTAATACCAGTGTTAACATTCTTGAACAATCAAACAATCGGTAGTATTCATAGGGTATTTTTCTATTTTGATATCACAAGTGTTTGTCTTGGAAAGGTTGCTTTTTCCCTTGTTTCAAGTGCTTGAAGACATGTTTGATCCCATACTATTTGCAAACCTGTCAATTTACTATTGTCACTATGATTGGAATTGAAAAATCAACCCTCAAATTGAAAATATTGAACAAACAGGCCTTAAAACTGAGATTTTGACATTCACTGGTCAAAGAGTCGTATGACACTAAAACACTGTCATACCATGTTCTGAGAATTATCATGTGACAGTTCATCCTTGCACAACTGTCACCTCACTTGCCTGGAAAGTGGCACACTATTAGCCTGGAAAGTGTCACCCTGTATTGCGCAAATTATCGCTTGGTCTTAAAGTGTCACCTGGCTAGCCTGGACCTAAGAATTTTTTTCTATAGACCTGGTTTCAGTCATTTTGTAGTTGCTTTTAGTTGGCTAGGTCTTTAGGAGGGTAGCTTATCTTGCCGCTAGAAGCCTATCTTTACCCTAAATTTATGTTTTAGCCCTCTAGGGGTAGTGTCATTCGATTTACAAAGTCACTTTGGAAAGAATTGTCAAGTTAGAAGATTATTCTTGTTGAGAAAGTATATCTCTAGGGTTGTTAGTAACATTCTTGGAGAATTCTAGTACTCTTTTTATCCAAATTATTTCCACTCAAATTCAATTTCAATTATACAATTTGGCTAAGTGCATCCTCCTAGTTCAAACGTGCAAGGATATTGATCCTTTGATTTTTAGCACCTCTTTGATAGTGTTGGTAACGCCATTTGCAATTTCTATCTTTCCATCTCTTTTTGGACATTAGAGAACTTTAATTATCCTAGTTTGGTGTTGACACTTTGAGAGATCATCTTATCATCAAGAATCATTTTATTTCATGTTAGTTACAACAAGGTACCAAGTGAATCAAGCAAAATGACCCTCGGTTGTCTTTAATCAATTACCCTTAGTTAAGACTCGTCAACAGTGAAAGGGAAAAGAACCCATTTTTGATCAATCCCCTAAGAGTGAGTTTGAGGTTGATTTTGACCCAAAGAGTAATCCTAACAGATTGAGTACTTCTTTAGCACCTAGTTCCTCAAATATGGATATGAGTTACACCTTCACTAGACAACAAACAAAAGCAATGAATCAAACTCTTAATGACATGTTCCAATGATATAGGGGTGACGCGATGTCTATTGGGTCTTCTTCTGATAGTCCACATGGATCACCGCCTATCAACACAAGGTATCTAGATGCTCATCAACGAGCTGAGAAACATCATAGGCAAGCTCACTCAGATGCATGGTCACAACATGAAGACCAAAACAATGAGTCTGGTGATGCTCATATTAATGCAGCTAATGTATCTAGACATTCAAGACAACCTTCTCCACTTAGAGACACCTCATGATACACAAGTGATAGGTTGAAGCGCATTGAGAGGGAGAAACAAGCTTTCTTAGATGAACAAGCTGCTAAGAAAGAAAGGTTCAAACAATTGGAGGATGAGGAACAAGCTTTGCTAGCCATAAGGAGAAGAGCCACACAAGAAGAACAAGATAGGCTCCTAGCACAACAACTCCATAATCAATTCAACAATAGGGGTACCAATAGTGGAACCAACTCTCCACCATCTACTCCCTCACCAAGTCCAAGAAGAAGGTCAAGGACCCCATCAAGATCACCTAGTCCTAGAGGAAGAAGGACTTCTCGGTATAACCATCGTAAGAGACAATCACCTCCTAGATACTCAAGACAACCCTCCCAACGAGCTCATCATGGCTCTCAACATGGAGGAAGTAATGCCAACTTTGATACTATTGATTTCATGACAATGCAACAAGAACCATCCTTCCAACAATATGTGGTAAGGTATGTGGAGCAAAATAAGGATCAGTTCTTAGAAAGTCTAATCAATTAGGGTTCAAAAGTCCCATACAACTTTGATGTGGACCAAAAGATTAAAAAGAAAAACCCTTCAACTAATGAGGTGATTAAGAAAATGCAAAAGACTATGAAGAAAATGATGGCTCCTAAGAGTTCCTTGAACCTAGATTCTATATGTCCTAATCTCATTGACAAAAGTGTGGTTATGGTAGATTTTCCTAGAAAGGTTGAAATCCCCACATATGACAAATATGATGGTAGTGGTGACCCCCATGACCATGTATGATAGTTCTATATCATGAGCTTTGAATTTCATCATGAAGATTCCTACCTTATGAGATTATTCCCAAGGAGCCTTAAAGGCCAAGCTATGGAGTGGTTTACTAACATTACCCCTCCTGTTAAAACATTCAAAGAACTTGTCCAAAGGTTTGTACAACATTTTTCATATAATTTATCAAGGTCAGTCACCATACTTGATTTGTGTAAATTAAAATAGAATCAAGGGGAACCCTTTATGACATTTTTACAAAGGTGGAGATGCTTATGCTCCAAGTATTCTAGGACCATCCCTAAGGAAGAAAGGATTGATATCATTGTGAGTAATCTAGTGCCAGAACTAAGATATGAAGTTAGAAAAATGGTCTTTAATTCTTTTGACACTATGGTAGAAACTGCATGTCGCATCGAGGATGTTTTAAAAGAACAAGGTATTTTGGCCAAACAAAGTAACAACAACAATGGCCAAAACAATAACAACAATAATAAGGATAAAAAGAGCTCATATTGGAACAAAAATAAGCACATAGTCAATGATGGAGTTGTTGACTCTCCACAACCTAAGGAATAAGGAGTTCTTAATCTATCTAATGCAGTTCAAGCTATGAAGCTATAGACATCCTTAATCAACAAGAGCACAAGCCCAAGTATCAAGATAAATCTAAGTCAGGAAAGAGGCAATTCACTAAGCTTGGACACTCTTATGCGGACATTTTTAAGACCTTGATTGCTCATAATTTGGTACAACCTCATGATCCCTCAAAGTTTCACATACCAAATCCTAAACCTTATTGGTGGAATGAGAAGGCTTACTGTGTCTACCACAATGGGATTGGACATGACATTGAAGGTTGTTTTAAATTTAAACATCTTATTCAAGACCTTACTGAGAATGGGAAATTACAAGTTGATGGGTTGACCATAAACGTAGACCATAAGGCCTTTAAGGAGCCCTTGCCTAAGTATGAGAAGGGGGAGATCTCTCAAAACAAGAATGGCAAGGCCACAATCAATTATACCTATATAGCTACAAAAAATGTCATTAATATGCTTGAGGTTGTGGAAAATGATGTCAACATGATGAGAGGGAATGATCCCTATGACTATGATGTAATATCACCTCCAATATTTGATGAAGGACCCATTGTTGTTCTTAGAGGTCCTCAATCTCGCAGGTCATCTCAGCCTCTCAATGTTGTTACCAAGCAACCAGTGTCCAAAAGTGTTCCTCCCAAGTCTGTTGTTGGTCTTGATATAAGTTACAATCTTGTTGATCAGTTACAGTGAACACTAGCACAAATTTCTCTTTTTGAGCTCTTAGAATTGTCTCCTAGACACAAGCATGTCCTTCAGGATGCTTTGTGTGCAACAAATGTCCCTAATAATATAGATTTCAACCAATTCTAGAACATGGTCAACCACCTTGCTAGCCCACATTACCTTACATTTTCCAAAGAAGATGATAAAGCCTTGAGCCATCCGCACAATCTTTCCCTTCACATTGAGGTCATGATCCATAAAACCCATGTTAGGCATGTGTTGATAGATGGGGGTACTGGGCTCAATATTTGTTCTCTAAGTCTTTTGAAAAACCTAGGTTACTCAGAGCATGCCATTGATACTAGGAAGAAAATTACTATCAAAGCCTATGATGAGGCTGAGAGAAGTTCTAAGGGGTTAGTTGTTCTTCCAGTTAGAATTGGTCCTGTTGAAAAGGACATTTTGTTTTAAATCATTGATGTTGGTCCTCTAGCATACAACATCCTACTAGGTAGACCATGGATTCATGACATGCAAGTAGTACCATCTACCTATCACCAATGTGTCAAGTTTCCATACAATGGCATAGAAGTCTACATACCAGGTGATAGTACCTTATCTATTAATACCATTTTAGCAGAGGCCCATGTTCCCTTAAATAGAGAAGTGAACAATTTTGGGGCAGCTCTTGAACAATGTAAGGATAAATTCAAGTCCATAGACCTTGGTATGGGAGGATATCAAATTGACTCCTTTACAAAATTGCCAATTTCACCTAGGTCCTATGGTAAACCGTCACAAGAGATATGTTCCTTGTCTTCAGCCATGACTCTATTCAATACTTTTGTAGAGTCTTCAATACCTATTCAACATGAGAAAGAAGAGGTGGCTATTAGAGATTGGATATACAAAGAATAAAAGTACCTACATAATGAAAATTTTTCTCCATCTCCTAAGACTTATGGGAGAGGATACACATTGGTCACCAACATGGGCTACCCAGGTCATGGCCCTCTCAGTCATAGGTTAGATGCCAAGGCTGAACCACTCAACCATGCTCTTTTTGGTCATAGGACTAAGTCAATGGTTGGCCTAGGGTTTGATAATGGAAAGAACAAAAGTGTTCCTATCCTAGCTATGACAGATAGTGATAGTGACTCAGATTATACACCTAATCTCCAAAACCAACAAGAGATGAATAATGATTGGGTGCCTACCACCAATCTCCTTTGGGGGGATTCAAATGATTTAGCAGCTAAAAATATAGACACAAGAGAAGGTGATACTGTTCACCATCTCAAAGCTTCTACATCACGACATCCCAAGCCTTCTTGGTGTAAACATCCCAGCAGAGATTTAGAAATAGATTCACATGTGTTTGAGTGGGACTCTCTTTTAGATGAAATAGTTGATTTAGACATGGATGTTTTCCACACCTATAGTACTCAACCTGATGTGACCAATGAACCTAGTGTAGGACTAGAGGATTGGACTCCTCGAATTGCCTTAGTGGATGATGATTCATCTGGTAGGATGAGCCCTAATTTAGGTATCTTAGAGGGAGACTTGATAGATCCTAACTATGTGATCACTAAGGATACTACCTTTCATATCAATAATGTTGAACAGTCATTGACCTACCCCTTGTAAACCATCATTTGATTGATTGGTCACAACTTTGTCAAGAGCCTCAACTCCTCACTTTTCGCAATGACTACAAAATAGCTTGCTACCTGAATGCTCTTGAACCTATAGTCTCTTCCACCAGTGAACCTACAACAAGTATCACGGAGCCGGATATTAAGTATCTCAATTGCAAAATCAAAGAAAAGCAAAAAAAGAGAAATGGTTCTGATGGCGAAAACCACTATTTGGCGGTGTCAGAACCCAAAAAAGTAAAAAGAAAGGATGTATCCGAAGGTGAAAACCTCCTTGAGGCACCTAAGGATGGGGTACTTAATAACCTGGTGAGTTATTTCCAAGATAGGTCATCAGTTCTTAGTGAGCCTACACAACTAGTAAATTTGAATACATAAGAGGCTCCACAGGTGATTCATCTAGCTCAGTTTTTGTTAGTGCAAGAAAAAGAGGCATACACAAAGTTCTTACAAAAGAAGAAAATCAATTTTTCTTGGACATATTCAGACATGCGAGGGCTTGACACTAATCTTATTATGCATCACTTATCTATAGCTCTAGGAATTAAACTAGTAAAACAAAAGTTGAGGAAAATGAATCCTCACATAGCTCTCCTTGTTAAGGTTGAATTAGAAAAGCTCTTAGGAGTAGGATTTATTAGAGCTAGCGATTATGCCGAGTGGATCTCAAATATTGTTCCAGTTTCAAAGCATGATGGGTCCATTCGTGTATGCATAGACTTTAGAGATCTTAACAAAGCTTGCCCAAAGGATGACTTTCCACTCCATAACATAGACATGATAGTGGATATGACTACGGGCTATGAGATATACTCTTTAATGGATGGTTTATTCAGTTATAACCAAATAAAAATAGCTCCTAAGGATCAAGAAAAGAAAGCCTTCACATGTGCATGGGGAACCTATTGTTGGAACGTCATACCATTTGGATTAAAAAATGTAGGAGCCACATACCAAAGAGCTATGACCACAATATTTCATGATATGATGCATAAAAACATGGAGGATTATGTGGATGACACCTTGGCCAAGTCTAAGCAAAGGGATACACATCTAGAAGATTTGGAAGTAATTCTAGATCGATTGGAGTAGTTTCAGTTAAGATTGAATCCAAAAAAGTGTGCATTTGGGGTTACCTCAGGTAAACTTCTAGGATTTATAATTTTAGCCAAAGGAATAGAGGTGGATCCCAAAAAGGTTCAAGCCATATTAGCTATGCCACCTCCTAAGAACATTAGTCAAATGAGAAGTCTTCAAGGCCGAATCCAATCCATACGGAGGTTTATTTCACAACTTGTAGATAGAGCACAACCATTCAACAAGACACTACATAAGGGAACCACATGTGCCTGGACTGAGGATTGCCAAAAGAGCCTAGATCAAATAAAACAATACTTGGATAATCCTCCAATTTTAATGCCTCCTATCCTAGGAAAACCATTGATTTTGTATATCTCAGTGACATAATCTTCCTTGGGGGCATTGTTGGCTCAACTTGATGATATTGGGAAGGAAAGAGCCATCTACTACATTAGTTGAATGCTTGTTTCTTATGAGGTCAATTATACTAGTATTGAGAAGTCTTGCCTTGTGGTGGTGTTTGCTCCCCAAAAGCTGGGTCACTACATGCTTGCACATACAATACACCTCATAGCCAAAATTGATCCTCTAAAATACTTTCTTGGTAAAGCCGCCCTCACAGGTAGACTTGCTAAATGGATGGTGATTCTTTCAGAATTTGACATAGAGTATGTTGAGCGTAAGGCTATAAAAGGACAAGCCATTGCAGACCAATTAGCTGATTTTCCAATCCGAGACAAAGCACCAATGAAAGTTGAGTTTCTAGATGAGCACGTAATGTACATGACTACAAGAACATGGAATATGTTCTTTCATGGTTCAAATATGCAAAATGGATCAGGAGCTAGAGTGTTGTTTGTTTCCCCTCATGGGTGTACTATTCCCAAGTCCTATAAATTATTGTTCCCATGCACAAACAACATTGTTGAATATGAGGCCTTAACCAATGGATTGAAAATGGCCATAGAATGGGGAATCATAGAGTTACCTATCTTTGGGGATTCACAATTAATTATCAACCAAGTAAATGAAGAGTACCAAACTAAGGATGATAAGCTAATACCTTAAAAGAAGATGGTTAATTCATTGTGATGTTACTTCACATTTGTGACATTTCAACAGATCCCTAGAGAAGAAAACAAGGTTGCAGATGCTATGGCTACATTAGCTTCACTCCTTCAGTTGGAACAACATGAATCAAGATTTGAATTCCTGGTGGAAGAGCTACACCATCCCATCTTTGACTCCTCTAAAAGCCATGTCATTTGTACCTTGGTCACTCATGAGTCTTCCTGTTATGGTGATATCTATTCATACCTTCATGATGGCATCATTCCCAAATCATTTAACCAATCTGAATGAAGAAACCTTGTCCATAATGCCTCTCACCATACCCTTATCTCTGGTGATATGTATAGGAGGGGTTTAGATGGGACACTTCTTAGGTGCTTGGAAAAGGATGAGTCTGACCGAGCGTTAGTTGACATCCACAAGGGAATTTGTGGAGGACATTCCAATGGTCTTGCCATGGCCTGAAGGTTGCTTAGGGTGAGGTACTATTGGCCCACAATGCAGATGGATTCTATAGCTTTTGCCAAGTCTTGTGAAAAGTGTCAGAAACATGGAAACCTGATTCATGCTCTAGGTAGGGAGCTTATTCCTTCTATTTCTCATTGGCCATTTTAGCATTGGGCCTTTGACCCTGTTGGGAAAATTCATCCCAACTCATCAGCTAGACATAAATTCATAATTACTACTACTAACTACTTTACCAAATGGGTAGAAGCCATTCCACTCTCTGTTGCTTCAGGAAAGACAATTTCTTTGTTCATATTGAATCACATCATTTGTTAGTTTGGGATACCTTCTGAGATAATCACTGATAATGGAGGTCAATTCAAAAATAAGGACCTTACACACCTCTATAAGAAATTTAAGATAAAGCAACATTGGTCCTCCATTTACTTCCCACAAGGAAATGGACAAGAAGAGGCCTCCAATAAAATGATTCTTAAGATTCTTCATAGAACAATTCACAAGAATGGTTGAGACTAGCACTTATAGATCAATCCAACCTTATGGGCTTAAAAAATGAGTATTCATACTCCCACAGGGGCTACTCCTTTTTCCCTCACTTATGGTGCTGAAGCAATATTACCTTTAGAAGTTGAGATTCCCTCACTTAGAGTCTCTCTCAAAGGTTTGATTATAGATGAAGATCATTGTGCCATGAGGTTGCAAGAATTGGAACTTCTTGATGAGAAATGAAGAACATCTTTTGATCACATGAGAGTCTACCAAAAGCGTATGTCCAAAGCATTCAACAAGAAGGTTCACCCTAGAGAATTTCAAGTAGGAGATCTTGTGCTGCATGAGAATTCTAATTGGCTTGGGCCATACATTATTACTGCTACTTTTGGGACAGGTGCTTACTTGCTATCTGATGAATAAGGGGAACAACTCCCTAATCCTATTAATGTTTTGTAACTCAAGAAGTTCTATCCATGATTCCTATTCTATCGAGGGGCATCCTTTGTACATATTTATTGATCCTGAAAAAATACCAAAAAAAAATCATATATGATGCTGAAAAAATCTTTAAAAGAATATAGAGTCCTAAAAAAAGAGCATCCTAGAGAAAACCTAGCAATAGGCCCTTTGATGTCTCATCAAAAAAATAAAAAAGTCAAAAAATTCAAAAAAATAGAAAAAGTGCCTTGGTGAAAACTTGGAAACAGGCGCCTTAGTAGCAAAAATACAAAAAAAATCAAAAATCAAAAAATGTCCAAGTAGTGAAAACCTAGAAACAGGTGCTACTTGAGGCCTTTGCACCCTTGTCTGTTAGCATGCATCCTCGACACTTGGCCATTCTCCATCATGACTTGACCTTGTGGCCTTAGTTTGGATTTGGTCTTTGTCTTTGTCTAGGGGGCATAACTATTAGCATAGGCCCTTTAGGTGCATTTGTCTCTTGGGGCATTTCACAACAAGTGTTTTTCAACACCACCCCAAACTATGTTTTTTAACACTACCCTCACGTCAAGTGTTTCTTAACACTTATCACATGTCTTACCCACCAGTCTAAGTATGATGTGATGTTCCTCACTAAGTAGATATGATACTCAAAGTTTGACTCTATGACCTACACACACACACTTAAACAATAAACTCAATTGAGATATGTTGACTTCATTTTTCTTTGTGTGTTGTCTATGAGGATTTCTTTGATGAGTGGTCTCTCCCTGAGATGTCTTTGATGATGTATAGCTAGAAGACTGAGGGTATGAGAACATGTTTTATTTCTTTATCTACTTGTGGGTATATTTTGTTGATCCTAACTATCATGAGCATTTATGCTGGTCTTACTTGACACTAGGGATTGACAAGGTATTATCCTTGACTATTTTGCGAGTGCATGCTTATAGCCATCTTGACCTCCTTATGTCCTGATGCAAGCATAATCTCGCTATAGAAAACCTAGGTAATCTCACTGCACTAGTCATCTTGACTTATATGTCTTTGATGCCTAGGTGGGATTCCCACATCCCTATCTAATATAGATCATATTCATATACCCATAGTCATACTAGTGTGTATTGTATGATCTTATGATGCTACCAATAATGCTCGATGATGATAATTAGATGTTTATAAGTGTTGTGACCTTGCATTTTTAGGTTCATGATAGTTTAGTTTTTTGCATTTTACATATGGAGAGAGCTCTCCTTTTCATCTCACATGGACCTATCAGTCAACTGCGCTTATCTTCCCTTTTCTCAATCATGTCTTTCACTCTTTGTCTTTCATCTCAAACCTAATCCTATCATCACAAGGGGTTAATCATATCATCATATCTATATCTCAAAAATGTCATTTTTAGAAACATGAGTCTATATCACACACATGAGAATTAAACATACATCTATGAGAGAGAATATACGTGAGCATATAAATATACATTTTGAGAAAAATGACAAGACAATACATAAACTGATACATCCATCACAAGTGAGACGTACACACATGATATATCAAGCATCCAGTAATCTCATATATATAAGTCATGATACATAGTACAAAGTGAGATCCCAAAATCTAGATCAAAAGTCTCAAGATATGTCTAAACATCTAAACCTAAGCCCTAAACCTAGGTCTAACTCTCCCCATCATGTGATGGTGGTGGAGGTGGTGCTGCGGCCCTATCTGGCACCATATCTAATCTGCCTACCCCTTGAGAGTAAGATGGCACTCTCTATCCCTGGGGTACAACCTGTAGGTAGAGTCCATGGTAATAAGAAGCTCGTGTTGTCTCTCTCTGGATCTCTACTGCATCAGCCTGTGTCACCTGCTCCCGATGTGCTATCTCTGCCCTGAGATTAGTGATCTGCTAATCTCTCTACCCTCAAGTCAGCTAGTTGCTAGTCTCTCACTGCTATGGTGATCCTCAACTACTGAATCTCTATCTCTAGAGCCTATATTCAAGCTCTCAGGTCCTCCCCTCCCACAGGCTGTTCCTGCTATCCCTCTGCCTGTCGGCGAGCTGGTCTCGCCTCACCCTCAAGGGTTGTCGATCTTTGTCCCTATGGCCATTTTTGGCCACCTGATCCTAATCCCTCCCCTCTCTCCATCCCTCTCCCTCTCCCTCTCCCTCTCCCTCTCCCTCTCCCTCTCCCTCCATCCCCTCCATCTCCTCCATCCCCTCCATCTCCCCCATCATCCCCCTGAGCAGCTGGTAGTGCATTTGGTATGATGAATCTAGGGAATGGAACCCTACACCTCTCTACTCTATAAGCTACATCTCCACCTGCATCTACCATGTCTGGAAGGTACTCCCATGGATCCTAACATATAGAAGCTATCTCCTATACTATCTGCTAGTAATCTAATATCGATAGCCAACCATGCCCCTCCTCATCCCAAAATAAAGCATGTGTAGTGGTCTCCGTAGACACCCTCTGCTAGCATCTAAACTATCTCCAGACCTGAGTAATAATGAATCTCTCCACAATGTCTGCATGATGACCTACTAATGGCCAACTACAAAGCATGTAATCCAGCTCCCACCTATCACCTCACTACTCATATGTCCTATAAGGTCTATAGGTGAATGAAGTGAGCTCATCCAACACCCTACGATAGTAAGAGACATCTCCAATATGTGCCTGAGAGATGAAACTAGTATATCTATACAGGTAGGTATATCTACACTCCCTAGGCTGTACTCATGGATGCACTATAGTAATGTGCTCCCACACCCATATCTAAGTGAGTATAGCACCGCATGCCCAAGTCCTACCATCTTGGTAGATGATCTCATGTAGCTCATAGTACATCTCTGCTAGTATGGCAAGACCCCATGCCATATGATGAGGTCTGCCTACCAAGTCCATTAGTAGTCTACCCCATCTAAGAGGGAATCCCTTCTGACTACGGTTAGTCATTAGGGCCTATGATATGATGGATGCAACAATACATGGCACTGGAAAATATTGACCAAAGTCGGCCATCGACTGATCCCAGCTGACGTGTCAGTCCAGGATGGTGACATCCTAGAACATACCCTGGATAGCCTATCTCCCCTCTATTGGATTCTGATCATAGTATACCTATGTCATCAAAAAATCATGTTAGTTTCTATCATAAGGGAAACTTTATAACTTTGATTATCTATAAACATGATTATACTTACAGGCTCTCCATGACACGGAACCCGTAGGATCTGATAGATGTCCTCCAATATGATGGATGCCTCTCCCATAGGTAGATGAAAGGTGTTATGCTCACTATGCCATCTCTCAGCAAGAGTAGTCAACAACCCATGATCATCTTGGATATGGAGCATCTACAACAAATACCAAAAGCCCATCACCCTCAAATTGACCTTGCTTAGATCATCCAGATCTCAGACAAACTGCAATCCAATCACCTGGGGTGCTCTGATTTGGAGCGCAGGGAAGTTCTCCTACAAGTCATTTCAACCATACCAAATGTCAGTACATATCATGAAGGATGTATAAATATCAGTACAACACATTTTAAAATCAAACATTGTCTAGACCCATGTCATTTTGCTAAAAAATATTAAAACATGTCAAAATTTTATACTCGGTGACACTATTTTTTGATTAAGTGTCATGCAACACTTTGTCTTATAGCAGTGTGACATTTTTTGTTTGGGTGACACTTCACATAGTGTTGCGTGACATTTCATCCCATGTCATGAAACACTAGATTCAATGCTCGTGTGACACTAATTTGACCCATGAAGTGTTGCATGACATTCATCCTCAAAGGGTGCGACACTTCTAAAGTGTTGCATGACCTTTTGCCTAAATTAAAAATTAAAAATTTGAAAAATAATTAAAAACGTGTTAATGCTCATTAATGACTTTAAAAAGTGAAGTTTTTCTGAAAACTCATTGGGGTAGCATCGTGTGGAGGCCGGTTGTGCAATTGACTGCGCTCAAACCGATGCCTATGGATTGGAATTGCTGTTTGCTGGGCCATTTTTCTCTCTCTAAGCTCTCAAAATTCTCAAATGGCTAAATGACATGATTTTGAAAATGACACTTTTGCCCCTTATATAGCATTTTGACTTTTTGACCTAATTTTCAAATTACCTCAAAATTGTGCAAAAATTGCACCCCTACCTAATTTTGACGTCCTAGATCTATTTTCAAACTCAAAATCAAAATCCAAGTTAATCTTGATAGTCAAAATCACATTTCAAAATTTCACCCTCATTTACGTAGTTGGCTGACTATTTGAGGCCTGATCTTTCAATCTTTGTTGGGGCATCTTCATTTTCTTCACCCCCATCTCTTTCAAACTCCTAGTCTATCATTCATTATCACTCACTTCATTTCTCTAAGGTTTGACATAATTTTTATCCTATATCTTTCCCAGTCAAACCTAGTCAACTTGAGGCATGTCTTCACTGCTTGATGGTTATCCTATTATCCTATTCTTCGATCATGATTTCTAGTGACTTGATCAAGTTTATCACTTTCCTATTCTCCTCTACCTGATTTTGATTTCAATTCTAAGGGGTAGTACCTATCATCTTTAATCTTTGATTCAGCTTTATCATTCAGCTCAGCTTGAGATTCTTATTTTGAGACTGGATTATCACCTAGCAGCGATGGTGGTGATTTTTTCTTTCAATTTTTATCTCTTATTTTTTAGACTTGATTATTGCCTAGCAGTGACATTGATAGTCTTTTCTAAGACTTGATTGCACCTAGCAACAATGGTGTTGGTCTTGTCTTTCAGCTTTTGCTTATCTTTGTCCTGGCGTGTTCCAAAAATGAACACATGTCTGAGTTTTTTTATGATCCCAAATCGATCTCACATTTCAATTCTTCTTTGACTACATGTGTTCCTGAAATGATCACACATTAGTCAAAGAGGGGAAAATGTATGCACCCTAAAATGGTCACCTAGACTTTGGGCCCCATTCTTGCAATTTATCAAATCCCTGAATCAATATTTTCAAAAATCAACATTTTATCAATTACATCAATTTCTTTGATCAAGTCATATTTTATCATTTTTGATTATTTTCCTTGGGCTAACCATTTTATCCTAAGTCTTTATTTATTTAAAAGGAATATTTCCTCCCCTTTTAATAAATAAAAATCCCCCACTTTTCCTTTTATCCTAAGTTGCACAAATAAAGCATTATTCCTATTTTATAAAAAGGAGAAAAGCAATTTTTGTCTTATATGGACACAAAAGTTAACTCTTATTTCTCATTGGAGGATATTTGTGCACATAGATTTCTCCTCTTTGATGCTCCACCATTGATTAAATCTTTTGCCTTCTAATATCCATGGTCCATTCCTTCTCATTTCCTATAAAAGAAGAGCTCTCTTCTCATTTGCATATCCATCTTTTGAATACTAATATTATGTTGCAGGTTTTCTAGGTTATTTGGAGCTCTTTGAAGCCATCCTTGCATCCAAGCTTTGAAGACATTGTTGTTGCATTTCACCTAGTTTTCTTTCATAGTTGCATAATCATGACATTCTTAGTTTAGACTTTCTTTATGCTATAGATTAATGTCACCTAGCTTAATTAGGAAGGATTGTAAGACTTGTACTTTCCTTTCATAGATTAGATTTCCTTTCAAGCATTGCATTTTTATCATTTAGTTTATCTTGCATCTTCATTCTTAGTTTACTTGCTTTGCATTTTTATTTGATTCTTGGATGTATTGGCACTCTTTCCCTTTTCTTCACTTGAATCTCTCATTGTGTGGTTGACTAGCAAGGTCATGAGTTTATAGCTCTAGCTGAGAGCAATTTTATAATCTTGCAACTCCATGCATAGAGAGCTATGGATCTATTTTTGAGACCTCATTCTTGAGTGTTCTTGATTGTAAGGATTCATAGAAGTTCACTACTTTTGTGTGTACAAACGTTACAAGAGGCACTAACCTAAATAATATTATCTAAGATCATGGAAATCTTATGCAAGGATGTGATTGTGTTCTTTCATTAGAGCCCTCAAGATTTGAAACCCAATGTTGAAGAAAGAGCTTCCCGGTAAATACCATCATGGAGGAGCCTGGTTCATGAAAACAATCATGGTGCATTAAAGATGTTTACACCTATGAGAGGGAATCTTCATGAAGCCTGACAATACAACACAACACTACATTTTTAAACTTGTCAATTTTAGAAGTGATAAAGGCATATAGAAAATATTTTGTGTTACATGGAGAGAAGGTAACTGATTTTCTATTTTATTTGATAATTATTCTTGAAATAGAGAGTTGCATAGAACTTTTTAAGTGGAAGGAGAAATAAGGGGATTTATTATTGACATATTTATATGTTAGGATTTAAAGTATATGTATTGAGATAATAAGGATAGTAAGGTGTTATATGGTTAATTCACATGATGTATATGTTCTCCAACTCATCTATGTTACATGTGATCTAAAGATTCCAAGTTCATGCGCTTGCGCTATCTAAGAGTAGAAGGATAATTTTGTAAACGTGGAAGTGTGGTCAATATTTTGGGACATGGAAATGGCCCAAATAATACTTGTCTCTCCACTTATCAAGATCATGTAATATCATTAATGTGCCAAGTTGTTCATGAATATGGATTGGTGGTTTCTATTAGCCTTCAACAATCAGGGACAAGTTCTATCTCTCTAAAGCACAAGTCTCCATATTTCCCCAAAGATGATTTGAGCCAGAGATTGACTCACCTAAAGTCTAAAGTTTAATTATTAGATACAATAGAAGGTTGGAGACAACAAAGGTAGAAGGTTACCTATCATCTCAAGCTATCTTCTCTCTTAGGGATGAACCATTAGAACACATTGTATTATGTATTTTTGCAATCTTACCATTTTCTAACTAGAATCCAAAATAATACTCCCAATTGATAAATTCATAACCAATTTTATCACTTAACCAACTATATAATCCATTACAAAAATATTGATTCACCTTGTCTATTTGTACCAAAATATTCACTGACATATCCATTTGTCTCATGTTAGACATAAACATGTATATGATAGGTTTTAACTCTTATAAAAGTGTCAAGTGCATAACTTAACTTTGTAATTTTATCCTACAATCATGGTATTTTTATAGGTTTAAATTTATTATTAATTATTTATTACACTCATTTAAATGACCTAAAAATTAAAACATTAGTATCATATGTGGCCATGTTGAAACTATAAAGATTTCTTCTATTTATGTTGACACTATAGCTTGTTGATTCTAACTTTGTCCTTGATGACATTCCATGTTGACATGGAATTTTGGGTTGCATTGGAAAAAGGGAGCTCATAGTATTAAACCGGTTAAGGAAACCTTACCCTAGTTAAGTCAAAAAGTAATCATGGGATAAGAATATTCATGCAAAGTAATCCATGTGGTTCGGATTTTAAAACATTATGGACTAATCGATGAGAATGAATCTCAAATCATTTTCATTTTCAGAAAGGTTTTCGTTGCTCACAATTTTTTCTTTGCCCTAGCCACTATGAATAGTGATCATTTGATACTCCTGCAGTATTGGTCAAGATTCTGGTTTTGGGTTTTTGATATATGAATATGTTGGTTAAAAGATAAAGGAATATGATCATTTGTCTCTCTCACGGTAGATGTGAATGGGTAAAAGTAATTTATTTTCCCTATTTTTCAAGTATTGTAATACCCCAAAAATGGGCTATAGGTTCATTAACCTCCTATATCGACACATTGAATGAAATCGACATCAAAGTCCTAACCTAAGGCACATCTAAACATCATCAAATCCTAATTGATTATCCTAAATTCTGCATCAGGGAATATTTCGTATACCTATTTATCCTAATTATCTTTAATTTAATGATTATTTGGTGATAAATTATATTTATCCTAAAGTTTGATTAATTGGATATTCTGAATATTTAATTAATTAGGTTTAATACTACCACTTAATTATTTAATTGGATTTAATTATATTTATTCCTAAATTGTATTATTTAAATTTTGACAATAAATCAAATATCCTATGACTAATTAATTAAATTTTTATTTAATTAATTAATGTCAATTGTCAAATTTAATAATATAGTTTTTGAATAAAAGTTTGATTTAATAATTGATTAACCCATAAATCAATTGTTTTATTTTTAAAATTAGATAAGTTGAGGATAAATCACTTTATTTATTTAATTAATTCATAATTAATTATGCACATCCAAAAAATAGTTAAACTTTAAATCAAAAAATCAATTCAAGTCATTTTAAAAATAAACTCAACTCTCTTTTGAGTTGAAAGCTGATCTCAACTTCTAATTTAAAACAAAAAGCTGATTTGCATGATTTTGTAAGTTAATCTATCTCTAAATTCTTGATAACTCAAAAATCAACTTGAGTTTATCAAGAGTGATTTATGGCTTTTCCCATGCACCTCCAAAGTCCTAGATTTCTATAAATTAAGGCCTCAGCTCTTCATTTGGATCCATCCACAGAATTTGCATACTTACTTTGGCGAATTGATATCAAAGGAATCATCAAGCTTCTTGTGAGTCAACGTTTTATGAGATCAATCTTGTTTTCAATTCATTCTAGTTTCATATTTCATTTCATTGTTAGCTTAATTTTCATATCATTTCAATCCATTTAGATTAATTTATTATGATTTTTTTTCCTCTTATTGCATCAAAAATTTAAAAAAATAGATTAATTTGCATTCATATTTTATTGCTTTCATCATTTAAATCCTTATTTTAGGTGTTGCATTGCCACTGATCTCGGTCTAATCTAAGAATACCATACTCGCACTTACTAGAAGGCAGTAAATCGCTTGGTTAGCTATATTGTTCTTATTTGCATATTTTGATTTTTGCTAACCTCTAATGTTTTACTGAAGTGTTGTGTCTACAACTAGGTACAAAATTCACACACACATTTTTGGGGCCCATCGTGGGTCCCTGAAATGGGTTTCCATTCAATTTTTATCAATTTCTATCATCTTCTTGTCATTTTCTATTCCAAGTTGAGATTTTTAATTTCTGTCCATACAATTTTCATATGAGTTTTGACAGAAACTCATACAAGGAAGGACCCTCTATTGTATGATAGTTGATTTGATCAAGGATTGTACCATCAGAAATAGTGTTGTTTGGAAGCTCTATTGTCGTATGATCTTATACCCATTGTCATATGAGTTTCTGGACTATCATCTGGGAGGTGACCCACTGTCGTATGAGTTTCAGTGCTAGGTTTCAATTGTCATTTCACCTTTTCAGCCAATTTTCCACATTTGATTTCTAGATTTGGACTGACAGCTAACATTAACAATTGAAATTTGTCATTTATGATTGATTTCTGCTGATTTTGATTGGGAAAAGCGTGAGAATTGCTAAAAATAGGTAAGCATCTACTAAGTGCATTGCGAGGAATTTAGGTAATCTTCTCAGCTGATAACATTTCAATTTGGACTAAAATGAACATCTCACATGTCTGGCTTGTGTGACTTTTATAGCTTTCATATCATAGATTTCATTTTGGGCTATAAAAATGAACATAGATTTTCTTTTCAATATCTTTGTTACACATAGTAAATAGGCCCTATGAACACTATTTGGGGTTCTTGAGAGAGTGGGTTTCTAGTGAAACTCTTCTCAATGAAGGAACCCTTGTAGGTAGGGAGGTTACTGAGAGCATCTCACATTATACTAGATTTGTGCATCTTCAACTTCTGATTGATACATTCTCTCTCCAAAGGGGTTGATAGATCATAAGTGGTTGACATCATCAATCTTTGTGAGATAATCTTGGTCTTAGCGTGTTAGATTAATCCATCTACTTTGTTTGGGTTAAAAGTGAAAAGGCTAGAGGACTATGCTCTACTCCCTTTTTGGGTAGTATCAGAAACTCAGATTCTTGAATCTAGAACCAGTCTCCATGTGGTATCTTTTGTGAGTCACCTTTAGAGAGGGTTAACCATAGTGGACATTTCCTTAATTGGGTTAACCATATTGATGGAACCTCAAGCGGTAATAGCCATTTTCACCATGGTAGCAGCAGCCGCTATATAAATGTCCTTGTGGAGGAAATCTTCACAGGTGTGGTCTCTTGTTGGGCTGTCAGATCTCCCTATCAGCTCCTAATTGATTAATTTCTCAAACTATGTCAAAACCTCGGTGTGCCTAGATTGGAGTTCACCCTCTTGAGATCACAAAAGTTGTAGAGTCAGACCATTACTACAAACCCTAGCGAGGCCAAATTTTCATTTTCTAGGAATATGTGCATTATTGCAAAACTATTTGGAACATACACTATTAACACTCCTAGGGATTAGAACATTCAGTCACTTGGTTGTTCATGCACAAGGTTTCTTTGTCCCCTATTCATTGTTTTCAAATGTGCTTGAAATCACTTGCTTGCTATTTTGTCTGCCTATTTATTTGTCTGGTTACTAAGAATGAATCAATTTGGACAGATAATTTTGTGAAAAATTTACAATTGAAAACCTAAAAATTGCAAAATTTGATGTTAAATACCTTTCTGGAGTCAAAAGTCATCTTGTAAAGTTAGAAAGTCATACAACTTTTTGCTATTATCATTTCATGACCCCCTAATTGTTGTATGGTAGTTGGTATATCATCATATGAGTTTTGCTACCAGTTAATTCAAAAAGTCAAAAACCTTGCTATCAACTATTGTGCAAGTTTTCCAATAGTCATACTAGTTTTTCAATTGTCATTTCATACCCTACCCACCATCGTACGAGCCTGCAAAAATTTGTTTGAGAAATTTTGAAAATTTGCTAGAAAGTTGTCAAAACTATTAGAGACCCAGCTTTTACAGCCTATTTCCAGAGTCTATCAAGAAAATTAGTGTCAGGAACATACCAGAAACTAGAGAGAATCCTGTGAGGTCCTGCCACAATCTGTCCTAGTACGAATTTCATTTTGACACTAGATACATTAGGATGATATTTTGAGTATAGACATTTGATCTATTGTGGTTATACATACTATCATTTGGACTTATGAGTAGTTGTTATAGATTTTGTTGATGATCGTGTTAGTTGTACTCTTTATATATATATTCTCATTTGATACTTTGATTATCCATGATATATGTATTCAGCATTGTTATGTTATCTTTCGGTATTTTGATCATTAATGGAATCCTAGTTCTATGATAAGTTTAGTATTACTTGCTTATGCGAAATATGTAACATTTTATGATGCAGATGTATATACATGTATATTGTTTAGTTAGATGTTATCACCTCATGTTGGAAATGTTTATTGATGTAAGATTTTTATCATGTACTAACATCGAGTTTGAGCATGCAGGGATATGGCCATGGTTTTAATTCGGGGAAACAAGATAGGATTAAAGTGTAATCAGTAAAGCCAAGGTCGATTCTAGAGAGAGAGTGCGACCTCATCGTATCGTATTTTCTTTTGTAAATGTGATGACTGAATATGTATGGTTGATAATGTTTAATTTGTATGTTTGTAAATAATTTTTATCTTGTGTAATGTTAAATGTTCTTTGCACACAAAGCATGCCACATAGGTTGTGATGTGTATTTCTTTTTGTGATGTGTCATTTGACACCTTAGTAATGAAGTGGCATGTGGAGTGGATTTTGGACCCCACCTCCTCCTTGTTAACCTTGAGCATTCCCAAGCTAGTAGGTGGTTTATGAGACCAAGAAAACATTGAAAATAAAACCTCAATTTTCGGATGCATGACTTATTGGCTATTTTAGGAGGTTTTGAGGAGTCCTAGGATGTAGGTTAATGTAAATTTTAGTGCCCCAAGGTTAGGACTTGGGTTGGGGGCTCAATTCTCCTATTTTCATATTCCTAGGCCACTTCTATATCACTCAAATCATGTCATTTTTGGGTTGCATGAAAATGGTAATCTTCCCTAAGCTTCCATCATTTTGTTAGGTTGAAATTCATTTTCTAGAAAACTTAGGATTGGCAAGTGTCATCTTTGCTAGAATCTAGATATTTAACAGCTTGGGAAGGGTGTAGGGGAAAAATGAATGTTTTAAGTAGAATGACAATTAGTTTTTGGAGGCTGCTAAGTGATGCAGGAGCATCCTGGGTGTAAGAGCAATCTTGCATCACCCAAAAATATTTTTGTTTTTATTCAATAAGGGCTATTTTGTGCAAAGCTGCTATTTATGGAAAGTTACTATTTTTGGTAATTTTTGTATGTGCTCAGAATGATCTGATTTCTTTCTTGGAGGTTCATTTTGGTCATATAAGTCTGCCAGCAAAGTTTCATGGCTAGATCAGGTGTAGTTTTGAAGATATTGAAGATTTTCGGTATTGGCAGCAGGGTACAAAAACTTTGAACTCAGTTTTGAAGGCTTTAGAGGCCCTGGATGAGGTCAAAAATTTGGGTGACAAGTGCTTGCACCGGTCAAGCCTATAGAGCGCTTCGTGGCATTTCTGAAATGGGGTTATAATAGTCAATCGAGTCAACTGGTGATGACTTATGATCTCCGAAAGTCAGGTCACCTAAAATGGCAGAAAATAATTTTCCTTCAAAATTTTTGTTCGGGTTTCAAAAGTTATTTTGAGCCGACTTTGATGTAATAAATTGAAAAATAAAATAATTCTAAGTTTGGTCGGCCCTTAGGGCTAAATTTTTGGAACCTTCTCGGGCGGTGGAAATTGCCTATATAAGGAAGGCTGTATTATTGTCTTAGGTAGTTGGGAATAGTTCTGGGTAGTAGATCTGGGTATTGATTCGAGGCTTTGTCCTATAGAATATTGTAAGGGAATGCCCATGTGGCTTTGCATATTGTAATTCTAAAAGTTTGTAATTCCACATTTGTGGAGATAATAAGAAGCCAATTTTCTGTTCTTGCATATTATTGTTGTTGTTTCTCTATTTCTGTTATGTGTTTGTGGTATTAAGGGGAGCACCCTTCATCACTAAGTAAGTAGAGGAAAAATTTAGAAAAGTCTTGAAGGCCTAGTTTTAGGAAGTTTGGATAGCAAACTATTTGGAAAGCAAGCCATCTTCAACCCATAATCAAGTCCTATCTTGAAGGAGGTTGGTGGTACCAAAACCTGATTTATTTCATTTTATTTTCTTCCTGAAAATGTTGTGTTTGTGAAAGAAATTGTAACTGTTCTTTTTATTATATGTTAAGTGTGAACTTGTGTATTATTGATGATTTAAATTTAAGTTTGAATTTCAGTTTTTGTTGTTTACTTGTAATTATGTTGTTAAGGGTGTGCAAGTTCAATCCTCATCCTTGGGAGGAAATTAGGAGAACTTGGGGTGAAGGGCATTGAATTGGGATTGCATTTGTTGAGTGCATAGTTGTATGGGCAACCATGATAACTAGCTTATGTTTTGGGGGTCATAAGGTGAATTTGGGGGTCATAAGGAGTTGTTTTGCTCATAGAATTGAGCTATATTTTGGGGTTGGAAAGGGCCTTGTTGAAGGTTGGTATGCTTGTTGTTTTGTTATTGTATCATAAGCATGGTGACTCCAATTGTAATTCCACCTTCACCCACTATATGGATTCTATGCTTGAATCCTTTGTTTAAGCCTGGGAAGGGAGTCATTGTAAATTATGTGTTTTGAATCTTGTTGTGTGTCTTGATGTGTAGTCTATGTGTACCCTGTCCTATAATTGTTTCCCCAAGCTCGAGGGTGGCAATGTAATGGTCTTGACTGGGAGGTGAGCTCCATGGCCATGTGAAGAGGACTTATGTGTGCAGGTCTTGATTTATGACTATAGTGGTGCAGTCTAGAATTGAAGATTGAAGAGTTCCTAAAATTATGATCATGTTACTTATTCCCTTGGATTAGTCTTAAAATTCTGTACTTAGTAATTGCAATTTAAGTTTAGTTTCTGTGCAATGTTTAACAGATGTTTACATGAACAAGAAATAGTTGTTTCCAAATTCTGTATTAATTGTTCTAAGGGAGTTAAAAGGACTGAAATGTGAATTTCTTGTTAATCAAGTTCCATGCTATTCTATTTACTAGGATTTTTCCTTGTTGAGAAGCTAAAAGTTCTGTATCAAAGTTATGAGTTTCAAATATTGTTAAAAAGGACTCTTATATTTCTTTTATGTATTCTGTTTCATATAGTTGCACTGAATTGTTCAGTTTTAGAAATGAATAGTAGATTTAAGATTAAAAAATTTATTACTTTGGAAAAGAATTTAGATGTAAATCAAATTGCTCATTCTAAAGTTTATCAACTTCTGTGAGAGTTGAGTTATAGTTGAATACAATAATTAAATTTTGAATCTAGAAGTTGATTCAACATACCAGTAGATGAATGCAATATGTAACAGTAACTTAGTAAGAAAATAAAACTAGTTCAAAATGTTTCAAGCTAGTCTATTTTTTATTTTCACTGGTTGCTACAAGTAAACATGAAACTCTATATTATTACGTTTTCCTATACATGTTGCTGAAAGTATATAGTATGTGACAGAGCCAAAATTATAACATTAAATCTATACTTGTTAGTTTTCTATAAATGAACATTGCATTATAAATATTAAATAAAAAATAATAATATCATATTTATTGATATCCTCCAAGATATGTTCTAGAATCACCTGCATTGTGACAGTAAACTGGATTAGCACTGTACATGGTATAACAACAGAATTACATTCATATAATGTATATACATTATAGTATTATACCACTAATCTATATTTATATTCAGTGGAAAACTGAATAAATTATAATATAATATCATATATTATAAACTATACATAAAATAATGTATAGAATGTAATATATCATATTACATCGATAACATTTAATAACATCATAAGTTCTAATAAAAACGCATGGCAAGTAAAGTGAATAATATAGTAATATTTATATTATATCCTGTGCATTGAAATAATATACAGAATATAACAAATAATAATATATGCACAACATTCAATATGTATGAAGATCTGATTAAACAAATAAATTAACATTGCCGAGTATTAAATATATATTGTAATAATATATATTATATCCTAAACGTTAACTAACATTTGGAATATAATATACATTATTATATTCATGACAAGAAAATTCACACTGTAAGATTAGTATATAATATAATACAATATATTATATATTATACATTACATAATGTATAGTATATAATATATTATATTATAATATTAATAACATTTAACTTGAATGTAAAACCTGATAAAAAATTCGCATAGCATTGTAAATAATATAATACAGTATTATATATATTGTACGTTGTACATTGAATAATGTACAGAGTACAATATATAATACTATATTAATGGTGAACATTTGCAGATTAGTAAATGGCGAACATAGCAGATTAGTAAAATCAAAAACCTAGCATTGCTGCACCATAATACATATATAATATCATATATTATATTTAATACATTTACTAATGTATTGAATGTAATATATGGTATTATATCCATAACTCCTTTGACATGGGGAAGTCTGCATTGAAATTTAAACATTAATATTTAATTTGGACCATTAGTAATAGTCCATAGTTGTACGCATGCATCTAACAGAAATCAATGTCTGCAGTCATCACAAGTGCAGAAGTGATATATGCAATAGTTTATCAAAAGAAAGAATATTTTGTGAAGCTTGTTAATGTACAAGCTGGGCTTCATAGGGCTGAAGCCCTCAGCCAATGTTATAGTGTATGCCAGACCTTATTTTGGATGTCGCCATTAACAGATACCTTATATAATTTCATTAGAAATAATTTAAATGTATTGTATTCTATACATTGAACAATGTAGAGAATACAATATACAAATCTATAATAATAATGATAGGAATGTTTAGAGCCTCGGCAGCATACCTGGTATAGCCGCCATTGTTGTGAGTGGGGATTGGCATGAAGGTGGCCCATCCCGCTATCAAACATTAAACGAAAAAAAAAAAAATTTATATTCGTATCAGCACCAACACTTAAATGAGAATTCAAACAATATATAAGCTCATCTGATGCGGATGTTTTTTTTTATCAGTAGGGTTTTGAACCCTTCAAAAAAATCTATGAGTATACTGATATCAGTTTAGATAAAAATTAGTAAGCCAAGAACTTAAAACTCAAACATTATAGAATGAAATAAATTCTTGCAGCAATGCCATTGCTAGTAGGCATAGCTCAAGATCGACATCCACCTTGCAATTCTAAATGCATTCTGGTTCAGACCTGTTACATTCATTACTTAGAAAAAAAAAATAGGGAAAAGAAAAGTGGAACCTAGAATGTTGTTTTAGGGTTTCTGCTTGGTTTTATTGGCTCCCAACCCTAATTTTGAATTAGGGTTAGGGAGCTGACATTATAATTTATTACTTTCATAGCAGGCACATGTAATAGCAATATAGTACAAGTTGATATTTTACCTTATTTAAGAATGTATTAACGTTAGTATTAGAATAAAGCTTAAATGTGGTAAATATCACTTTTTACAACAATAGTGGTTCTATATTTATTTTTATATATAGATATCGTGTAGTATATAAACATTAATAAATTTATATATAGAACTTCATTTATTTATTTCTTTTTGGGATTATGTCCTCTTGAAATTTAATTATTAAATAAATTGAGTTATAGTGCTCACCTTAATATTGTAAAATTAAGATTGTATAAAAATTCAAATGTAGTCATGGTATAGTGTTTTGTTTTCTTTTTATGAAAAGTTGTATTTTATTAAATAGTTAAATGGGATTTAAATAATTTCATAATTTACCTAAGTTTCATCATTATGTTATTCATTTTTTTGCTGTTGTTAATTATTAAATTAAATTATGTAATATTTTTAGATTTAATTAATTTAATGAATTTGTATATTCATGAAGGATTATAATCATCCTTTATTCATCTTTTATTTCTCATACATTTTACATTCTTAGAACTCTTAATTTTATTATTTACTCAAAATATATATATTTATATATATTTTAGAAAGTTACTTCCATCGGTCTAGCAATGGTTTAGTAAATCTTTTGTGTTTAGGTGATCGCCCAAGCAAGCTTATGTTTTCGGGGCTTCGCTTCGTTAGGCTTAGACCAAATCTTGTTTGACCTATTTATATGTCACAGTTCATTTTAAAAACAAAAAAAAATTTTTGGTTGTGTTTTTGTTTAGATTTTTTGGCATTACAAATCCAATCATTTTCCTAAAGTGGCCTCTTGCGTTAGATTTAGCCTTCTGTTTAATCGATTTGAGTCTGTTTCATCTTGTGTCAAAACCTTTTCATAACTATCAATCTTCAATGCATCTTGAAAGTGGCTAAGTGTTGTGAACTCATGTCTGTTGTCTTTTGGGCATCTACCCATACATCCAGGACATAGTATCTGTCATTTACATCCAATCTAAGCTTCAATCAATCAAACTTTGACAAGGTTGCGTCATTTGATCTTTCTTCAATTGTCTTCATTGTATTCTTTTGATTCACCCAAGGTTAATGGTGGAAACTAGAGCTTCCTCTCACAAGAAATCAAGGGAAACATCTCATACCTTACCTTTGACTCATATCCAGGGTCCAACTCTTGAACAACTCTACAATTCTGGTCTTTACAAAGATGACGGTCTTGGCAATTTTTGATTAAAAATTGGTTACATACCCCCTCCATCAACTCATGGAGGTAGTCAACAAAAAAATCCTAACATGTCTCAAGCAGGGACAAACCATGGCTCTCAAAGAGCTCAGTCTCAACATGGTATGGATCAAGAACCTACACCTGCTTAAATTGCTCAATATCAAAATGATGATAACTTCAAAAGAATGATGAAGCATTTCTTGAAAGAAAATAGAGAAAAATACTTTCTAGAGTTAGCTCATCAAGGAGCTAAACTTCCTCCCAAATTTAATGTGGAAGATATCATTACACATGAGGAAGAAACTCCTATTTTGGCTATGATGAAACAAATGCATGCTATGCAAGTAAAACTTAACAAAATGGAAAAAGAAAAAGAACCTATGGAGTTTTCCATGGAGGCCCTATGTCCTTTTCCATTTGATAAAGACTTGTCTATGCCACCATTCCTTGAGAGGGTTGAAATGCCGAAATATGATAAGTATGATGGAAAATCTGATCCTCAAGATCATGTCAGAGATTTATGTACTCAATCTATGGAGTTCATGCACAAACCAACCTATCTGATGTGTCTTTTCCCTCAATCTCTGGGAGGGTCAGCCATTCATTAGTTCTCTAGGATGCCTCCTACAATCAAAACCTTTGAGGAGTTGATCAAATTGTTCTATCAGTAATACTCCTACAACATCCAACATCTAGTCACCATTATTGATATCTACAATCTCAAACAATATCCAAGAGAACCATTCCTGATATTTCTCAAAAGATGGAGAAAGAAATTCTCTCTATATGCTAGGCCTATTCCAGAAACTAAGATGCTAGAAATCTTCATCAATAATCTTCTTCTAGAAATCAACTACCCTTTACAAATGCAAAATCATACATCTTTTGACAAGATGGTAGATAATGCAATCAAAATTGAAAAAGTACTTGTGAAAAAAGGAGACATCACACTTTAAAAGGACAAGTATGAATCTAGTTCCAAGGATAAGAACAAAAATTGGAACAAGAATAAGGGCATCATCATAGATGGTGTTGTTGATAATCTCCATGCCCCATCTAAGGAACCTACTTTCAATCTAACCATCGGTACCCAAGCCATCAAAGCTTCAAAACAAAAGGTGTCTGAATCATCTCAAAAGAAGCCAGAATACAAATCTTGGTCTGCTGATAATAAATGAAAGTTCACTCCTCTTGGAGAATCTTTGGAATCAGTTATGAGAACTTTGCTGGCTAATAACATCATCTCTTTGCTTGAGATCTGACAATTTGATCCTAACCCTTAGCCAAAATGGTGGAGAGAGAATGAATTCTATGATTTCCATCAGGGTAAATGTCACAAAACTAATAATTGCTTGCGCCTGAAGCATACCATTCAAGACAAGATTGATAATGGAGAAATCATGATTGATAATCCTAAAAGCAATAATGATCACATAGCATTCACTGAACCATTTTCGAAGCATAGCCAAGGAGACTCATCTTCTCAGCCTAATGTGGGTGCTAAGGTCAATTATGCCTATCCTAGAAATAATATTGTTATCAATATGGTTGAACCAAGCTTATCTAAGCGTTGCAATGTCATCACAATTGTAAGAAGAGATAGAGAAAATCAATCAGCTAACACAATTACTTGATAACAAGCTTAGACACACCTACAAGGACAAATCCTAGATCAATCAAATGTCCCAAAGGTGCCTTTCAATCTGTCTTCCACTTCTAAACATAGGGAAACATCTAAATCTTCAAATCCTAAGGACACGAGGCCTACTTCATACAATATTGTCCAACAACTCTAGCACACAAATGCTAAAATCTCCATGTTTGAGTTTCTTCAAATATCCCCATCTCATAGAGCCATTCTAGACAAAGTTCTGCTCAGATCCAATGTTCCTGATAACCTTGATTTAGACAAATTCCAAGCTATGGTTGGTCATCTTACATCTCCATAGTATATCTCCTTTTTAGAGGACAATGATAACTCCATGAGTCATCTACATAACCAGGCCTTGCATATTGAAGTCTTGATCCAAAACTATTGTGTCAAACATGTGTTGATAGATAGGGGCGCTAGTCTGAATATTTGTTCTTACAACTTGATCACACAATTGGGATTTTTAGAAACGGCCATTGATCCTAGAAACAAAATAACTATCAAAGCATATGATGAAGAAGAAAGATCCTCCAAGGGAACAATTGTCTTGCCTATCAGAATAGGTCCTATTATCAGAGATATTATATGTCAAGTTCTTGATATACCTTTGGCTTACAACATCCTTCTAGGGAGACCCTGGATACATGAAATGAAAGCTATTCCTTCTGCATACCATCAGTGCTTGAAATTTCCTTGTGGTGGACTAAAGGTAACCATTCTAGCTAACGTGTCAATAACTTGCAATGCATTGAAGGCAAATACGGATAAACTTGTTCCTAATAATAGAGAATCTTCCACTAAGAAAATACATGTAGCATCCACATCTAAGATAGAAGATATTGTGAAAGAGATCAACATCAAAGAAAATGGTATGGGAGAATATACTATAGAGCCAGTCTTGTCTTTGACATCTCTCCCTATCTCACCTAAGTCTTATGGGCAAGCTCTAAAACAGTTCAAACCAGAATCTAAGGAACCTCTTGAGGCATATAAAGGAAAATTTGTTGCAGAAAAAGTACCTAAGAAATAATTTGAAGAAGATGAAGGTGTGCTTGCATGGCTCTACAAAGATGAACCTGAATCCCACGTTGTTCCACCTACTGATTCTAAAGTATCAAAGATTCCTTCTAAGTCCTATGGCCCAGGGGATAAACTGATAGCTAAGATGGGATATAAAGGAAAAGGACCTCTAGGACTATAGGGTAAAGGTCTTCTATCACCTCTTGAACATCATTGTCAAGCCAACAAGAATATGAAAAGTCTAGGATACATGAAGAAGCCTTTCTATCTTAGCAAGAACTCCCCACATGTTCTAGAACAAATCGAGCCTTCCGTAGAAAATAAACTAAAGGAGGAAATAACTGAACAATCTGATAGTGATGATTTAGACACCACTGATGAGCTCATTCCTTATGAGCATTTTCCTAAAGAAATCAAAGACCTCCTTGAAGCTAAAGATGATCCAATAAAAAGAATTAATGTAGTAGAAACACAAGAACCTACTATAAGGCAAGAGATAGTTGCACCACAAGAACTAGCTAATCTCGAAGGCAATCAAAAAGAGGAAGGTGGTAGTTATTGTGAGATAGATTCCCATGAGTATGAATTCAAATCAAAATCTAAGGGTAACCCTTCTTGGGGTATTCATCCTGACTTTACTCATGTTCTTAGATTTCCTAGAGGCATAGATGAAGAATCTAATGACTATGAATGGGGAGCCATTCTAGAAGAAGATGAGCTTATTAAAGAGAAACATGTTGATGTTATTCACCAATATGCACCTAAACCCAATGTAAGTCTAGAGTGAAATGATGAACTTATCGAGTCTGATCCACTGATGGCTGAAGTGGGCTCCCACATTGACATTGAGCCTATTCATGAATTGAATGTCTTAGTTGTAATATCACCTTTGAACTTGAGCATCAGGTTAGGACTGATGATGATAGATCCATATCCATAAACACTCTTTCCCAATCTTTCACCACTTTGACTATCCAACATCTAGAACTTCTTGATCAAACCTCCACAAATCTAAGCCATGGTATTTATACCTTTCTGAATGACTATGTCCTTGCTTGCTACCTCAATGCAGTTGAGCCTATGAGGACTTCCATCAGTGAACCAAGTGTTAGCATGATAGAGTCAGACATCAAGTATCTTAGTCAGAAAAATAAGAATAAGAATAAAAAGAAAAGGTGTTTTGAGGGTGAAAACCACTTTGTGGCAATCTCGGAACCTACAAAAGTAAAAATAAAAGATGTATCTGAAGGTGAAAACCTCTCTAAGGTGCCTAAGGATGAGATATTTGATGTCCTTCCGAGTCATTTACAGTATAGATCTCTAGTTCTAATTGAGCCCACTCAATCTATCAACTTGGGAACAATAGAAGAACCATAGTTGATTCATGTAGCACAATCTTTATTAGAATAAGAGAAGCAAAAATTTACAACCTTCCTCATAAAGAAGAAGATCAACTTTGCATGGAAATATTTAGATATGCCAGGGTTAGATCCTGATCTTATAATGCACCATTTATCTATAGCCCCTGGAGTAAAACCAATTAAACAAAAATTAAGGAAGATGCATCCTCATGTTGCACTCTTGGTAAAAGTTGAATTAGAGAAACTACTAAAAGTCAGACTCATCCGAGTTATTGATTATGCATAATGGATCTCTAATATTGTACCTATTTCAAAACTAGATAAATCAATCAGAGTGTGTACCAACTTTAGAGATGTAAATAGAGCATGCCCTAAGCATGATTTTCCACTACCTAACATTGATATGATAGTGGACATGACTGCAGGCTTTGAGATGTATTCTTTAATGGATGGTTTTTCTAGATATAATCAACTAAAAATTGCTCTAGAGGATCAAGAGAAAACTGCTTTCACATGTGCATGGTGTACCTTCTATTGGAATGTCATGCCACTTGGGCTTAAGAATTTTGGTGCTACATATCAAAGAGCTATGACATCTATTTTTCATGACATGATGCATAGGACTATGGAGGATTATGTTTATGATACTTTAGCAAAATCTATGATTAGAACTGAACATCTCAATGACTTGAGCAAGATACTAGACAAAATGGAAAAATTTAGTGTCAGAATAAATCCTAAGAAGTGTGCTTTTGGTGTCACTTCTAGAAAGCTCTTAGGATACATAGTCTCAAAGAAAGGCATTGAAGTTGATCCAGCTAAAGTAAAGGCTATCATGGAGATGCAACCTCCCAAAAAAATCAGTCAAATGAGGACATTGCAAGGTAGATTTTAGTCTATCAGATGCTTCATATCTCACCTAGCAGACATATCACTAATGGCATTAAGTAGAATTGCCACTAGTGACAACACTTATTTGCATTCTGGGTGCAAACCGAGCAGACAGTGCAAACCGAGCAGATAGTGCAAACTGAGCAAATAGTGCAAACCGAGCAGACAGTACAAACTGAGCAGACAGTACAAACCAAGCAGACAGTACAAACCGAGCAGATAGTGCAAACTGAGCAGATAGTGCAAACCGAGCAAGTTAGTACAAACCGAACAGGACAGTGTAAACTGAGTAACATCATGTCTACCGAGTCACCAGTATTTACTGAGTTCAAAACCTACCGAGTGATCAGTATGAACCGTGCCTTCACTTCTACCGAGTGCATGATGATGTCGAGTAATGCAGTGGACGCCGAGTATCAGAAAGTCACCGAGTTAGTTTGAAGAACCGTGTAACCATACTTGGGCCGACTTAGTAGCACTTATGTTTATTTGTCAAGCCGACTTTGTAATTGTAATTGTAATTAATTGTTTAAGACTTGTATATAAAAAATGTTGTAAAAATGTCATGAAGTATGTAAGAAGCATATATGTGAAAAAGAAAGAAAGGAAGAGATAAGCGAATTACAAAGTGCTTCAGCAGTATAAGGAACAACAAAGACAAATTCATCATAGAAGGTGATCAGTACATCAGCGAATCTCAATCAGCAATCTAGTTGCAAAGCAAGAGATCTACTGTTTCATCCTAACAGGTGAATCAGTACTAAATCCTTTAACCGGGTAGACTTAACAGTCTTTTTGTAAAATCTCTTTACCGAGTGCATACTTCATTGTATGTTTTGTAAATCCTTTAACAGGGTGGATTTAGCAATCCTTATTGCTCCTAACAGGGCAGATCATCAGAAGTGATCAAATTGTAAGCCTTAACTGGCCAACTTTATTCTGCAGTATTAAAGCTTTGTGGGTTTCATCCCCACCCCAGTTTTACTTTCTTTTGGAAGGTTTCTGGGTAACCAAATCTATGTGTCATTATTGTGAATGCTCTTAAGTTTCATGCTTTCTGTATGCAAAGGTTAAAAGTAAATTACATGTTAAATTGAAAGAAAATTTGGAGTTACTGATTCACCCCTCCCCTCTCAGTAACTTGGTTAATTCCTGAATATTTCCAACAATTGGTATCAGAGAAGCATTGATTCTCAAGACAAAGCTTAACTAGCTTGAGCAAAGATCCAGGACAATGGAGGTATTCAAACTGAACAAGGTGATTGAAAATGAAAAGCTAGATCTGGAAATCGCCATAGCTAAACTCAAAGAAGCAAAAGAACATCTTTCCCAATCCCTAAGAAGGAAGGAACTTGCAAATCAGATGAATGATCAGAATTACATTGAAGAAAAGATTGAAGATCTTTTTCCCTCAAATAACTCAGATGAAGCAAACAATGCTGTCAAAGAACTCCTAGAAAAGAATGGGTCTCTATAGGAAGAAGTGAGAAAATTAAAAAGAGAACAAGAGCTACACTCTACAAGATTCTGTGAGATCTTGGAACAAAGAAACAAGTTGAAAGATGAATTAGATGGAAGGAACATTGAAGTCCAAAATAAAACCCTTCAGCTAGAAAACCTAATTGATCAGATCTCTCATACAAATGAGGAAATTCTGAATCTAAGATCAGAAATAGAAAGCACAAGAGAAGAACTAAGATCTGAAAAGGAAATCAATCTAAGATTGGTGGATGACCTAAACGCTGAAAAACAAATCAATGAAGGAATGCTGAAAAGTCAAGAAGACTTGAATCAGCTGTATGAGCGAAATCTTCATAGGCAAAAAGGAAAAGCAGGACTTGGATACAAAGGAGAAGGCGAATCTTCTAAGCAAGGTACTCAAAGAAATCAAAAACCTACTTTTAATCATTGTGGTAAAATAGGACATACTTCAAATAAATGTTGGAATAATGAAAAAGCAGAATTCAATGGAAAATGTTACAACTGCAATCAACCTGGTCACAAAGCAAATGAATGCAGGGAAAAACCAAGATTCAGAGGTAATTGTCACAAATGCAACAAACAAGGTCACAAGGCATCCGAGTGCAGATCCAAGACATTTAATCCAGCAGAACAAATTATGAAAGCAATGTTTGGATGGGACTACAACACCTGGTGTAGATGTCATTACTGTGGAGAATATGGACACATTGGCATGAATTGCATAAAACATCATCTAAGGAAAAGAGATACTACCATAAGATGCTTCAAATGCACTAAACTCAGTCACATAGCCAGAAACTGCATGAATGCTAGTGAAGTTGAAGATGGAAAGAAGAATGAAGCAACTAAGGTCAGGAATCAGGTGAGATAAAAATGGATTCCTAAATCTGCCGAGCAATCCAGTCCAAGTAATGGAATGGATGGCTCTGCCGACTCAAACTAAATTTCCAAGAAAGCACTGGAACTGTATTCTCATAGACCAAGCTCAAGCAGTTCCAGAACTGAATTAAAAGAAAGATCTAAATCAGCATACAAGATGCAGTAAGATCACAGGGAGGTCGGTATCAGTCTTCACCGAGCAAGGTCGGTACCCGTCTTTACCGAGCGAGGTCGGAGCAATATGAATTCTTGAGTTCACCGAGTTGTGAAGTCTTTACCGAGCAATTAATTCTTAGTGGGTGACAGTCTTTCGGGATTCATACCCTAATTTGTACTAAGCATTAATGACAGAGTTGTAAACAAAAAGCAAGTAATCGAACTCATTCTTCACCACAAACCTTTAGCACTTTGAGAGCAAAAAAAAAAATTCAAGAGCAACCCAGCGATTCAATACTTTTGCGAAAGGAATCTTCTGTGAGCTACCATGGCATCATCCAGCACCTCAGCGAAGAAAGGATCTGATATGTTAGTCCAAGGGGAATGGAAAGCACCAGATTTCAAGATCGTGCCCGCAATTGTAGTAGCCCTAGATCCGAACGGAGCTCAATCTCAGATTCCTCCTAAGGTACTACTTATTAACGATATCCGCAATCATTTCAACTATTCAATTCATGAAATGGGGAACCTAGAACTAGATATTGTGCGTGAGTAACTATGTGTGGATGGTATTCTGAAACCCGAGCACAAACATCTGGAAGATAAAGGTTTAGTTCACATTGCACATCTACCTCGAAACTTTCGAGATAAATGGGTTAGATACATTCTCAGCCGTGTACATGATGGCAAGATTTGGCTTGAGCAACCCATAGAGATCACAAAGAAGATGATTCATCAAATCACCGGTCTTCCCATGTTGAACAAAGCAAAAACTACAAAAACCCTAGGTCAGACGGAACTAGAGAAGAAAACCCTAGCCGAATGGGATGGTAGAGGCATGAAAGTTAGCAGCATCACCGATGCTGAATTGAAGTTTGGTACACACATTATTGCCCATAAGATTTACAGTTCTAGTCGACAGAATAGTGTCTCCTGTGAAGCTATCGACCTAGCATACAAAGTGGTCAAGAATAACTTAACATTTGACCTAGCAGACTTATTGTTAAAATAGTTTAACAAAAACATGGAAAGCATTCAAACTTCCAAAAACAATCCATGTAAGTTTGGATCCCTATTGGTCTGTTTATTCTTCTATGCTCAGAAATTCTTCCCTTCTAAAGGAAAAGTTGTATGGAGAAAAGATGTGCCAGCACTTTATGAAATAAATGAATACATCTCAGAAATGGGTGAAAATTTTGAAAGCATCATGGATAATTATTTTGAGTCTTTCAAAGAGAAAATGAATGACAGATTCCGGATTCCACAAAAGTTGGTGGAAGATTACAAAGATGACATTTGTTTTATGGTGGATTGTGATAATGTATATATTCAAGCAGCTAAACCGAGGACTGTATATGTAAAACCTCTTCCTTATGAGGTAAATATTGATGAAACCAAGAATATCATTGAAGCTCTTCTTAATCAGCCTGTCAATCCCAAAGCTCCATATTTTGGAACATATGATGAAGCTAAGGTGAGAATTGAACTTAGCATAAAGCTTCCACAGGCGGTAAATAAAGGAAAGAAGAGGATAGCCAAAATGCAAATGATAACCGAGGACAAAGAAGAAAAAGATGAAGAAGAAGAGGAAAAGAATGAGAAAACAAAAGAACCAGAACCTGCAAAGAAGAAAGGAAAGGTATTCATCACTAAGGCACCTAAGCCTCCCACTGTTGTATTTACAAGGAGAAATGCAAGAGGCAAGGCAGGCAAGGCAGACAAGGCAGATAAAGACATAGTATTCAAAAGGCCTCCTCTAAACTTTCAAGAAAAGATCAAACTCTTTAGAGACGGATTAGGATCTGGAGTAAGTAACATAAAATCTTTTAAATATGAAACTAGATCGGAAATAGAATAGAAGGAAATAGAAGATGCTGTTATTGAAAAGATGGGACAGTGGAAATACTCTCCTGAAGAAATAGCCCCACAGGTTCCAACAGTTCTATTAAATCCAATAAAAATGAGATGGAGCAATGCAAAGCAAACTGTGATAGACATATTTGATCAAACCCTGAGACAGTTAATGCCGAGCTTGAAAAATGATGAAGTAAAGAAGGCATTAAAAGAAAATGAAAGTAAGATGACATTAAAGTTCAATACTTGTTTGATTCTGATCAACAATATTGAATCAGCTTTGAAGGCTGCAAATGCCACATGGAAGAACATATACCACCTTCACCAACCGAGTATTGAAATAGTAATAATAAAAGATATTGAAGATGACAGTGATGAACAAGAAGAAGCCACTGAGGTAGATGATACTGTGAGGATAGCAGCAGAAGTCATTGCATCCCTTCCTACCTCTCCAGTAAAAGTTTCTACATTCAGCCTAGAGACACCTTCAAGCATGGTTGTGACAACTTCAACATTTGTCCAATCATCTATTGCAACAACAGAAGCAACTATCATTTCTTCTACCGAGTTGCAGTCTCCCGCATCATCAAGTTTTCCAGCAGTAAGTTTTCCAGTTTTTGAATCTTCAAGTGTAAATATTTTAAGTTCTCCAGTAGAAAGTATACCAGTCTCTATAGCCAGCCCTACTTTATCTACTATCACTACTACCAAGGCATTAAGTACAGATAAGCCTAAGGCTCTACCGAGTATAAAATTTTTGGGTAAGAATGTAGTAGAGGATATAGACCTAGATGAAGAGATAGAGATTCCTACATTGGATTTTGCAAATCTATCAGCGGACCAAATGCAAAATATAGGTGAGATCCTCCAAAGGAAAGAAAAACAAAAGAAGCTTAAAGAGGAGAGAGACAAGGAATATCAAATCATCAAAGATGCTAAGGACATTTTGTCTGATGCATTAGGTATAAAAGTAGACTCCTCCCAACATGTTTTGCTACAATTAGCAGAAGCAATTAATAAATACAATGAGGATTCATCTGGGACAGAAAAGTTAGTTGAAAGAGCCGAGAAGAGATTCAACAATAAAGTGCTTGAGCACATTGCTCAGCACATAGCTATTAACCAAGTAGAATTGTCTTCAGTTTTGTCAAACATTGAATCTATCTATTCGAATGCTACCTCTCTTTTGGCCAGATTGTGCAATATTGCCGAGTTCACAAAGGATGTTAAGGATAAAATGATTAAAATGGATGAGGATATGAAGATTAGCATACAGAAGCTGCAACTTGAACCAAGTTCAAGCTCTGCTCATCACATGAAAATCTCACACCTATCAAATATGCAGTCTGATCTACTGAAAGAAGACACAAGGATCCGGTCCACACTGCTAGACATCCAACACATGATCCTTCCCATCATGAATACAATGTATAAGCACATTGAACATTCCAAAACATTGATTCATGACAATCAGTTCTCTATAGCAGATCACATGATTGAACTCTCTGCAGAAGTCCAAATTGCAATCCAAACATGTAAGATTCTGCAAGAAAGTTGGGACAGAACCCTGGCACTAATAATGAAGGTACATTCTGATTTTCTATCAAATTTTGGATTCTCTCTATAAATAACTTGTATATACACCTTTGGCATTATCGTCAAAAAGGGGGAGATATGTATAGAGGGAGATATATGTATAGAAGAAGATTTGTATAGAAACAGTTAGCACATTGAAAGGGGGAGACAATGAATAAAGCCCTATAACAAAGACAAATTTTGAAAAATAAAAATAAGACTCAGCATGATTTATGTATATAAGTTTTGGCCAATAAGTGTTTTTGTCACTAATGCCAAAGGGGGAGATTGTTGGCATTAAGAAGAATTGCCACTAGTGACAACACTTATTTGCATTTTGGGTGCAAACCGAGCAGACAGTGCAAATCGAGCAAGTTAGTACAAACCGAACAGGACAGTGTAAACCGAGTAACATCATGTCTACCGAGTCACTAGTATTTACCAAGTTCAAAACCTACCGAGTGATCAGTATGAACTGTGCCTTCACTTCTACCGAGTGCATGACGATGCCGAGTAATGCAGTGGACGCCGAGTATCAGAAAGTCACCGAGTTAGTTTGAAGGAACCGTGTAACCATACTTGGGCCGACTTAGTAGCACTTATGTTTATTTGTCAAGCCGACTTTGTAATTGTAATTGTAATTAATTTTTTAAGACTTGTATATAAACAATGTTGTAAAAATGTCATGAAGTATGTAAGAAGCATATATGTGAAAAAGAAAGAAAGGCAGAGATAAGCAAATTACAAAGTGCTTCAGCAGTATAAGGAACAGCAAAGACAAATTCATCACAGAAGGTGATCAGTACATCAGCGAATCTCAATCAGCAATCTAGTTGCAAAGCAAGAGATCTATTATTTCATCCTAACAGGTGAATCAGTACTAAATCCTTTAACCGGGTAGACTTAACAGTCTTTTTGTAAAATCTCTTTACCGAGTGCATACTTCATTGTATGTTTTGTAAATCCTTTAACAAGGTGGATTTAGCAATCCTTATTGCTCCTAACAGGGCAGATCATCAGAAGTGATCAAATTGTAAGCCTTAACTGGCCAACTTTATTCTGCAGTATTAAAGCTTTGTGGGTTTCATCCCCACCCTAGTTTTACTTTCTTTTGGAAGGTTTCTGGGTAACCAAATCTATGTGTCATTATTGTGAATGCTCTTAAGTTTCATGCTTTCTGTATGCAAAGGTTAAAATTAAATTACATGTTAAATTGAAAGAAAATTTGGAGTTACTGATTCACCCCTCCCCTCTCAGTAACTCGGTTAATTCCTGAATATTTCCAACAATCACAACCTTTTACAAAAACATTACATAAAGGTGTGACATTTGCGTGGAATGAAGAATATGAGAACAACTTTAATAATATCAAGAAGTATCTATCAAATCCTCCTATCTCGATGCCTGCAATTCAAGGGAAGCTTTTGATCTTATATGTCTCTGCTATAGATACATCATTGGGGGCATTGCTTTCACAACATGATGAGAACAAAAAGGAAAGAGCTATATACTATATCAGTAGGACATTGGTGGCATACGAAAAGAATTATTCTATGATTGAGAAGGCTTGTCTAGCTATGATCTTTGCATCACAAAAATTGAGACATTATATGTTGGTGCATACCACACATTTGGTAGCTAAGATTGATCCACTAAAGTACCTACTAAGCAAAGCTTCCCTTGCGAGTAGATTAGCCAAATGGATCATGCTCTTAAGTGAATTTGACATTGAATATGTTGAAAGAAAAGCTATAAAAGGACAAGTTATTGCTGATCAATTAGCAGATGCACCTATGATTGATGATACACCAATGCAAATAGAATTTCTAGATTCCTCTATCATAACTCTTTCTTCTAGAGAATGGCAGTTATTCTTTGATGGCTCCTATACACATAATGGATCAAGAGTAGGCATATTATTTATAACTCCTCAAGGATACTCCATACCCAAAGCATTCAAATTAAAGTTCCCTTGTACAAACAATATTGCAGAATATGAAGCCCTTCTTAATGGCATGAAACTAGCAATTGAGTGGGGAGTGATAGAGATACACATTCATGGAAACTCTCAACTTGTTATCCATCAAGTCAATGATGTGTACCAGATTAAGGATGAAAAGTTTATTCCATACAAAATAATGGTATATGATCTAAAGAAGTATTTCATATCTATCACATTTGAGAAAATACCTAGAACAATGAATAAGGCTGCCGATGCAATGGCAACGCTATCTACTCTATTATAGCAGCCTAAACATGAGCTACACTACGAGTTTTTCATGGAAGCACTATCTTATCCTGCATATGATTCCCCTAAAACCCACATGATCTGCATTATTGTTGGTCATGATTCATCCCAATACAAAAACCTATTTTCCTATCTCCAAGACCAAATCATTATCGATACCTTCAACCACCATGAAAAGAGATACCTTATCCGTAATGCCTCTTGATATGTCATCATTGGTCACGATCTATACAAATGAGGTCTAGATGGTACACTACTTAGATGTTTAGAATAGGAAGAGTCTTAATGTGTGTTAGAGGAAGTCCATGATGGTATTTTTGGGTCACACTCAAATAGTTTAACACTAGCTCAAAAACTTATTATGGCAGGGTACTATTGGCCTGAAATGGAGAAAGAGTTTATCAAGTTTGCTAAGAACTGTTAAAAGTGCCAAGTGCATGGAAACTTAATTCATGCTCTAGGGAGAGATCTAATTCCCTTTACTACACAATGGCCTTTTCACCAATGGGCCTTTGATCTTATAGGAGCTATATATCCTCATTCTTCTAATGGACATACCCATATAATCATGGCCACAGATTATTTTACAAAATGGGTAGAAGCGGTCCCGTTGACTCAAGCAACTGTTAAGAAAATATCTATGTTCATCTTGAACTACATCATATGAAAATATGGGATATCTCATTCCATAATCAAAAATAATGGTGGACAATTTAAGAAGAAAGACTTTAATTATTTATGTGCCAAATTCAAGATTACACAACATTGGTCATCTATCTACTATCCTCAAGGGAATGGACAAGCAGAGGCTTCAAACAAGAATCTATTGAAAATCTAGAACTGTATAGTTAATAAGACAGGAAGAGACTAGCATCTCATGATCAATCCAGCTCTTTGGGCCTATAGAACAAGTATCAGAACACCTACTGGGGCTACACCTTTCACTTTAGTTTATGGGTCTGAAGCAGTATTGCCTATTGAGGTTGAAATCCTATCACTAAGAATCAGAATGCATGGTCTAGTAACTGATGATGACCATAGAGTGTCTAGGTTGCAAGAACATGAACTACTAGATGAGCATAGAAAAGCAGCGTATGATAATCTCAGAGTGTATCAGAAGAGAATGTCTAGAGGCTACAATAAGAAAGTTAGACATAGCAAATTTTAGGTTGGTGATCTAGTCTTGAGAGAGAATCCTAAAAATCAATCACATCAAGAACGCAAGAGGAAGTTTGAACCCAACTGGCTGGGTCCCTTTGTAATCATTGCTACTTTTGGCTCTAGTGCCTATCAACTCTCAACGACTAAAGGAGAACAGCTCTGAGAACCAATCAACGTTCTCCATCTGAAGAAATTCTATGCCTAAGACATTCAGTCTATGGTAAAATGTCTTAAAAAAATCTTTAAAATTGGAAAAAGTCCTAAAAAAGGAACATCTTGGTGAAAACCTAGCAATGGGTGCCTTGATGATTCACAAAAAAAAGTAAAAAATATCAAAAGTACAAAAAAAATTGAAACAATGAAAAATACAAAAAAAATGAGAAAAAGAAAAAGTGCCTTGGTGAAAACCTAGAAATAGGCGCCTTGGTAGCAAAAATAGAATCTTTGCCTGTAATACCCTAAAATTGGCACCTATTAAATTCAATTAATTTTGGTGCATTTTCATCAATTTTACATCTCCAAAGTCCTAGTTTCCTAGGCAATTTTCTCTCTCCTACCTGACTTAATTTGACTTGATGTCAATTGCAAAGACCATAAATTGCATTAATTAAATATCAAAATTAATTCCTAAATTCCTTGACTTTAATTAGCTAAATTACCCCTATGATAATTTAATTTAATCCTAAAGTCTTAAGTGCTTAGAATTAAGTTAAATCCACCCCATTTGGCTAATTAACCATAAAAAGGAATTAATAATTGCTTGATATTCGAATGGACACACCTTTTTGAATTAATAATTCAAGATATTTGAAAGGCCACCTATGTGGCATTTTCCATTCTTTTTATTAAGTAATTTATGAATATGTGTCTCAATTGGGAATGAAGGGTCAGGAGTTTCAAATCAAGAAACTCTTCATTCCTCTTTTGGCTTTTCTATTTAATGGACCTCTTTTTCTCATTCAAGAAGGGCAATTTTGAGAGCATCTACACTATAGGCAATTTTAGTCTCATTTAATTCATTGTTTCCAAATCTTTTATTGCATTAATTAGCTTAATATTTCATTATTAGTTTAATCTTGCATCTCATATTAGATTAACTTGCTTATTTGTTCTTAGTATAATATCACCTTTATTTCAAGTTCTCTAAAAATATAAATCTGCATTTCATATCTCTTTCAAAGCATTTCTAGATTAAGTGCACTCATCTTAGTTTAATTTCAGTTTTGCATATCATTATAGCTTTGAAAATCCTCCATTGTGGGATTGGTCTATGGTTGTTGGCTCTCGTTCTAAGAGTAATTATACACCTCATCCACATAGGAGGCAATAGGTCGATTCAATGGATGTTGTGAGATGGACAATTCATGTTCATACTCACCATCTCATGATTGAGCAATGACTATGTTGCATTTGTGCCTGATTTAGAGGTCCACATTCAGACACACACATTTTAGCGCTCAGCGTGGGGCAAAAAATATAATTTCTGGCCTCATTCTCATCTTTCCTAACAAGAAATTCAAGCTCTATCGTGCGTCCATACTGTTTGTGTACGGATCTTCGTGTGAAAATCTAGAGCGTCCTGTGCGAGATTTCACTCCCTGTGCACTTTCTCATGTGAGCCAGCGTACATTTTCGCGCAGGCTTATGTTTTCTCTCGTGCAGTTTGACACCTTCTCATGCAACCCTCTATACTATCTCGCATGAAATTCTGTGACAGATAGAGACCAGAATTCTAGATTTGTCAGTTTTGCTTACTGTTTTCAATTTTCCTAATTTCTTGAAAATTTTAGCATTTTCAGAATCCGTGCCACTTTAGAAAACTGGCACCCATTTTTGAGAAATTTTCACATACAGTATCAAAAATTTAAGTGTGATATATCTTTGGAAAGCTCTTTCTAAGCCTGATTTAACCATGTTGGTTTCATTTTTAAATTTTGCCATTTGATCAGCTATTTTACTTGTAGATTATCTAATTTTTGATGTGCTAAACATTGTGGAGCTAACAAGTTGTGCTTGTAGGTGCTCTCATTGCTTGAAATATTTACTTAAAAAAACACATGTCAAAGCACCAAGAACATAAAACATGCTAATGGTTTGATTGCAGGATGATAGTTGAAGACTTGCTAAAATGTTGTGTTTGTTTCTTGCTTTCATTCACATAGTCTAAATAGGGCTCTGTTAAAATTTCTTGAGGATTTTGATAGTGAGTAGGGAATTTGGCTCTTCATTACATGGAGGTGATGACCATGAATGAGCCCGAAATCCTAATGATCTTACTAATATGACAAATTCTTGGGGAAGCGGAGAAAGGTAGTGAATCTTTACGCTTCTATTAGCCAGGGGATTATGCTCTTCTCTCTTTGAGAGAAACAGAAACCCAAAATTTTGTAGTTGTGGTGGAGTGAAACTAACTCAGTGATGAACTTTCTTGATGTGTTTGGGTGAGGAAATGGGATAGAGAAGTATGCTCTTCTCCATTTGGGAGAACCAAAAAATCCTACCCCTGAATCTAAACCAAGTCCAGTGTCACCTTTAGAGGGCCTGCCGGTATTGAACCTCCGCGAACGACCCAAGTGAGTATGCACCTATCACTGGTGATTCCACCTCACTCTAATAAAGAACATTTTTTTGAGTCTAAAGACTCCAAAACCATGTTAGCTTCCTTCTCAAGACTTTGACTATCATCTTGAGAAGGCTCTGTCTGAGGGGTGTCACTCCTAGCCCTGCTTGTGGGGGTGTATGACTTTTGAGTGTTGGTGTGGCTGCAAGGCCTCAACCCTGTATCAGGGGCACCAAAGGTTAGCATGAAGGGAAGCCTACTAAGAACTTGTCATAGCTAGTGGCCTACCTGGTTCACCTCCAAAAGGAGTCATAATCTTTTCACAAGGAGGGGGAAGAATCTCTCGCATAGATTCCCATCATAGGTATACACCTGGATGCTTGAAGGTGGTTGCGAAATTGGCCCTTGCTACAAGAGTAACCTTTTAACATACACCATTGAGTCCTTGGAAACACCAAAAACACAGGCACCCTCTAGGGGGTGACACAGCTGTGTGAGGTGCACGTATGCGCATAAGCAATGGGGCAAAGGTTTTGGCTTCTCACCTTTTTTTTGTAGGACTAAGCTATGTGTTTGTTATTGAGTCTTAAACATTGTCCAATCATTATCAAACAAAGACTCCCCTAATGCTATCAAGTTGCTTTGTCCTTGATAGGTCTATTAACGACTACTTCATGTTTCACAACTGCTTGATTTGAACCTATGTGTCTTTAAATGAATGCTTGAAATCCTAAAATGAGCTTGTTGATTAAACTATTCTTCAAACTTGTCAGGAAACTAGATTTTCTGTCAAACATCAGTTCAAACTGTACTTCAAAATTCAACTTTAACCTCAAAAATTATGTCAGATTATTAGATTTTGCACTTTTCCCATGCAAGGTTTCACACTTCAGAGTACTTTCTCACGTGAGACTTTTTTTTCTCGCGTGAAGTTTGTTGTTCTCTCACACGGCCTGGTACTTTCTCGTGCAAGATTGTAGCCCAGTTTGCAAAAATAGAGACTTGTTTGCCATTAACTGTTTGACTTTTTATTTGATCTACTTTTTTTTTGAGGTCTATTTTTCTACTTTCCTATCATTCACTATCATAAACTAGATGTTTTGAGTTAGGAATCGATCAATCTTTTCTTTGACTCATGTCGTCTCTTGTTGGTTTACCTTATCTCTTTATGCCTTTTGTATCTTGTGTTGCGATAGTCTTATCTTGACTGTTCTAGCCACCTCTTTTAATGATTTGTACCAGGTCCATCTCGCATCTTGGCTATTCTAGCCTTTATCTCCTTTCTGTTATCTTAGAGACCGAGTCTAGCATTATCCCAAGTCCTCTCTTGTTTCATCTTTGTCTATGACTGTCACGACTAGAAGTGGAAAAACTTATCCCATTCAGAATACTGCTCAAGATAGAAGTGAATCTCCTAATCAACAAATAGGTCATCTTGATTCTATTATGAAATTTGAACATTGTGAGAGATCCCCACATTCCTCCTCATTCTAAGAGTATTACAATCCATTATTTCAAATACACTTTGACTTATTATTTCAAGAATATTATAACCCATTATTTCAAGACCAGCAAGACTCTGAAGTGCCACTTTCTAGAATCAAACCTATCAACTCTTTTGATCTTATTTTCATGACCTCTCAGAATACTACCAACAAGATGGGAGATCTATTCCACTTCCCAAGGGGAGGTAAATTCAACGATAGTCATGAGCAATCTAAAAATGACCAAGGTCATGGTCAGTCTCAAAATGAAAATAGTTATGATCAATCCCACAATATTCGATATTCGGTCAGCATCTAGGACCTTTGCGATTTGAAATAGCGACAAGGGGAGCCTCTCCTGACATTTCTCTAGAGATGGAGACAACTATGCATGAAGTATCTACATGAATTACCTAACTCTGAAAAGCTTGATATCTTCTTGGACAATCTTGTCCCAAAATTTGGATACCAAGTACGATTACAAGGTCCCCTCACTTTTGTCAATATGATTAGGTGGGCTATGAGGATAGAAGCATTTATGGTCAAGAAGGGAGAATTGACTTTGAACAAAGACAAAAAGAAAGGACCTTCTCCCTCAAATAGGGATAAGGATAAGATTTTCAATAGAAACATAGATGTTATGAATGACAGGGTTGTTGACAACATGATGCCAAAACCCTCAAAGTCTATCTTTAATCTCAGCTCTAGTATATGAGTGGTCAAGACCACTGAGAAGGCTATGAAAAAAACTCAACTACCTTCAAGATTTGCTAGAAACAAACCTTGGCTCTCTCAACCTGAGCGTGACTCCACTTCTTGTGAGAACCTCTCAATGTGGTTTATAAGACTTTGATGTAGAACCATAACAAGAATTTAGATCATTAGGAATTTAAAGACTCCTTTCCTCCTCATGGGAAAAGTGAATTATCCAAGTCTAAAGGTACCAACGATATGGTCAACTATACGTATGATACTAGTGACATTGTCACCAATGAGATTGAACTTGTTGATATTGAATACTATGACATGATCATTGCTTTGGGGAGTGAGGATGCTCCTAAACCCAAAGCTCCATTTGTCTTGCAAGGCCGTGCACCTCCCTCTTGTAACCCCACACCATCTCTAGCTTGTGCGAATGTTATCACTCAATCCTGTGTGAAGATTGTTCTCAAAGGTCCCGAGCCTTTGACATTCGAAGGAAAACTATCTATGGATAAAGACCTCACTGAGGCAAATGTCCCCAAAGATCTTGATCTTGATTAGTTCCAATCTATGGTAGGTCATTCAACCTCACCTCATTACTTGTCCTTCTCTGAAGAAGATGATCACTCTCCAAGCCATCCGCATGATGCTCCCCTACACATTGAAGTTATGGAAGGTCCTGAGCATGTTTTCCACATCCTCATTGACAATAATGCTGGCCTAAATACTTTCTCTACTAAGATGCTTACCCAAATGGCATACAGCTTTGTTCCTACCAATAGAGAATCCACTGAGTTCTATGATGCCAAGCTAAAAGAAATAGAAAGGACCCTAAAAATCAAAGATATTGGTATGGGGGAATATCAGATTGAGTCCATGTTGACATCGACAACTCTCCCTCCATCTCCATGTTCTTGTGAGGAACCTTCTGAAGACAGATTTGGTATTGGCTATCAGGGCCATAAGCTTGACAAACCTAGTTGCAGCTTGCACTCACATGCAGATTTAGATGATGAAGAAACACAAATTTAGCCTATGACATATCTAAGACCTTTGAATGATCAAAATTATGATTCAGACTACCAGAAAGAGTCTTATCTACCTTCTCAAGTGCTTCAAGAACATGATCTTGGTCCTCACCAAGAGGATTTTATACACTTTACTGAACAAATTTCTAGTACTGCAACTACTATTAAATATGTCATTGCCTCTAATGGCACACATATTTATTGGGAACAACTATTGGATGCTTCCCTTATCTTGGTATGCCTCAAGGTATGCATATTCTAGATTGTTTCACCACTTCTGCTATTGAATAGACTCCTACTGTTGCCAACTCCAATGGTAGACATACTGATTGGGAGCAACTATTGGATGCTTCCCTCCTCTTGGGTATGCCTCAAGGTATGCCTATTCTAGATTACTCTTCTACTTCTACTACTGAACAAGATCCTACTATTAAAGAAACACTTCCTATGTTAGATGACAACAATGAAGAAATTCTACCTTTGACTATGTCTCTAGCTGAATGAGACTCTATATCAGATGTTACTATGAAAATACCAGTTGATGCTATGCACCTATATGCTAGTCTTAACAATTCAGAAAGAGGAGAAAGTTATGATCCTCTAGATCAAGCTATTGATGATGATCCTTTCCAGTCTCCTGTGCAGATCATTCCTATGGCTCCTAGGCCATCTACTCCAAGTTATACTTCTACTGCTCCAGCAGATCATGGGTATGTAAGACCCCATCCCATTACAGTCTCATGGAATCTCTGTGCTTTCTTACCACCTAAAAGGGGACCTAACTCTCAAAAAAGGTCATCTTGGTTAGTCTCACATAATATTCCTCCAAACTTATCTGACTCTTCTATGACAACTCACAATCGACAACGTTCTATGGAAGACAACTTTCTTGATTTATTTGATTCATTCATGAATGATGAGGATGATGCTGATATCTTTACACTCGAGCCCATCCCATTGAATTTTATTCCCCCTTCATCTCCTAGAAAAGTGGCTCGTCCACTTCCATTTCCACCTCTCCACCTGAACTAGTCATATAAGCCTCTTTCATCCACCATTCCTGAGTCTTTTGGAAGTAACTTGGATGTGCAACATAAAAATAAAAATAATGAGAATCCACTTATATCTCAAGGTCACCATGTCCCATCTAATCGATATGTGACTACGAAGAAAGGAAAGAAACAAAGGTGTTCAAAAGACCGCAAAGGTCCTCAAAAAGAAGAAGACAACCAAACACCAGAAAATAAAATAAAAAAATGGATCTCAAAATCCATTCTATAGGCATTGTCATCAAAGGCACCTCAAAGTAAAGATGAAAAAATTCAAAAGCTATGTGGATTCCAAAGAAAGGAAAAATCAAAGTTGTCATTCGAGCTTCCAAAATTCTCATACTTCCCTCCATTCCATCACCCTTGCCTCTCATACTTTACCCTCTTCACTCCATCTTGCCTTGTCCCAAAGTGCATATCAGCATCTCCTCATTGCTAATGACATGACTAAGAGAAATCTAGAACATACTCTCCCTAAGCATTTAGAGTGTGGGAAATCTGATAAAGAGTTAAGATGGGTCCATGAGGATGTTTGTGGTTCTCATGTAAGTGATCTTTTCTTGACTATGGATCTCTTGATAGTTGGATACTACTGGTTCTGATTCTACAACTTCTCAGTTGACTGCTACTACAAGATATTCTATTCTCAGAGATTACTACTGAAGGAGAACAACTCAGAGAGCCTATCAATGCTCTTCACTTGAAGAAATTCTATAGCTAAGGCAGTCTCTGTGTGCTCATGTATATACTTATTGGTCTTGAAAAAATCCAAAAAAATGATATATTGCAAAAATCCTAAAAATTGCAAAATGTCTTGAAAAAATGATCATCTTAGTGAAAACTTGGTAAACAGGCGCTTTGATGTATCTATTATCTTGGTGAAAACCTGGCAAATAGGCACCTTGATAATACTAAAAAAAGAAATAGAAAATTGAAAAAATACAAAAAAAGTGAAAAAAATAAAAATACAAAAAAAATGAAATATTCAAAAATACAAAAAAAGAGAAAAAGAGAAAAGAAGAAAAATGTGCCATTGATGAAAACCTGGTAAATAGGCATCATGGTAGAAAAAATAGAATCTCTGCCAAGATGGTGAAAACCTGGTAAACATGCACCTCTTGTTTCCTGAAGCTACATCTCATCTCAGCATTGCTTGGCTCTTAGTTTCCCGCTTTAGTCTCTTTGCTTTCCTGCTTTGGTTTACTTTCCTGCTTTCCTTCTTTAGTTTGTTTCTTGCTTTTAGCTTGTTTCCTATTTTAGTTTTCTAGCTCATGCACTTGCTTTTAGTGGTCTTTGAGATTTTCCTCGACTCTTCATGGATTGGAACTAGTTCACACTTGGGGGCATTTTCTTGGTCTAGGGGGCATTGTCCTATCGCTTTCAGAAGTTTTGTTCGTGCATTAGTGACTAGTGGTTCTCACTGTGTCTGCTTGCTGATGCCTAGCTACTTTTGAGATTTCTCTCCTTGAGGATCTCTCATGTATTAGTTGCCAATGGTCCTCACTATGCCTACCTGCTGATACCTAACTTTCATTCGACCTCTCTCTTTTGGGATCTCTTCCTTACATCAGTCACCAGTGGTTCCCACTGCATTTGCCTACTGATGTTTCACTCACATTTTATTCTCTCTTTTGAGAATCTTCCTTGTATCGGCCACCAATGGTTCTCACTATGTTTGCCTACTGATACTTGGTCCACACTCTGATATCTTCTTGAGACTTTATCTCTTGCGATGATCACTAGTGGTTCTCATTGCGTCTACCTATTGTCGCTATCTCATTGAGACTTCAAACATTGTTCACTTCTGATTCGACTTCAATCTACTTGAACACAAATTTAAACTAAAATTGAAAACTGATTTTGTGTTCCTTTGAAGCATGCTGAGCTTTTCCTTTGCTTGTTTGTTTGTTTGCTTTTTCTTTGCTTTCTGCTCGTTGGTTTAGTTCCAATGATCCAAAGAATCTATCTAAGAGGGGTGTCTATCTGTAAGAGCCTTCATCTCATATTGGATGGCCATGCGTACCTCGACTCCTTTTATATAGATGCCTTGGTGTGAGGTTGGTTCTTCTCCTTGTCTATTTTGAGTGACTTCTTTCTACTACAAGTGAAATTGCTAAATGCTCATCCTGCTAAGTGAACGTAAGGGTCACTACAAGAACTCTTGGGAAAAAGAAAGAACTCTTGCATGTTTGGTGTGTTTGTTCACAAGTAACATTCAGGTCATTCTAGCAATTGTGCTTTGATGCTTATGTTAACTTGCTAAATCAAAAGGAATAGGTGTTCATGTCATTCTGGCTTCTTGTGCCTTAATGCTTACACCTCATTCCGACAAATCTAAGACCTATGTCATATTCATATTCTCATAATTGCAATATTAGTGAGGATTGTATGACATCTTGCAATCATCCCATGCTTAAATGAACTCGATGATGATAAATATGATGAGTCCAACAACCAAGTCCTAGGGCTTGCATTCTCATTTTAGGCTTGCATTTTTTTCATTCTAAGCTTGGATTTGAGATAGTGTTTGGTGCTCTCTTGATTGCTTCCTATTCATCAAAGGTTCTCATCTTTTGTCCTGGTTTTATCTGATTGCACAAGTTTTCAGGATCGAAATTGAAATTTGACATCTCTAGATAGCTCAAAATCATGTTTTAAATTCTGGGACACTTTGGCATCAGATGCTTGTGCAGTCAGCCTTCTGGCATCATCTTCTTGCCAAACCCTCATCTTTGCATCATGTTCTCAAGATCTTTTCTCTTTTCATCAAGGTCAACTCTAGTCAACTCCAGTCAACCATGGTCAACCTTGGTCAATAGCACCTCTTCTTTGCTCCAATTTTCTTTTGTAGCTTCTCAAATCTAGTTTGAATTGCTTCTACTCTGCAACATCTTATTGTCAATCATCCCTCTTATGTCATCTTTCGATTTCACTCCAAAGGGGGCAGGATGATTGCATCATTTGAATCTTATCGAATCAATTCTTGAATCAGTCTGATCTGAATCATCAATTCTCATTGCTAGGGGCATCTTGTGCCTCACATCTTATTATTTGGTCATCTATCTTTTAGGTATCTGAGCAACCTAACTCGGATCCTCAGGAATCAAGATTCATTATGGAGATGGTTCTCAAAATCTTTTAGGTATTGGGGCAATCTAACCCTAATTCTTGGGAGTCAAGCTTTGTTCTAGAGATGGATCTCAAAATCTCTTTTAGACCATTATCTGGGCAATCTAACTTGGGTTTTGGAGGGCTGAACTTTGAATTGAAACAATCTAACCCTGATTCTGGAGACAGTCCTAAGTCTGCATCTGAATCTCAATTGGTATTGGGGCAATCTAACCTTAATTCCTAGGAGTCGAGCTTCATTCTGGAGATGTCTCTCAAAATTTCTCTTAGACCATTATCTGGGCAATCTAACCTAGGTCTCAGAGGGCTAAGCTTCACATTGGGGCAATCTAACCCTGATTCTGGAGATAGTCCTAAGTTTGCATCTGAATCTCATTCTAGGCATTGGGGCAACCTAACCCTAATTCTCATCTTCTCTCAAGATCGTTGTCTTCGAAATCTAACTTAGACTTTGAAAAATCATGCTTTGATCTGCTCGGTGTCTTGGCAACCTAACCCAGAGTTCTAAATTTCTCATCAAACTATTATTTGAATCAATGCATTGTTTGTACATCAATTCAAAGAGGGGAAAATGTAATACCCTAAAATTGGCACCTATTAAATTCAATTAATCTTGGTGCAGTATTGTCAATTTGACATCTCCAAAGTCCTAGTTTCCTAGGCAATTTTCTCTCTCCTACCTGACTTAATTTGACTTGATGTCAATTGCAAAGACCATAAATTGTATTAATTAAATATCAAAATTAATTTCTAAATTCCTTGACTTTAATTAGCTAAATTACCCCTATGATAATTTAATTTAATCCTAAAGTCTTAAGTGCTTAGAATTAAATTAAATCCACCCCATTTGGCTAATTACCCATAAAAAGGAATTAATAATTGCTTGATATTCAAATAGACACACCTTTTTGAATTAATAATTCAAGATATTTGAAAGACCACCTGTGTGGCATTTTCCATTCTTTTTATTAAGTAATTTATGAATATGTGTCTCAATTGGGAATGAAGGGTCAGGAGTTTCAAATCAAGAAACTCTTCATTCCTCTTCTGGCTTTTCTATTTAACGGACCTCTTTTTCTCATTCAAGAAGGACAATTTTGAGAGCATCTACACTATAGGCAATTTTAGTCTCATTTAATTCATTATTTCCAAAGCTTTTATTGCATTAATTATCTTAATATTTCATTATTAGTTTAATCTTGCATCTCATATTAGATTAATTTGCTTATTTGTTCTTAGTATAATATCACCTTTATTTCAAGTTCTCTAAAAATATAAATCTGCATTTCATATCTCTTTCAAAACATTTCTAGATTAAGTGCACTCATCTTAGTTTAATTTCAGTTTTGCATATCATTATAGCTTTGAAAATCCTCCATTGTGGGATTGGTCTATGGTTGTTGGCTCTCATTCTCAGAGTAATTATACACCCCATCCACATAGGAGGCAACAAGTTGATTCAATGGATGTTGTGAGATGGACAATTCATGTTCATCCTCACCATCTCATGATTGAGCAATGACTATGTTGCGTGTGTGCCTAATTTAGAGGTCCACATTTAGAGACACACACTGCCAAGATGGTGAAAACCTAGCAAATGGGTGCCACTTGTTTCAAAATGCTCCATCTATCAGTGCAATCTTGGTCTTTCATAGCTTTTAGTCTTACTTTAGTTTGTACATATCTCTTGGTTTGTTCCCGCATTCCTATTTTCAATAAGTCAATTTGTACCCCAATCAGTTCAAGCATCTGTATCCTATCAATGTCCCAAACTTGGGGGCAATCAATGTCATATCCTATGGTCTCTAGTATATCTCAGACGAGTCATATCCAGTTAGAGTCCTTTGAATCTTTATCCAAGTCAGTAAGTCAATCTCCTCTCCAAAAAGGATTTTGCATCTACAACAATGCAATAAAACATCAAACACAAACTGAAAACAATCTATGCTTTTACATTCTTTTATCTCCTTGTATGCTTACTGATTCACATTGAGATTTTTGCATATTTTGTTCCCATGAGCTCTTCGATGATGTCCTTTATAGGATTTAGAGAGTGATGACTGGGGGCATAATCTTTTCTTTGTTTTCTTCTTGTATGTGAAAATCTAACAACTTTGGAAATTCTGGATTGAAATGGTGTCCAACTGTAAGAGCCTCTATCTCAAATTAGATGGCCATGCGTACCTCGACCATTGATACCAAAAAAATTCAAAGGAAGTTTGATCTAACTATTGTCTTTTTGAGAAAGTTCTTACTCCTACTATGAAATGTGATCTTACCTAAGGCTATGAATGATAAAGTGTCACTACGGGTAATTCACATTGGATTTAGAATGATCTCTTGACTGTTTGATGTGTTTGTACGCAAGGCATATTCTGGTCATCATGATGTCTATGTTTTGATGCTTATACAAATTGCTATATCAAAATGGACATGATATTTAGGTCATCCTAGCATTCATGCCTTGGTGCTTATATCTAATCTGACATTCCGAACATAAAATCAATATTCATATGTCCATGGTTTCCTAACCAGTGGGTGTTGTATTAATTCTTGTGCCTACAAATTAGTATTCATATTCCTATGGTTTTTATAAACTAGTGGGCATTGTATTGATTTATCCAGTTACCTAAAAATTCAATGATGAGAATGATCGACACATGATCAGTGACTAGGTCCTAGGTCTTAGATTGCATTTTGTTTTACATATTTCTTTGCATTTTGCATGTTTGCATGATCTCACAAATGGCTACATAAACTTCAACACTTAAACGATTCTTCTATCACCTTTTCAAATCTCACAAGAGCCGACACTTAACTCGAAGGTCTCTTCATGGAATCATAAGCAATTATCCTCCTGCGTTAAACATCCTTTTGACATAAGACTGAGTACTTGTCTTCATCAATTCCTGTAGAACATATCATGTGTATCATTGCATTCACATTTCATATCATAACCATCTGTTTCATTACAATACATCCATGTGCATAAGCATAAATCATACATACATCTTTTCATAATCAAAACACATTTGCATTACATCCATACATATGAAAGAAATCATTGCATTGCATATATCCATACATACATTCTACACTACTCATAGCATAAACATCACATGATATCATCATAAATCAAAACATGACAAGTACAAATGAAGTCATAACCAAAATATCGATCTCATATATATATATAAAATATTGAACTAGTCAGGGGTGTACTACTGGCATAGTATACAAAAGAATGAGCTCCTATGAGCCATCAAAGTCAAAACAGTATCAACATCAAGAGATCAAAAATATCATAACAAATAGATAGATCAACTGTCATCCTGATCCTCTGCATTTGGTGGAGGTGGAAGTGGTGCATCAGGTACTGCCTCTGCTCTAGGTGCTCCAGGTCCCTCTGATGCCAACATATACTGAGAGTACATAGGGACTCTCTATGCAATAGGAACAATAGTGTAATATGTAGACACATAGTAAGCTGTCCATGCAGTCTGATGAATCACCTCGACCTGTAATCTTTGCACCTCTGCACGAAGCTCAGTGTGCTATTTATTTGCCTCTAAATATCTCTCCTCCCACCCAGCACTACAAATCTTCAGGTCCCTGACCTATAATCTGAGCCATCTAATAGTCTCCTGTGGAGTAAGAGGAATAGTAGGATCAACATCAGCTGCTGGCATCTCATTATCTAGGGTAGTCTTCTTTGTGGTCTTTGTTCTATGTGCCTTACGACATCTAACCTTTGCACCTAGATCAAACCCAATATCCTCCTATATCAGATCAGTACCACCACCCACAACATGCTCTACTACAAGTACCTCCTTATCTAAACCAACACTCCCTAAAGTACCACCCTCTCCCCTAGTCCATCTATGAGAACCTATAGATCTACCTATTGTGGAACTAGTGGGATGAGGGGGGCTCATCTGTCATGATGATCTCTATAGAGGAGCCATCACTCTTGGTCTCAGAGGTGTGGGGTGCACAATAGGAACCTGTGTGGGTCTAGGACCCTATCTGATTGGTGCTCTAGTAACATCCATAGCCTCCTCCATGGAGGGTATCATCTCTGTAGGATCTAAGAACCTATGGGTAGGATGGTCTGCAATCTAGGCAATGAATCCATCTGTAACTCCAACATCAAGTACCTCTGGTCTATACTCCCAATCTCTACCAATGATAGCATTGTACTCTTATGAACACAAAGCATAAGAGAGCCTCATGGTCCATCCAAGTCCAAGCTCATGAGCTATCTAAGCATAAGTGGCATAATCCTCCAGTGCATCCTGCACGCATCCATACTTTTGCCACACCCTGGTGATAATGAATCTCTCTAAAGTGGAGGAGAACCTCCCAATCAGTATGCGGCTCTGAAAGAAGAAACTAAACTACTCTTTTGCAGTAGGCCAAGGCTCTATACCCACATATCGTCTCCATCCAACAAAATTTGTATCATCGAGGCATCACCTCCAGTACTTAGTGTGTCCCATCTGCCCCTGTATGACATATCCAGCATATATATATATATATATATATATATATATATATATATATATATATATATATATATATATATATATATATATATAACAAGCTCCTGAGGCTACCTCTATGAGGTACATACTAGTCTCAAAATGGGGATATGCTCCCACACCCAGATCCATAATACTAAAGCTCCAGCTACAAATGACTTGCTCTCCTGATACACTACCTCGTGCATCTAAGAGAACATATGGGCCAAAAGTCACTGACCCCATGCCAACTCAGAGGGACTCACCATCAAATGTGCAACCATTGGGACCCAGCCCATCAATAGACCATTCTGCTGATGGTCAGACATGATAATCCCTCCTATCATCCCAAAAATAATACACTCTAGCTGGTGTGTCTATCCATAACGTTGCACTAATGTCTCCTAGGAAATAGAGGTAGTCATATAGGTATCTGATGAAGGGTGCTCCCCTTAATGTTGGGTGCTCCCCTTAATGCCACAAACACATAATAGAAATAGAGAAACAACAACAATAATATGTAAGAATAGAAAATTGGCTTCTTATTATCTCCACAAAGGTGGAATTACAAACTTTCAGAATTACAATATGCAAAGCCACATGGGCATTCCCTTAGAAGATTCTTTAGGACAAAGCCTCGAATCAATACCTAGATCTACTACCCAGAACTATTCTGAACTACCTAAGACAATAATACAGCCTTCCTTATATAGGCAATTTTCCATCGCCTGGGAAGGTTCCAAAATTTTAGCCAATAAGGCCGACCAACTTAGAATTATTTTATTTTACATTTTATTACATCATAGTCGGCTCAAGATAACCTTTGAAACCCGAACATAAATTTTGAAGAAAATTATTTTCCGCCATTTCAGGTGGCCCAACTTCCGAAGACCATAAGTCATCACCAGTTGACCCGCTCGGCTATTATAACCCCATTTCAGAAATGCCACAAAGTTCTCTACAGGCTTGACCCGTGCAAGCACCCGTCACCCAAATTTTTGACCTCATCCGGGGCATCTAAAGCCTTCAAAACTGAGTTCAAAGTTTCTGTACCCTGCTGCCAATACCAAAAATCTTCAATATCTTCTAATATACACTTGATCTGGCAATGAAACTTTACTGGCAGACTTATATGACCAAAATGAACCTCCAAGAAATAAATAAGATCATTCTGAGCACATACAAAAATTACCAAAAATAGTAACTTTCCATAAATAGCAGCTCTACACAAAATAGCCCTTATTGAATACAAAAACAAAAATATTTTTGGGTGATGCAAGATTGCTCTTACACCCAGGATGCTCCTGCATCAGACACCCGGGGTAATTTGAGAAGTGACCCTGTCACAACTCAGGTGTGCAAAGGAAAACCAAGACGGCTAACCTCCTCCTTTGTCAGCCATGATGAATCTTCAATAGGTCATCCTTTCCATTTGACCAGATATTCTTCATATGTCATGTTCCTTGTGCTTCTGCCAACACGACTATCCAGTATATCTTCGATCTCCTTAGTGTCTAAACTAGTTGCTGGAATACTCCACTGTGCTACTGTGATCTCATCTTCAACACCTCCTTCATGATACTCTGTCAGATCTGAAATGTTAAACACTGGTGAAATATTTAGCTCAGTAGGTAATTCTACCTCATATGCGTTTCCTGAATCATGTTTCTTCAGTATCCTACATAGTCCAAACTTCTTCATTTTCAGCTTGTTATATGTACCAATTGGAAACCGCTCCTTCTGCAAATGAACCATGACTTCATCACCAACTTTAAATTCCTTATACCTCCTTTTCTCATCTGCCTTAGCCTTATACTATGCATTCATCTTGGTAATATGCTTCCTCACCTCCTCATGGATGTTCTTCAAGTGTTCTGCAAAATCCTCAGCTTCAGCACTACTTATTTCTCCTTTATCTATCTTCCTCAATTCAGATGCATTTTTTGGACTACTTCCATATACAATCTGGAATGGTGATTTACCAGTGCTTCTATTGACAGAATTATTGTATGCAAATTTTGCCTGTGATAAAATCAAATCCCATCTTGTTGGCTTATCTCCAACCAAACATCTCAGCAAATTTCCCAAGCTCCTATTCACCACCTCTGTCTATCCATCAGTCTGTGGATGATGTGATGAACTCAACTTCAAATCTGTCTTCAACTTCTTCCACAATGTACGCCAGAAATATCCAACAAACTTAGTGTCCCAATCTGAAACTATGGTCTTTGGCAAACCATGAAGTCTCACTACTTCTCTGAAAAACAATTCTGCTACATGAACAACATCATTAGTCTTCTTGCAGGGAATAAAATGTGCCATCTTTGAAAATCTGTCAACTACCACAAAAATTGAATCGTGTCCCCGCTGTGTCCTTGGTAAACCAAGAACAAAGTCCATGCTGATATCCTCCCAAGGCTTCTCTGGTATAGATAATGGCTGATACAACCCTGTATGTTGCTTCACTCCTTTTTCCATCTGACATACTCTGCAACTCTGTACAAAATTCTTCACATCTTGCTGCAACTGTGGCCAATAATAATTCTCACTAACCAAACCAAGGGTTTTGTCATGACCAAAATGTCCAGCCAATCCTCTGCTATGCTTCTCCTTGATGAGATTCTCCCTCATAGAACTTCATGGAATGCACAACTGACTCCCTCTGAATAGCATATCATCCTGGATGATGAAATCCAACCATTTCGTCCTGTCTAGAGTAACAGGTTCTGTACAAGCTTTCCAAGCTTCACCAAAATCAGGATCCTCTGGATACAAATTCTTGAGTTCCTTGAACCCAACCACTTTAATCTGCATTTATGTCAGCAATAGTTTCCTTCTGCTAAGAGCATCTGCAACCCTATTAGACTTTCCACTCCTGTGTTTCAAAACAAATGTATAACTCTGCAAAAACTCAACCCATTTCAAATGCCTTTGATTCAATTTTCCTTGACTATTCAAATATTGCAAAGCTTGATGATCAGTATACAAAACAAACTCCTTAGGAAGTAGATAATGTCTCCACTTCTTTAATGCCTAAACTATAGCATAAAATTCTTGATCATAAACAGAATATTTTCTCTTGGCATCATTTAACTTCTCACTGAAATAAGCAACAGGTTTACCTTCTTGGCTCATAACAGCTCCTATTGCAGTACCACTAGCATCACAATCTACTTGAAACACCTTATTGAAATCTGGAAGTGCTAAAATAGGTTGTTCTGTAACTTTTTGTTTCAATAATTGAAAACTCTTTTCTGCTCCTTTAGTCCACTTAAACTCTTTTCTATCCCCTCTCATTGTTTCAGTCAAGGGTCCACAAATACTGCTAAAATTTCTGATAAACTTTCTGTAAAAGCTAGCTAGACCATGAAAAGATCTTACCTCAGTAGCACTCCTTGGAGTAGGCCATTCAAGGATAGCCTGTACCTTCTCTGGGTCCATTTTTAGACCTTCTGCTGAAACTACAAATCCCAAATACACTAACTCTTTCTTCACAAAACTGCACTTCTTCAAATTAATCAACAATTTCTCTTCTCTCAACTTCTCAAATACCATACGAATATGCATCATATGCTCATCCAATGTCTTACTAAAGATCAAAATATCATCTAGGTAAACAATGACAAACTTACCCAGAAATTCTTTCAAAACCTCGTTCATGAGCCGCATGAAAGTGCTCGGTGCATTGGTTAGCCCAAAAGGCATGACTAACCACTCATATAGTCCTTCCTTTGTCTTGAAGGTAGTCTTCCATTCATCTCCTTCTCTGATCTAAATCTGGTGATATCCACTCTTCAGATCTATCTTTGAAAAATACACAGCTCCACTCAAACAATCCATAATATCATCTATTCGTGGCAATGGAAACCTATACTTGATTGTGATCTTGTTTATTGCTCTGGAATCTGTACACATCCTCCATTCTCCATTCTTCTTTGGTGCTAATACCACTGGTATAGCACAGGGACTCAGACTCTCACGGATCAATCCTTTCTGTAACAGTTCATGTACTTGTCTGTTCAACTCCTCACTTTCTGCAGGTGTCATTCTGTGTGCTGCCTTATTTGGCAAACTCACTCCTGGGATCAAGTCCATCTGATGAATGATCTTCCTAACCGGTGGTAATCCATCAGACATGTTATCGGATACAATATCCTGAAAGTCATTCAACAAATCTGCAACTTCTACAGGAACATCTTCTACTTTCTCTTTACCAGCTTTTGGAATTAAAGAAAAACATACATGCTCATGCCTCATACCATCTAAGAAATTTTTTCCATCAACAAAAGTTATCCTTGCATTACCACATACCTTTTCTTCAGTCTCCTTCAATGGTTTTAGCTTATGCCGGACTCCATCCTTTGTCAGGGAATAGGTATTCGCACGACCATCATGTACAACACATCTGTCAAACTGCCATGGTCTACCCAAAAACATATGACATGCATCCATAGATATGATATCACACAATACCTCATCTTGGTATCCGCCAATCTTGAACTTCACTAGGCATTGTTCATTGACCCTGACCTTGTGGTCATCCTGTACCCAGGCAATCCGATATGGATGTGGTTATTTCTGTCTCTTGAGCTTCAACTTTGTCACCATCTCTTCTGACACTAAATTGTCAGTGCTTCCACTATCAATGATCACATCACAACATTTACCTTCACACTTGCACCTGGTGCGAAATAGGCTCCTCCTTTGCTCAGGTTCATTCTCACCACTCAACAGGACTCTTCTGTTAATCAACGTTTCTCCTCTTTTAGCATCTTCAGAATTTGATGATCTGGCATCTTCATCTACATGTGCAACTCTGGCCTGGCCTTCATTTCTTCTATCTGTTCTGCCTTGGTGCTGAGGACATTCAATTGCCCTATGACCTTCTTCTCCACAGTGAAAACATGTTCCACGAAAGCCTCCTCTTCCAGATCCTTGTCCTCTTCCTCTTCCTCTCTGATCTCTATTATTCTGATCCTGGAAGTGATTGGAATTATTTCCACGTTGATTCTGACCGCTACTGGCCTCATCCTTCTTTTTCAGATCTTCATTTTGGCCACCATATGACCGTCCACTAGATCGTCCACCGTGACCTCTTCCATTTTGTCTTCTCTCGAACTTCTTGTTCAGCTTTTCCTCTACTTTTAGGGAAAATTGGTATGCCTCCTCAATACTGCTCATTCGAACCAGATTTAACTCCTCCTAAATGCTTGGCCTTAACCCATTAAGGTATCGGGCAACTTTCTCCTTATCAGCTTCTGCATGGCCTGTTCTGATGAGGAGTCAATAGAACTCCTTTGTATACTCCTGAACAGATCTTCCTGCTTGCTTCAAACTTTGCATTTTCTTTAGTAGATCAAGCTCATAATCAACAGGAATGAACTGTCGCTTCAATTTATCCACCATCCGATCCCATCTTGTGATTTTATCTTTCCCTCTTCTATTTCACTCCAATTGAATTTCTTGCCACCAGATCTTCGCATGACCTTTCAGTCTAGCCTTCGCAAATTTGACCCTATCAGGATCCTCAACATCTTCATACTCAAAATATTCCTCACATTCATTGATCTAGTCGATCAATTCCTCTGGGTTAAGATTTCCAGAAAATGTAGGAACCTCAATCTTAGGTCTTTTCCCAATCTTGGAAATCACCCAAAAAAGTCTTTCTTCCTCTTGGTTCACAATTTCAGCTTCTCCTTCTTGATATTCTTCTTCGGCTTCATCCTCGCTTTCGTCTCTGACATTAAGATTCATTCCTCTATGAATCTCTTTTTGTAATGCTCGCACTTGTCTCTGCAGCACTCTAACCTCAGGTGTTACAACACCAGCTCTTCCACCACATTCCCTTCATGGAGGTATTTTCGCGATGCGCGCTGAAACCCTAGCCACGGTCCTGGTGCAAACTGCCTCATAGTCGGCGATCTGTTTACACACTCAAGAACTCCTGCTCTGATACCACCTGATGAAGGGTGCTCCCCTTAATGCTGGGTGCTCCCCTTAATGCCACAAACACATAACAGAAATAGAGAAACAACAACAATAATATGCAAGAACAGAAAATTGGCTTCTTATTATCTCCACAAAGGTGGAATTACAAACTTTCAGAATTACAATATGCAAAGCCACATGGTCATTCCCTTACAAGATTCTTTAGGACAAAGCCTCGAATCAATACCTAGATCTACTACCCAGAACTATTCTGAACTGCCTAAGACAATAATACAGCCTTCCTTATATAGGCAATTTTCCACCGCCTGGGAAGGTTTCAGAATTTTAGCCAATAAGGCCGACCAACTTAGAATTATTTTATTTTACATTTTATTACATCATAGTCGGCTCAAGATAACCTTCGAAACCCGAACATAAATTTTGAAGAAAATTATTTTCCACCATTTTAGGTGGCCCAACTTCCGAAGACCATAAGTCATCACTAGTTGACCCGCTCGGCTATTATAACCCCATTTCAGAAATGCCACGAAGCGCTCTACAGGCTTGACCTGCGTAAGCGCCCATCACCCAAATTTTTGACCTCATTCGGGACCTCTAAAGCCTTCAAAACTGAGTTCAAAGTTTTTGTACCCTGCTGCCAATACCGAAAATCTTCAATATCTTCCAATATACACTTGATCTGGCAATGAAACTTTACTGGCAGACTTATATGACCAAAATGAACCTCCAAGAAATAAATAAGATCATTCTGAGCACATACAAAAATTACCAAAAATAGTAACTTTCCATAAATAGCAGCTCTGCACAAAATAGCCCTTATTGAATACAAAAATAGAAATATTTTTGGGTGATGCAAGATTGCTCTTACACCCAGGATGCTCCTGCATCAGTATCATCTCCAAAGAGACGTCTGAAAGCTAATAGACTTGAGTTCCCTAAACTCACATACTCTGGATGTCATCTTGCATGGAATGGAATGCGTAGTATCCAGTACACATCCTCTAGGGTCACAATAATCTCCCCTATTGGTAAATGGAAGGTCTTCATCTCTGAATGAAATCGCACTATCAAAGTAGTCAAAAGTCCATGATTTACCCTAATCTTGAGTAAATGTATGAGATACTCGAAGCCATAGGACGCAAGGTGTACCCTCATTGGGTCAAGTAGTGACACACATAGTCTCTGAGTGATTGGATGTGAAATGCGTACATGAACATCTAGATATATGACCTACACATCACATAAATAGGGCATCCTATTAGTACTTTGGTTACAGAATGGGTTACAAGGGCAAGAATGGAGAAATTCAGTATTTCAAAAGGTAGGATAAAAGGTCAGTAATCAGGCTAAGAGATCAGGAAATTCAAAAATTTGACCTAGCAATGAGTTTTACGCTCACTATTTTTCATACGACACTTCAGACTGGCATGAAAAGTCATACGAGTTTAAGCATCATACCATATGACAAAGCATGGTGATATGACAATGCATACCTCCTCGTACGAGTTATGAGGGACCTGACGAAACATCGTATGACTCTTGGGTCCCTCTGATACGAGTCTTGGGGGTTAATGAAACAACAACCTATCTACAGTTAAAAAGTCATATGAGTCTCGCTAGAGAGTTGTATGAGTTTCCATGCATTCAAAAATTCAAAATTTAAAAAGTGTACAAAAGATGCTAAAAAGTCTATAAATCATGGAAAAATTGACTTTTCAGAGAAGCAAAGAGGTCCACCTACCGGATGTTTGTACTAATGAGGCCTCTGGTGTCTCCGGCTGTGCTCAAATTGATGCGAACTCATAGGTACCTTTGGTTTTGCCATTTTCTCACTCAGAGAGCTCCATAAGATTTCTGAAGTCAAAAGGTTGAAATGAATTAAAAATGACCCTTCTGGCCTTTATATAGCTTTTGATCTAATTTTCAAAAGTGCTCTATTTTTCATGAAAATTGCACCCCTGGCTAATTTCGACATTCTAAACCCATTTTTAGGATCAAAATCAAAATCTGAGATCATTTACTATGTCAAAATCATGATTTAAAATTCTCAGACCTAGGACAGTCTACTGCTTGCATAATCAACCTTCAATCTTCATAGAAATCTAGTATTCAACTTAACTGATTATCTTACATCAAACTATTAAAATTTCAACTTGGTCAACTATGGTCAACTCATGGTTTCACCTGGTCAAACTTGGTCTTCTGAACCTACAAACGATGAAGAATGTGTTCTTGAACATGTTTAACCACTTCTCAAATCAATTAACATGCTTCTAAAACTACAACACTGACTTTTCTTGTCAGATTTCAATTTTTATCCCAAAGGGGGCATGGTATTGCATATCATTCAAAGTCTGTAATCTAAATCTAAATCATATCTTTCCTCAGTAATCAAGACAATAACCACGTCTAGTTGTTGATTCATTAGAAAGACCTCATCGCTTGGGGAAAATCAATCATCGCTTAGGGCATATCAGATTCATTGAGATCCATATCAATCTAGTATTCTCTTAATCTTGTAAACTATATCAGTTTTTCATAACCATCAGTTCATTAGTGTTATTTCCTTGGTTCTTTGTAACTAAAGGGTTCAGATGTGATACCAATGTGATTCTTATCGACAATCGGGTCTAGAATCGATCACTCACTTCTTCACAATCATAAAGTTTGGAATCAGGCATTTTGACACTTCTTCACAAACATCAGTTCAGTGTTGTTATAGTTAACATTATCTTTGGTTGTTCATGACCTAATATCTTTGAATCTTTGAATCAGTTTCTATCTCATATCACAATTTCTATTTTATATCAATTTCAATTTCAAACATTAGTTTCAACATCATACATAGACTGTCTTTGAACCACTGTGCTTCACACAAAAATTAAAAGAGGGGCAAAATGTAATACCCCAAAAATGGGCTATAGGTTCATTAACCTCCTATATCGACAAATCGAATGAAATCGACATCAAAGTCCTAGCCTTAAGCACATTTGAACATCATCGAATCCTAATTGATTATCCTAAATTCTGCATCGAAGAATATTCCTTATTCCTATTTATCCTAATTATCTTTAATTTAATGATTATATGGCGATAAATTCTATTTATCCTAAAGGTTGATTAATTGGATATTTTGAATATTTAATTAATTAGGTTTAATACTACCACTTAATTATTTAATTGGATTTAATTATATTTATTCCTAAATTGTATTATTTAAATTTTGACAATAAATCAAATATCCTATGACTAATTGATTAAATTCTTATTTAATTAATTAATGTCAATTGTGAAATTTAATACTATAGTTTTCAAATAAAAGTTTGATTTAATAATTGATTAACCCATAAATCAATTGTTTTATTTTTAAAATTAGTTAAGTTGAAGATAAATCACTTTATTTATTTAATTAATTCATAATTAATTATGCACATCCAAAAAATAGTTAAACTTTAAATTAGAAAATCAATTCAAGTTTTTTTAAAAATAAACTCAACTCTCTTTTGAGTTGAAAGCTGATCTCAACTTCTGATTTAAAACAAAAAAGTTGATTTGCATGATTTTATGATGTAATCTATCTCTAAATTCTTGATAACTCAAAAATCAACCTGAGTTTATCAAGAGTGATTTATGGCTTTTTCCATGCACCTCCAAAGTCTTGGATTTCTATAAATTAAGGCCTCATCTCTTCATTTGGATCCATCCACAGAATTTGCATACTTACTCTAGCGAATTGACATCAGAGGAATCATCAAGCTTCTTGTGAATCAGCGTTTTGTGAGATCAATCTTGTTTTCAATTCATTCTAGTTTCATATTTCGTATCATTGTTAGCTTAATTTGCATATAATTTCAATCCATTTAGATTAATTTATTATCATTTTTTCTCATCTTATTGCATCAAAAATTAAAAAAAATAGATTAATTTGCATTCATATTTTATTGCTTTCATCATTTAAATCCTTCTTTTAGGTGTTGCATTGTCACTGATCTCAGTCTAATCTGAGAATACCATACTCACACCTACTATAAGGAAATAAATCCCCTGGTTAGCTATATTGTTCTTATTTGCATATTTTGATTTTTGCTAACCTCTAATGTTTTACTAAAGTGTTGTGTCTACAGCTAGGTACAAAATTCACACATAGAGGTATGACCCAATACTTGCATTTTTTCTCTTGTCTAATAGATGAAATGGTAACTAAGCTATCTGGGTTTAATAGATTCTAACCAAAAGTTACTTTGCATCAACAGTGATAATTATTGCTTAGTAGTTGTTTATTAAGGATTGGTTATTCTTGCACATTTTACTTGACAGATTTGTTTAGAAAGTAGTTTGAAAGGGTTTGATTCTTTTCAAGAAAAATTTCACAACCCTATACGAGGGATTTTTTTGAAGACTATTTAGCTCTTCTGAGATAATGTGGAAACTTACACTGTTTATAAGGTTTCAGTTTTGGAAGTTGGTTACAAATTGTCTTGAATCATAGTTATTATTTGTAACTAGGACATTTTATGTGGTTTTACATCTGTAATATTGATTAACCCTTCATGGGTAAAGTTGGATACATGGGTTAAAATTTAACTACCTGATTAAACTACATTCAACTATATGTATGTATGTCTTTTAACTAAGTTAAGCCATATATACACACACACACACACACACACACACACACACACACACACACACACACACACACACACACACACACATAGAGGACTGTAGGTTGGATATTATTCTGAAATAGTAAGAAGTGGATCTCAGTTAAAAAGATCTTTGAGAGTTTTATTGAAAACCCGTGATTTTGTAATAAACAGGTTTATTGAAATAGAGTTGCAGTTTGTGGAAGTATGTTTCTATGAACCTCCTTTCTGGATTGAAAAAGGTTAGGGGTTGAAGCTCCTTGCAGCAGGACTTCTAAATTGGATGTATTGGTTGGTGAAGATTAATAAAAGGATTGGAGTATTTTTTCCTTATGATGAAATCTAGTTGGATTTCAAGGGTTTCCACTCAGCACAAAAATTGTGTCATGGTGTTGATTTCTTCATTATGTTTAATATTCTGATACACTTATTGTAGAAGTTGAGAAATCCAACTTCACAGTTCGCCAAGAACACCTGCACGCAAATGACCTATTGTTGGAAGGAAGCAGAAGACACAAAAAGCAAAGCTTCAAAAATCTCAATGGTTTGAGAGAAAATTGTATTCCAAGATAATGAAAAATAATTACAAGAGTTCAACCTATAAGGTGAACAAAAACCCTAAAAGGAAAAATCTAGTTTGCACAATATAATTAATATCGAATATTAATTATATGCACCTAAGAGATAGCTTAAGTGAAAATAGAGTACATAGACAACTTAATAATTAAATCAACATGGTCTAATTAAAAAGTGAAGATAAATAAATACTCTAACACCCCCCCTTAAGTGAAGCTTAGGAGGATAGCTAACCTAGCAAAGCTATGAAAGTAGGAAATGGGTCTTAGCAACAAGGCTTGATCAGGTACCCAATACAAGGAAATCTCTGTAAACCAGAGATAGAGGAGAAAACCCAGTGGGAAAAACCCCTCTCCAAAAAGAGATAGAACAAACATGAAGGAAGGAAGGCCTGAACAAAACCCCCCAAGGACAACTTCCATCACCCCAAGCATAGAACGCAATTGAAGATAGTGCAGAGATGCAAAAGATTTGGTGAAGATGTCAGCAACCTATGCGTTAGCGGGAATGTACTCTAAAGAGAGAACACCATCCTGAATCTACTAATAGATGAAATGCATATGAAGCTCAATGTGTTTAGTGCACTGATGCTCCACCAGGTTGGGAAATGTGAATAGCACTCTGATTATCACACCACAAAACCGTGGGATGATAAGGAGGAAACCCAAACTCAGTCATCAATTATCGAAGCCATAAAATCTCCTAGCTAGCATGTAGTACTACTCTTTACTCAACCTTTGTAGATGAAAGTGAGTGAGCATGCTACTTCTTGCATGACCATGTGATAGGACCCAAGCCAAGACAAAAGACAAAGCCAGAAGTAGACTTTCGATCATCAACATCACCAGCCCAATCTGAGTCAGTGAAGCCAACAATGTGAGGAACCCCTAATGTGTAATGAATACCATACATAAGAGTACCCTGACTGTATCTCAAAATACACTTGGCAACTTGCTAATGACTCTCATGAGGCTCATGGGAGAATTGAGAGATGAGACTAGCTGTAAAGGAGATATCAGGATGAGTGTGAATTAGGTACAACAAACTACCAACCAACTACTGATACGATGTAGGATCCATTAAAGGTGAAGTGCAAAAGGTAGACAAAGTAACACCAGACTAAAAAGGTGTGGGAGCAGGCTTACAATCAAGCATATCAAAGCATCGAAGCATGTCAAGAGCATACTTCTGCTCATAAACAAAGATCCTAGTAGAGGACTGAACAATCTGAAGACCAAGGAAGTAGTGTAATAGACCAATATTAGTCATCTCAAACTGCTCCATTAATGCTCGTTGAACATCCCAAATCATAGAAGATAAGCTACCTATGATGAGAAGATCATCAATATAGAGCACAAGGATCACAACCTCATCCTCAAGATGCTGAATGTAGACTGTAGGATCAGAGTGGCATTGGGTGAATCCTGTGGAAAGCAAGGAGTCCATCTTCTCATACCAAGCCTGAGGGGCCTATTTGAGACCATACAAAGAATGCCAAAGTCTGCAAACCAAGGAGGAATCCTACACAAATCCCAGAGGTTGCTCCAGGTAAATCTCCTCAGTGAGATCACCATGCAAGAATGCACTCTTCACATCCATCTAAAAAATGGGCCATCCCTAAGAAGCTGCGAGGGATAAGACAAGGTGGATAGAATTCATCTTGGTGATAGGGGAAAATGTCTCAGTGTAATCAATACCCTCAACCTATGAAAAACCCTTCGCAACAAGATGTGCCTTGTACTTATCACTAGAACCATCAGCAACAAACTTAGTATGATACAACCACTTGCATCACACTAGTTTTTTTCCCTTAGGAAGAGAACAAAGATCCCAAGTGTGATTCTTCATCAAAGAAGAATATTCTTTCTCCATAGCATTGTCCCACTTAGTATGTCCCATCCCTGCTACAAACATCTAAGGATCATCACAAATGGCATGAATCAGAAGAGTAGAACTCGCAGTATGAGACCAGGTGTGATGGGAAGTGGAAGGGTCACCAGCTAGAGATCTTGCAGCATCAACTATAACACAAGCCCATCTAGGCATCTGTGGAGGATCCTATGGTGGAGGTAAATAGGGATCACCAAGATCATCATCCTCATTATCTTGAAAATAAACTAGAAGAGATGAGGGAGTAGCGATAAGTGAAGTAGACTCTGGGAGCTGGGTATCTACTACAGGAAGGTGCTCATCAAACTAGACATCCCATCAAAACAGGACCTCTCTAGAGTTAGGATCAAACAACATGTATGCATTAACATCCTCACAATAGCCAACAAAAATGAGGTGTCATCTCTTCTGCTCCATCACTCTCCTTTGAGCATCAGGCACAAATGCCCATTCTTCACTACCAAAAAATCAAAATGATGATACATTAGGCTTGACATGAGACCAAGCCTCCTTAGGACTCATGTGTCAAATTGCCTTATGAGGCATCTGATTCTAAATATAGTTGGCACAATTGACTACCTCTGCCCAAAAAGAGGAATCCATGGACTTGGACTGTATCATATAATTAGCCATCTCTCGAAATGTTCTACTCTTTCTCTCTACCACACCATTCTTTTGAGGGGTGTAGGGCACTAAAAAATGATGTTGAAGACCATGTTTAGAGCAAAAATCCTTGAAAGCTTGGTTCACATACTCCCCCCTATTATCTGTGTGTATCCACCGAATAGAAAGACCAAATTACTTCTCCACAAATTTCTTAAAGATGCAAAATGAATCAAAGACATTAGACTCATACTTCAAAAAGTACACCCATGTGCATTGGGAGAAGTCATCAATGAAAGTAAGCACATATCTGGCACCAAAAAAAGGAGTAGGAAATGACATGAGGTCACTATGAATCAACTCCAATGGTGCCAAAGCATGAGTATCTCATCCATGAGGAAAAGGATCCCTATGTTGTTTACCAAGAACACAACCCTGGCAAACCCCATTAGTGTAAGTAATCTGTGGAAGCCCAAGAACAAGTGCCTGTGTGCTCATTTTTTGAAGATATCTGTAATTGACATGGCCTAAACACTCATGCCAAAGTCTGCTCACTGAATCTGCATGTGCTATAAGATAGGAACCTATACCATCAGAAGACTCAAATACATCAAATCTGTATAGGCGAAATGCAATGTCAACACTCCCAATAGCCACAATCATATTAGAATCATTTAAGTCTTGAATAACCACATCATGTGGTGAGAACTCAACTATCTTACCAAAGCTAGAGTGGCAAATCTAATAGATAGACAATAGGTTCATCGAAATTTCAAGGATAAAAAGAACATCCTAAAGAGAATCCCCAGCTAATGCAACAGAACCAAAACCCAAGATAGAAAGATGAGATGAGTTCCCAACAACAATCTATGAAGTAGCACAAGGAGCAAGTGAGGTGACCAACTACTAAGTGTGAGTCATGTGGTGAGAGGCACCAGAATCAAGATTCCAAGTGGGCCCAAAGGTCATTGCTCGTGCAGTAAGAGCATGACCTTTCCCTGCAGGGGAGGATGTGAACTGAGGGGCTGAAATGCGATGCTCCTACATGGCTTCCTCTAAAGCCTCCAAATGTTTCTAACACCTAGAAATAGGATGTCCATCCTTTCAAAAAAAGCTACAGGTCTCAACTGATTGCTTCTTAGTCTTGGAGGTAGAATCAACAGACTTCGAAGAAGATTTACCCTTTGAAGGGTTGGCTGGATGTTTTGAATCAGTTTTCTATGCAAGTTTGGAGGAATAATCATTGCCTACTGAATCTTTCTTTGGTTTGGCTTTCTATTTTGGTTTCCCCTATGAAGACTGAGCAACCAACCCTTGGCTTGAAGAGCCAGAAGCATCCATCTATTGGATCTTTGCCTGTTCCCATGTCAACTGACCACAAAATGTCTCAAATGATGACATGGTGTGTCTAGTACCCAAAGCATCCATGGTGGAGTAGAAAGTGGAAGAAAAGATCTGAAACTATCGTCACAACTTTGAGAGTATCAGAAATATACACTCATCATCTGTCTTGATTTTCCCACATCCCTGCAAAACTATATGCAAAGACTTGAACTTCATCAAGAAGTCCTCTATAGTGGGGAAATCAATAGGAGTCAAAGAGGTCAACTCTAGATCAAGCTAAAGTTTTTGGAATGCATTCACTATACCAAATAAGGTTGAAAACTTGCCCCAAATAACCCTAGGAGTGGTCAAACCTTCCAGGTGAAATAGGAGACTGTCGGAGATGTTTAGTGCAATCAAGCCCATGACTTCATCCACTTTGTTTCTATGCTAATGAATCTCAAAGGGACGTTGGAGGATAGGTTGGCTTATTTAGACATGACCATAAGCCACATGACATAAGAAGTCTGGTCATGTGTGCTTTCCAGGTGTGATAATTGTGTAGTGTCAGCCAGGCCACAGAGGGGTCCGACATTAAGAGAAGAAGAAGACAAAAGTAGAAGGGTCTTTTCTGAAGTAAATTACAAAAAGAAAGAACACCCCCCCATAATGTATAAATCTAATCCCCATATAGAAAGTAATCAACTATTGAAAGCACAAAACATGAGAAGAAAACCTGGACACCAGATGCAAAGAGGGAGGAAACTAAAGCCTCTACTTCAATGCCAAAAATGAGAGCTCAAACAAATGAATCAGCAAATGAAACCAGCATCAGCACATCCGGTGAGGGTTGAGTGCGAGCAGTGGTGTGGCAATAGCGCAGTGGTGGCACGCTCTGAAAAGAGCCCTGTAGGGCATTTCTTTTTGAGATTTTTTCATTTTTTTTCTCGATTTGCATGTCGTACGACCTAGGAGGGAGAAAATTTTTCCCAGAGGTCACAGTGGCCAAAAAACACAAATTTTATATGATTTTTTACTCCCCCGAGCCTTTTGAGCGTAATGGTGGCATCCATTTTTGCTCAAAATGCTCCAAAATTATTTTTTTCTTTTTTTGCAGGCAAAAAAGAAACAAAAAATAACGTCCTACAGAGAATACCAGATCTGAAAAAACTTGAAACCCTTAACCTCAAAAATTGCTTCAAAAACACCAGAACAGGCAGCAATAGGGAAGCTCTGATACCATGTAGAAGTTGAGAAATCCAACTTCACAGCTCACCAAGAACACCTGCATGCAAATGACCTATTGCTAGAAGGAAGCAGAAGACACAAAAAGGAAAGCTTGGAAAATATCAACGGGGTGAGAGCAAATTGTATTCCAAGATAATGAAAAATAATTACAAGAGTTCAACCTATAAGGTGAACAAAAACCCTAAAAGGAAAAAGCTAGGTTGCACAATATAATTAATATAGAATATTAATTATATGCACCTAAGAGATAGCTTAAGTGAAAATAGAGTACATAGACAACTTAATAATTAAATCCACATGATATAATTAAAAAGTGAAGATAAATAGATACTCTAACACTTATTCCATTTTTCTCTTATGTTCTTTTCATAGTCACATGTTGGTGCAAGTTTTTGAATGGACTCTTAGTATTCTATTTTGTGTCACCATCTTAGTTTTTTTTGTTTTGATGAGTTTGAAAATTAGCATACTCTGATTGACCTCCTCCCCCTCTTAGACTACTTGTTACTTCCAACAATTAGTATCAGAGCATAGGGTCCTCATAGGTCTACCGTAGGATTGATCCTAGTTATTTGGAAGTTGTCATGTCTCAAGCCGAAGGTGCCTTGCTCACTAGAGCTCCTTTATTTGATGGCGCAGATTATACTTTTTGGCAAGTTAGAATGGAAGCATTTATTCATTCTCTTGATGTCAGAATGTGGGAAGTTGTATCTAACAAATATGTTGTACCATCTATTGTACCTACTGATGCAAATGAAAAGACAAAATATGAACTAGATAAAAGGCTCACTTTGCAATACCATGAGGGTTATCAAAAGAAGTATTTGTTAAATTAATGTACTTCAAATTAGAAAATGAGGTATGGACCAATCTTGAATCCATTTATCAAGGTAATGAAAAGGTTAAAGAATCAAAATTGACTACATTGAAAACTCAGTTTGATGATTTGAAAATGAATAATGATGAATCAATGGCAAGTTATTTTCTTCATATTGATGAGCTATAAATGCCCGAAAGGGTCTTGGTGAGGAAATTGATGAACATGATGTGGTTGCCAAAGTAATTAGAACATTATTACCAAATTTGAAACTAAGATATCTACTCTTGAAGAAAAGAAAAATTTCTCTAAAATGACTGTGCATCAGCTTCAAAGTATACTTACTGCTTATGAAATGAGAATTGGTAATACCTCTTCTACCTCTAAGGAAATAAATTTTAAAGTTGAGAAACAAAAAGAGAATGAGTCTAAATTATCTGATGTTTTTGAAGCTTTACTAGTTAGGAAACTCAGGAAGAAGTTTCAAGGAAAGTTTAAATGTTTTGGCTGTGGTAAAACTGGACACTTTGCAGCAAAATGTCTGTATCTAGATCTAAGTAAAGATGAGGATAAATATGAAAAATCATTTAAAAACCCTAGAATCCTAACAAAAGGTAGAAAAATTTTAAAAAGAAGAGTCTTATGTCAAAAGAAGACTTTGAAGATAAATTTGATGAGTCAAATGATGATGGCTATGAAACACTATTTATGACCAAAGTTGAATTTGAAAAACCAGTTGTCATAAAACTTGAAC